>SJOL01007330.1:513375-739784 GCA_004794785.1 Opisthorchis felineus
CTATTAGTTCATGGTCCGGATTGGCTCTAGCAGAAAAAAATGATGAGAAATTGCATTCCCGCTTCAGTTAGCAGGGTACACATTGGTCTAAGCTACAACGGCGCCAGCCCCGTTTAGTCTTAGACCCATAGAGAAGTGAGTTCATATAAAAAGTAAGTATGGTCGTACGCAGTATGCCTAATTGTCCTTGGAAGTGTTAATTGTTTAAATAAAACCCAAGAATGTTGGCGCCCTCGCCTGAGTAGAATAGGAATCGTCGGTCATCATCGCTGACACTCGTCATAAATCAATATGAAAGCATCGGTGACCTGCCTAGGAATAGTTCTGCTCTCATTTCGAATCAACAGCAGCCCGGCTGCGCTATCAGACTGTGAGATGGCAACGACGTTAGCCATCTGACTACCTAACCATCTGTTATTACATAAATAACGTGTCAATTAACATATTATATATATATATATATATAACTAACTTATATATAAGAGTGCAATTACTTGCAGAACCTCAAAGAACCTAATGAAAGACTCAGCTGCCTCGGGGTAAAGTAACCTGTGCTGGCGCTTGTTGTCATGCCATCATGCACATGGCCGGCTGGTGACCTTCAGCGGTGCTCTAAGTGTTTGATAGCCTGTTTCATTCGGCTAAATTTATTTTGGCATCGGCGGCTGACACGTAGCGGCGCATTTGCAAACCGCCTGTGTTTCACCCCTGTGAGCGCCCAGTGAATCAGTCACTGTTGGCCGGCAGATTTGTTCTGGATGCGAGCTGATAATAAACAGCAGAAGAATCCGCATTCTTGGCGCAGTCATTCCCCTGTCCTGGGGCAAAAGAGGTGAATGTAGACTCTAAAAATTTTGCAGCTGCCTCCAAACAGTCAAAACTGTCCAGCAGTTTTCAGGTATTCATGGCCCAGCTGACTAGGAACTGATGACAGGCGGGTCAAACGGTCGACACAATCAGTACGGGTACTGAGTCGTCGTTCGTGTCGATGAGCAAAACTAACCACATCCTTCAAGCATGAACCTGTTGGTCTATTCAGACGCGATAATTCGAGTGTGCACTGTTGGAGTACTGATAACAGATGAACCTCGCAAACCAGATATCCGAGAATTCAGATCCCGATACGGCCAGGGATTTGTACTGCTCATGAGGTCTAATGAAAGCGGACTCACGAGAACAATTGCTTCACAACTGGACAAGGCTGTTCAAATAAGGAATTTGAATGTGAATTTTACAAGTCCCGCAATCAGCTACAACCGGTAAAATAACAAGCTATCTAGTCCTGTGTTCGCCACAAAAACGCAGCTTTCTAATCTGGATAGAAGCTAACAGGAAGAATGTCAGTCATGTTGTTTATCAGTGATATTTTACATTGACAGGATACTTTATTCAAACATAGGGAGAATCATGTGGATTCCAACCTTGGAGGTGGGCCAGGACGAAACCACTCAGAACGTTCCTCGCCCCGTTTTCTTTCTGCAAGCCAAGGATATGACCAAGCCATGCTGTATGCATTCTACAAGCAACTTAAGACTCACCGGTCATCCCTTTTCTGATCATATTTTGGTGACTTGGTGATGATCAGCATGCGTCGGTCATGATTCCGAGATGCCAATCGTCAGAGACCTGAAGATGCCTCAGGTCGTCTGTCTCACTGCAGCCAAGTCTAGTAACCGTACTACCACATAGTTCGCACTGTAATCAGATGCACATGACAATTCGCACCAAACATACGTCTTTTGGATGATTGCACATTGGTTAAGTGAGTGAGTGAGTGAGTGAGTGAATGAGTGAGTGAGTGAGTGAGTGAGTGAGTGAGTGAGTGAGTGAGTGAGTGAGTGAGTGAGTGGGTGCTAGATGCTAGATGACCGTTGTTTCCTATACAGCAGAGAGAGAGCTTAAACATACTTGCTTGTACTGAAGGGGCCAATAAATTCATCCGGGGTTCAATTAAATCCATGCACATGAAAGCGCCGGGCAAAGTTGGTGCAACTGGGATTCAAATAGAACTTAAGGTTGACGGAAGTTCGGTGAACACGCTTACCAAATGAGGCGAAGAAAAGCGATACCTGTCAAGGGCTGCCAATGGGTTTTCAGCAACTTTATGACTTGTATCCCTCAAGACCAACTTTGTGCTTTCCTGCTCACCGTAATCTGTTTGGTCAAAGTTTAATGCACTTTTAAACATTATTATGTGTTGATATAATACACTACACATAAGTTTTCTGAAAACTCTTCGACAACCCACGACCGGTTTTGCCCTTCGTGGGGCTGAGCAGGTAGCCGCAGTCCTCCAGGTTTCGCCAAACTTATGCTCTATTTGAACCCAAATTGGACAGATTTCGACAAATACACTCATTTGGATATCAATTTGGTTTTGAAGGGAGACTCACCTGGAACCAAGCTGAATCTTTCGTTTATCATGTACTTATGAACAAGAGCTGGGTATTTAATTTAATTTGACTCGACTTAATTTAATTTGACCTGATTCGATTCGATTTAATTTATTTAATTTAATTTAATCGCTTAGATTTAATTTAGTTTCGAATTCATTGGCAGTGTACGAGTACTAGTGAATCGAACTTCAGACGTCGATTTATAACACAGTTAACACATTTTCACCACGGCACTTTCACTCTCAAACCACTTGAAGTCACAATAGGTCATGTCAGGGTCATTTTTAAGACTTCCGGTTGTCACATTAAAATTGTTATGAAGCCAGTTCTAAGTGTACTGAGAGCAATCTTGTAAGCATTCAATGGACAATAGCGTTGTCGCGTTGCGTGATCGCAACAACGCCGGTTTCATTACAGAACCCAAAGCTTTCACTCGGTTGTCAGGAGAACCAACGTGAGCCATTGATCGGGTGCCGTTGTTTATTCCGAAATGACCAGTTCAAGTGCACGTACGTGTGACTGATTGATTGATTGATTGATTGATTGATTGATTGATTGATTGATTGATTGATTGATTAAGTGAATCAATGAGTTCGCTGGTTAGTTAGTTAGTTACTTAGTTAGTTAGTTGGTTAGTTAGTTAGGTAGTTAGTTAGTTAGGTAGTTAGTTAGTTAGTTAGTTAGTTAGTCAGTTAGTTAGTTAGTTAGTTAGTTAGTTAGTTAGTTAGTTAGTTAGTTAGTTAGTTAGTCAGTCAGTTAGTCAGTTAGTTAGTTAGTTAGTTAGTTAGTTAGTTAGTTAGTTAGTTAGTTAGTTAGTTAGTTAGTTAGTTAGTTAGTTAGTTAGTTAGTTAGTTAGTTAGTNAGTGAGTGAGTGAGTGAGTGAGTGAGTGAGTGAGTGAGTGAGTGAGTGAGTGAGTGAGTGAGTGAGTGAGTGAGTGAGTGAGTGAGTGAGTGAGTGCTAGATGCTAGATGACCGTTGTTTCCTATACAGCAGAGAGAGAGCTTAAACATACTTGCTTGTACTGGAGGGGCAATAAATTCATCCGGGGTTCAGTTAAATCCAAATACATGTGCACATGAAAGCGCTGGGCAAATTTTGTGCAACTGGGATTCAACTAGAACTTAAGGTTAACGGAAGTTCGGTGATCACGCTTACCAAATGAGGCGAAGAAAAGCGAAACCTGTCAAAGGCTGCCAATGGGTTTTCAGCAACTTTATGAGTAGTATCCCTCAAGGCCAACGTTGTGCTTTCCTGCTCATGGTAATCTGTTTGGTCAAAGTTTAATGCACTTTTAAACATTATTATGTGTTGACATAATACACTACACATAAGTTTTCTGAAAACTCTTCGACAACCCACGACCGGTTTTGCCCTTCTTGGGGCTTAGCAGGTAGCCGCAGTCCTCGAGGTTTCGTCAAACTTATGCTCTACTTGAAACCAAATTGGACGAATTTCGACAAATACACTCATTCGCATATCAATTTGGTTTTGAAGGGAGACTCACCTGGAACCAAGCTGAATCACTCGTTTATCATGTACTTATGAACAAGAGCTGGGTATTTAATTTAATTTAATTTAATCTGATATGATTTGATTTGATTTAATTTAATTTATTTAATTTAATTTAGTCACTTAGATTTAATTTAATTTCGAATTCATTGGCAGTGTACGAGTACTAGTGAATCGAACTTCAGACGTCGATTTATAACACAGTTAACACCTTTTCAGCACGGCATTTTCACTCTAAAACCACTTGAAGTCACAATAGGTCATGCCAGGGTCATTTTTAAGACTTCCGGTTGTCACAGTAAAGTTGTTTTGAAGCCAGTTCTAAGTGTACTGAGAGCAATCTTGCAAGTATTCAATGGACAATTACGTTGTCTCGTTGCGTGATAGCAACAATGCCGGTTTCCTTACAGAACCCAAAGCTTTCACTCGGTTGTCAGGAGAACCAACGTGAGTCATTGGTCGGGTGCCGTTGTTTATTCCGAAATGATCAGTTCAAATGCACGTACGTGTGAGTGGTTGACTGATTAATCGATTAAGTGAATCAATGAGTTCGTTGGTTAGTTAGTTAGTTAGTAAGTTAGTTAGTTAGTTAGTTAGTTAGTTAGTTAGTTAGTTAGTTAGTTAGTTAGTTAGTTAGTTAGTTAGTTAGTTAGTTAGTTAGTTAGTTAGTTGGTAAAATCATCCCTGGAAATCAGTAGCCTTTTGGGTCAACATGACATATGTCGTGCAAACTAATGGACTCTCATTTAATGACCAGGATATGAACAGAACTTCATTTAACTTTGAAGCGCACACAGTAGGTGCAAGTTTAATACTTAAAACCCTCAACAACGATGTATAGCAATGTACCATACACCATAACAAACTTGTTACGTATTTTAACCTTAACGACTACTTCTGTAGAGAAGCCTCCCACTCATCCACGCATTGATGATGTCCTCATAGTTGGTGCCGAAAAGTCTGAGAGGGAATTGCCAAGGTCGACGAATAGATCAACAGCCACCGGATCTATAATCAGTTTCCATATCCATGATATCTGTACTTATCAAGGTATTGCGATATTCGGAATGACACTACGTAAGTAAGTGTTGCTCACTCCAAAATGTCCAGAACCCCTAAATTTAATCGAGAAGTGCTGGAAGTGTGGCGGATCTTTACAAGTCAAGTGGTTTTGTTAGTGACGTGCACTAATGCAGAGGATAAAAGTGTTTACATCAAAATGGTATCATAATGGACTCAAAGACTTCGTTTTTGTCACTAAAGGCCATAATACATCATTTTCCGGTCATTTTTATGGTAAATGCCGTGAAACTATTTGCAAATAATGAAGAAACCAAGTTAAAACGGGGAAAATCAAATGTTATTGCCACTAATTATCAAGAACGGGGTTAAATATATTACGCCTACGAATCAATGAACCGATTTTCGCAGAACTGCTGTATACTCGGTGGTTGCTGTGGAATATTTCTGTTGACGCATAGGACAGGATACTATTTTGGCAGTATGATGGTCGCAGCAAGAGGGCCAACCTACAGATTCATTGCTTAGCGCAACTGGACAAACCTGTCTTAATATGAATGGAGTTCCCATCCTCGGAGTATTCACTGCTTACGCATTCTCAGTGTGTAGTTTCGGTTCTCTGAGTGGTGTATTCTCCGACGCGTCCCCCACTACAATTGGCCAATGCAGACTGTTATTAATGTGTGTGCGCATTTGCTGAGACTAGGCTAAATTCCTGTATCTCCTGAGCTGCATTAGCAAACCATGTCATGATAAGCCTAGGAAAGGACGTCCAACACTGATATTTGTTTGGACGTGAAGTCCCTCAGTGAATATTCCCGCTTGTGTTACTTCTCCCGAGATGACTCGTCTAAAGCCGATGGGAAACAACTTAGGAACTGCCTGCGAGTAAATTCAATCTATATTGAGAAACAAAAGAATAGTAGTAGTCTTACAGCCGTAAAACCCTTTCGGTGCATAGCTGCCAGGTCACTCGAAGCAGGCAAAAGGGCTGAGGTACTGTAAGGTAACCCAAGCCTAAAACGAGCAGCCGAGAGGTAGGGGTGGTATTCGAAACAAGAAAATTATTTTTAGCAAGTTTATGCCCCAATCACTGAACTATCTTTGCTGAGAAGCCAATAAGTATTGTACAGCTGTTTCATCCTTACGGGGAGTCACGAGCCGTGCATATCTCGCAGATAGTTTTGAACCGGTGACTTCAAGTCTGCTAGTTGGATACGTAAGCGAGAGGCCTATTAGAAAACTAATCAGCTCGTACTCAGAGAGGCTATAGCGCCACTCATCCTTCAATCGCGTGGTCACTGGTCGACTGCCTGATTGAGTGATGACTTCTCAGCTGGAAATTTTACTCGTCACGTGAACCGCCCTTTCTCTGAGTCAACCATAGTTTGTTGATAGTGTGAGCACTACTTATGATTCTCGGAAATGTTGAAACAGCTGTACAGTGCTTCTCGGCTTCTCAGCATAGAAAAAATTCTTTCACAGCGCGAGGTTTCCATTGAAAAAACCGATTAGTTTGTAACTAACGGCATCCGTTTGTCCCTTTAATGGTGACTCCTACACGTGACTCTGACGCTACACAAGTCGTTCACCCAAATTTACATCCGCCCTCGTATATCGGGCCATAAAATTGATGTCGCTGATAGATGTTCCGAAAGGCTTCTTAGGTTTCGTCGCGTACTTTCGCGCCAATTAGGACAATTTTTCCGGAAACGAAAATGAGGAGTACGATTTTCGGTCTGGTCATCCGGTAGATGAGACCTGGAAACAGCTCCGGTTCAAAGGTGGCGAATTGACCATGCGCTAGTACCAGACCTTCTAGGCGGATATGGAAGCGGACGTCACAGGAGCCGACCATGTTTTGAATTTTAAATTTCTTTGAAGTGGTCTTCGAAACCCAGTTTCTGGATTATTCGGGCGTACTTTCGTGCGGCTAGCTTGGCGCGCTCCTCGCTCTTTGCGCCGGTACAGACCATCTTCCCGGAGGAAAATATCAGAGCTGTCGTTCGTGGTTCACGAATACGCATGATCACGGCAGCAAATCGCTTGGGATTGTACTCAGTGTTCCGTGCACTAAGAGCGATCTGTTCCAGGTTTAGTTTGCAGCCCAAGTATACGGTGCAAACAATATTTTGTAACTGAGGTTGTGGAATACCGCCGTCGTGTTCGTGTAGTGGAGTAACCAGTGTGTTTGGAGTGTATGGCGTGCGACCGGGAACACTCCCAAGATTATGCGGATCAGACAGACTGCGATTGATAGCGCTCCCAGAAGGGACAAAGAAATTGACCGGTTCTTTATGACCGTGAACATTGCTGAGAAGACTGCCGATGCTTGTGACACTCTGTTGTTGCTGTGAGAACGGGTTCATTCTTACGCGCCCACTCGGCACGCGCCGACCGACTAATGTCGCCACACGCCCACAGCAGAAATATGTCCGATAAGATTGTGCAATTATTAAACGGCTTCACTTCAGTTATGCACCTTAACATTTCTGAGCGCATTTTCGGAACCAAAAGCACCCAAGATTATGCCGAGGGTGATGACTAATCGTGAGATCGATCGACTGTGGGAAATTGACGGGTGTTCAGAACTCCTTAAAACTTTCAAGGTTTAACTTGAGAAAAATTACATAAAAATCCAACTTGAGTCCATTTTTCTATTACCCATAACAAGCAACAGGAGTAAATTGTCTTTATAATTAATAGTCTGATGGTGGTTAAGCGATGGGCAATGCTGAATTTCTTCAGATTTATGAATATGAGACTTCATTTCAACTGCATATCTACTGCTTAAACTGTCATCAATATCGATTGCAACCTTCATGAAAGAAACATACTCAGAATCTGCCCCAATCTAATGAGGTGATGTTTAGAAGAGAGGTACGCTTGGTTCCAGTCCAGAAAGACTGGCAGGCAAGCTGGAACAATAGGGAAACAAACACCAATTAGCACGCCTCATACCACCCACCTTAACAACGGTTCCATCCACTCCTTGCTTCTCAAATTCCTCACCAAATGTCAGCTCTACATCGTCAGGACTCAGATACATATTGGAGGAGATACGTATTTTCTGTGTGCCAATCAGCTTGTATTCAATAAAAGCTGTTTCTAGGATTTCACGTTTTTTCTCTTCTGACATTGCTGTGAACCGCGAGATGAGCGTGAAAAAAAACACGTTACACAGACAACCGAACATCAGATCCAGATTTTCTTGTTCAGCCACCTTCCACTTGCCGACGAATCCACTCATCCTTGAGATTAGAATCCGTTGCACGGTGAAATCGCATGTGGACACTTCAGTCTATCCCCTAGTCGGTTTGTTTAAATCCACGGAAAATCGTTAAATCACGTGAGATACCGGCAATGATGACCCAAAATTTAGAGTTGATAAAAAGACAACCACTGTTATACCCAATATTTGTCTAAAGAGAATACTCTTTTGACCAAGGGGAATTCTTCCATTTCTGTAAATACTCAACCCTCCTTAACAATCGATTTTACACAAAAGATGCGAGCAAAATGTCGTTGGCTTACTGAATGATTGGCATCCGAATCACATTTGCCTGCAAACGGTGGTCAAAACACTGGGTGCCTTTGCGAAGTAAGAAGCCATAGAGGGTTTGTGTGGAGCTGAATATGCCGCTGCGTGGCAAGACGTAGGCACCGATATAGGCCTAAAGGAATGGGCTCCGTGGAGGAACGTGCAAAGGTTTGTAGCACGCCATCAGATGGCCTTGATATAAATGCATAAAGGCACCTGTTTATCATCCACCTAACGAAATCATCCATCAGGTCTTTTGAGTTTTATCGTAAGACCGCACCTTAGGATGACAACATCAGGTGGGCGGTCTTTAGAAGGTTTCAAATGTATACGTTAATCAGGTGAGCTGGTGCGGATCGGTGAACCACGTGCATTCACATGGTGCCCAAGTCACATGGTGGAGGCTGTATCAGCGATATTTGGCCATTTCGAGTGACTCGCTTCGTTTCCAGCATTGCATTACATTACATCACATTTGCTTGGATAGCTGTTCTCCTGGATTTGCGGTCGGTTTCCAGGTCTTCCCATGATTTAAAGTGTAGGTTACAGCTTTTCAAATAGCTGGCTCAATTGCAGGAATTCGGCATTCTCCGATTTCTTAATCCATTCTTCCGTTGACCGTACACAATTTGTGTTAGGATGTAAATTTCGCCGTGTTACTACAAAATCAGTACCGAACAGTAGTGTAGGTTTGTTTTACA
The DNA here is from genome assembly GCA_004794785.1 of Opisthorchis felineus. Classification (NCBI taxonomy): domain Eukaryota; kingdom Metazoa; phylum Platyhelminthes; class Trematoda; order Opisthorchiida; family Opisthorchiidae; genus Opisthorchis; species Opisthorchis felineus. Next base: position 522,544 of record SJOL01007330.1, read on the forward strand.
AAACCTAGGGTTTCTGTGAATGAGAAAACCAGTTTGAACTAAATCTTGTTTTCTGCTTAGTGGAAGCCTTCAGTTTTAGCATTCTGACTGCAAGATTTCGGGCTGAGCAACCGTCAAAACAAGCCTAATTGTCAGCAAGTGTAAAGCCACAAATCTCGTATCAACACGTCATTATTTCATGGATTTGACGATTGCGAACGTGGAGACGGAAAGCCGGATGACAGTCATATGTTCAATCATCCTATTGAAAATACGGCTCACATCTAGACTGATGTTTCTTTACATTTCTCACTTATCCTAGGCGAAGTTTTGGGAGACAGAACCTAGCTGCGGATACACATCCGTTGTTGACACATTCCAAATTAAGGTCCTAAATCGTCAAAATTCCTATCTCAGGAGACGGACTGATATGTTGACGAGGATCTGCATACAAGTTGTATCGACTAAATGTCTGTCTGAAACTCTCTCGGTGGTACAGCTAATCCGTGGGATCCGCGTCAACAGATAGTCGCTACATGGTGCTGTAGCGGCCAGCGCAGAGCAACTTCCAAAAAAATCGTGGAAGATGAAATCATTACTGCGGCCAAAAACTCCTCTCCCATATTCCGTTGATAGCTATCCAAATGAATGTACCTTATATCGGGTCACGCAAGGCAGATAGGTTGTGTAGAATATCTGATTACTAATTATCCTCGCATTGCGGTGAACACTGGGTGTCACTGAAAAAACCGACCACTTTTTAACGGCACATTCTAACTAAGATCGGGAGGGGCACTATACAGTAAGGGCAACAGCTTGGGTGCGTGCCCGTCATTGAGTGCGCTACTGGGCAATATCTGTCAATGTTTATAACCGCTGATAGGTCTCCATCCAAAGAGACGGCAATGAGCATTGCAGCTGAATTCGTTCGTGATGACTTTCCTACTTTTCTCCTAAATGATCACTTGACGTCCTCTGGCTCACCTCCACCTTCCGCGTGGTTGTGTGAGAAGGTTGTCCGGGGAAATCGGTTAACTGTCATATGGACCAGGGCAACCTATGGTGTGTGTTTAGTTGATCTATTGCGGGCGAGTTATTTCCTTCGAAAACCATCTGAGGCAATTCGGCATTACATATCCGGTGTTCCCACCAGACTCTGACAGTTCTCCGAAGACACTGACGGTCAAACACTGAAGGGTTTTCAACGTCCTGAGCTTGCAGCAACCAGATCCTTGACGCACACAACAATATGGAGCGCACCAAAACACTTTAACCCCGGCCACTGATAGGTAACCTGATGTCACATCTGCGCCGCAAGTCATGCAGGTTCACAAAAATTGCTCTGGTTTTGCCGATCCAGATGGAAATAGCATTTTTTGATAGTCCACGGGGAATGATATAGCTGCTTAGATAGACAAGCTTGTCTTATACTCCAGTCGGTTCATCCTGATGTATAGGATTTGCGGGTGAGCCCACCTAGGGCTTGCAACAGCACTCCACAGACTACAGGCGTAAACGGCATGCCAAAACGTGATGTAGAAGTACCTAGATCATTTAACTTCGGCTGCACGGTCGAACTTATTCATGCATCAAAAGAAAAAAAACTTTATCGGAAATCTTGGCTTCAGGATAATATCACTGATTTGTCAATAATGTTCCATATTAATGAAATACACTCATTTGCATACCAACTGGGTTTTGACGGGAGACTCAACTGAAATCAAGTTGAATCTCTCCTTTATGATGTTTTTAAGCAACTGAATGTGTTGCACCAGGCCGCCTCATATTTCAGATGGTACTATATTCGACATATCGCGATACATGTATAGACGTAATACACTACTCATAAGGTTGTCGAGGAGTGTTTAACTACCTTATATGTGGTGTATTACGTTTATAAAAGTTTGTTATTGATTTACTGATCCGTTGCTGTTCTAGATTTGCCGGCGTCTCATCATGAGTAAAGTTAAACGTATCCATTTGGCAATAAATTAAGGACATTTTTTGAACTGTGAAGACTACTCCCAGATGGTGACGCTGTTAGAAATGTTTGCGAAGTATGTGAGGCGAAAAAATGGATGAGATGCTGCGATACTCACTGCGGAACAGTCCCCAAAATAGTTAGCTATTGAAAATCAGTGAGATCCAAATAAAATGGCGAAACTTTAGAAACCATGGTCGCGCGATTATCTGGCGTTTCGTTTCGCAATATTATTGAAACGGTTTTCAAATATTCATTGAAGTATGGTACAAATTTTGTCATTCCGACCAGAAGTTAGCAACGCGTGTGTTTTGTTAGTGACACCGAACACAATAAAATGAACCACGATAGTAACTGAGGTGAAAAGGAAGTGCGTGCACACAAATCCTCGTTTGAACAGCTGTCCTCCTGTCCTAGCGCAGTCATTCTGATGAGTCCACAACAAAGCGGCAAAGCACTGGATAGGACCTTCGCAATGTGTATTCTTGGCCGTATCAGAGTTTGTACTCCGTACATCTAACATGCGAGGCGAGCGTGTTATCAGTATCCAACAGCGTACACTGAATTCTCACTTCAGAACAGGTGAATAGGTTCAAGTGTGGGCGAGCTGATTGGTTTGCCCAATGCCTCAAACGATGACCCAGTAACGTTCCTCGTTGTGTGCCCACCTATCAAAACTTCCCAGTCAGGTCGCGCCAAGGACGATTTTGGATTAGTTATAGGGGTTGCGGGATTTGTAGAATTTACGCTTGCATTGTACTGTGCATCACTTATAAGGCCTCTGGAATTTGGTGATATTTGCTCCAATTAATGTTTATTGCAGGGAAAACGTTCCGTGAACGAACAAGTGAGAAGTTCCAAGTCCATTCGCGGTGACCTGGATGAAGCTTATTCTGAGGTCAACAGATTCTCACCCTTACGTTCAAATCATCTGTGGTATTGTTTCCGTTGCTTAGCTATACGCTTGGTTTCTGTGCTTATGGCGCATCCTGATGCCAGTCGTGCCAATCTCAAGACCGGATATTCATCCCCTGTTTTTATACGCGAGCTCTAAGTTTTACTGCCTTTGGTTCCACACAAAGTGCTAAATGGAGGTTTAAGTTGAGTGAAAAGAGCACTTGACTGTATACTGCAAGTCAGTGATGGGGCTGATCAATGACCTGGATATACGCTCTCGTGGGTACAAGTGGGCTGAGTCACCTTCCGCCTGCTCATAAGTAACAAATCAGGAGTGTCTAGTCTGTGCTGGTGGAGTATTGGCCCCATGCTGGCCTCATGTTCCAAATATCAGGAGTTCAAATCCCGCCATGACCAAGGACAGGTGCTGTTGATGAACTCTAATTAGAACAAAACTTGAGTCCGGTGATTCGCCCTTTTGGTGTGGACTCACCAGAACAGTTACCACAAACAGGAGGGGGACTTTTCAGAGGAGAGCGATGTGAATGCGGATGTCATTCCTGTCCTCCTCTCCCTACAGATAGTGAAATGGCGTTAACGCCACACGATGCCATAAAGTCTAGGTAGGTTGAATGGATGTAGTTGCCAATACTTGGAGCTGACCACCAGATATAGCCGACTGCTGCATCAGCCCTCCGACAAAAATAGACGCTGGAGTACAGGGCTTCAGCTTTGTTGACCAGTGCACATAACAAACATTTGGGTAACTTCCAACAGCAGTCTACCTACCCGAACAGTCAAACTCCGTTTTCCTTTATCGGAAGTTACCATGGGAATCTCTTTCATCGCTCTTGAAAGTTTGCACTCTTTCAAAATACTTTCTTAAGGGGTAGCACAGATAAGAGTTCACGAGGCGGTCAAAACCGACTATTTTAAAATTGTAATAAAGCCACTCAAACCGGTGAACAATAAATGAGACTGATTCGAGTACATAAACAGTAAGTGGAAGTTTGTCGCGTACTGTGATTATTCACTTGTACAACGATATCTTGCATATTTGAACATGTTAGTAAAACGGATGCGGAGTTAAGTCACGGCAAAGAAATAACCATAAAAATATATATCTTTGCTGGGGTCTTCTATGACTTACCTACGTGTAGTGCGGGCCTAATGGCCAAGCTTTGACGGAATCGAGATAACGTTATCCTACCTCACACTCGCTGCCCCTCTTTGGGCCCTCACTTGAAAGCGGAGGAACAGTGGATTCAAATATTGCCTACGTGATAATTCCTCAGTAGTCCACATCTATGACCGTATCAAGATTTTGACGTATTCGTACCATTCGACGAGTGCATGCTGGGTGCGCCTGAATATTACCAAATCCAAATAGGCGGACATATTCATGTTGAGATGATGTGCGGCTGTCCTGATTTCGAAATTTCCAAGCTTCTTCCTCGTCACGGGAGCCAAGGAATGCCAAGGTTTATGAACGCGCCATAGTGAGTGCGGTCAACATAAACGGACAGCCAACCTTTCACTCCGGGACAGTGGTTGAGGCCGTGAGCATCCGCGAGACATATACAGCCCAGCAACTGGAGAATGAACAATTAACTTGTCTTTTCTTACAACATCAGGTACACACCTGGAACGTTTGTTCCCAGCGTACTGTACTTGGTGTGTCAGCACGCATAGGGTGAATCTCGTTTTGAATATAACTCTCACATGAGGGAACAATTTCTGTGATTCTGTGACCTGGAAGCCAAGGCGTCTGACTGACAATCAAACGGTGTAATCGGCGCTTGCAGTATGTTGTTTTCGTCACCCGAATTTCCAAGACATTAACGCAATTGTCTGAGGAGACCAGGTCGTCCGGGACCCGCTTTGGGTCTCGTACATCAACAATCAAGACAAGGTAAGACAGAATAAATTGCTTTCCTTATTCACCCTTTATGGACACTTTTCGGACAACCGTTTTCCCCAGAACACACAGATGTCTGTGCATTAAAATGGCATCCGTGCAAAACTGGTAACCTGAAGTGGAAACAGGAGGGACAAAAACGCCTTACGATTACCTGGTGAAGAGTACTTCCGTATCCGACCTAGTTTACTGGTCATTTTCTGGTTTGGTGACGGTGGACAGGACGAACCACAATTAATTCTTTGGAAGCCCTGCTGAAGGCTTAAGGTAAGCACCGTGCAGCTGGTTGAATGCCGGACAACCGAATCGTTATGATGACATATATGCAGTAGGACTGTAGTTGTATCCATGACCTACGTTGTTTTACAGCCTTCCAATACAAACATATGGCCGCATACGGCTCCCGAAAGAGAAGACAAGAACTCTCAGGGAATACACTACTTAGAAGTTTGCTGGAAACTCTCCGAAAGCCAAACATCAGTTTTGCCCGCCCGTTTTTGTGTTTTGTAGGTAGGCGCAGCCCCCACGTTCCCCTCAACCTTATATTCTACTTGAAACCAAATTGGACAGGTTTCGAAAAATACTCTCGGTTGCGCACAAATTTGTTTTCAAAGCGGGACTCAACTGAATCCAGCTGAATCTCTCGTATAAGATGGTCTGCTTCAGGCAGAATTTACCAGCAATCAGCGTCCATCAGTACGTGTGAATGTTCTCATCCAGTGTGTCCAATTTAGGTAATGTGAAACGCTGGAAAAAAGAATTAACGATGGAGCGAACTTGCATTGTTACGGAAATTTGGACCGTCTAGTGCTACAAAACTTTGAAAATCTGTTACATCGAACCCTCTACAAAATAAAGCACCATACCCGGTCATGGGCTTGACGCACAAGTAACGTGAAACCAGTTTAGTTTGTTGACAGTCCAAGAAACCAATGTAATAGTCGTAATACACTACTCATAAGGTTTCCGAAAATTCTTCGACAGCCCACGACTGGTTTTGCCCTTCTTGGGGCTCATCAGGTAGGCGCGGTCCCCGATATTTCGTCAACCTTATGTTCTACTTGAACCCAAATTGCACGAAATTAGCGAAATACACTTAGTTGCAAACAAATTCGGTTTTGGGGGGGACTCACTTGGAACCCAGCTGAATCTCTCGTTTATGATGTTATCAAGCAACTGAATGTGGTGGTTTCTAGGTGAGTCTCTCGCAAAACCAAATTTGTTTGCAAATGAGTGTATTTCGACAAACCAAAATAAGTTTTGTCAAAGACTGACAAGTGAACTGTTGTTTGCCAGATTTAATTCAAACTTCACTCCCCGCCCAATCAACGGAGAAAAAATCAAAGATTGCTTATTGATCATGTTACACAACCTAGCCGAAAACTGTATGCCATGAGCTAGACCTTGGAGGTCTATAAATGCAGCTGGACGCTCATATGTGTTTATCACAAGGTCTTCCGTCTACCACGTCCGTAGGATTATAAAAGTTTTTACAACAAAGATGAACTGCAACTGTTTTATTCCACTGTTCATTACCGCCTTCGTCCGCCACAGTTGTATACTACTTGAGCTGTCCAAGACAACGATGATGATGGGGAAGATGATAGTAACGTTTGTGCGCTAACCAGCCTAAATTAAATTAAGTTCTTTCTGGCGAAATGCATTCACTTACAAACTGAGTTAGCATTAGCGTGAGACTCAAATGAATCCCATCTGAAACTCTTGTTTGTCATACTCTTCAACTGAATGCGTTGCAAGAAGGCCGTCCTATGCTTCAGCTTGCACAGTATTCGTGTAGTATCGCTGTATATATTCCGGAAGAAACAATACCCATAAGGCCGCCGAGAATCTTTCTAGAGCCCACGACTGGTTTCAGTCTTCCTGGGAACCCACGAGGCAAGTGTAGTCCCAGGGTGGAGACTGGTCTCAGTTCGCGAAATGCCCACATTTGCGTACGAATTTGTTTTCAACGAGGGGCTGGGTTGAACGCAGCTGAATTTCACCTTTGTAATGTTCTCCAACAAAGTGTTTGTCAGCTTTTCAGCAGTAGCTGCCCTGACCTGCAGGACGAAACTCCATTCAAGACTCCAAAACCTCACACTATCAACAAGCTACAAGTAGCCCAAATGGAGAATAAAATTCATGCGATTAGTGAAATTTCCATCTGAAAGTCGTCACTCGAGGAGCCAGTCAACACGAGTGACCACATCACGTGGATTCCGAGAGTAAGGGATGAGTGCGGCGATATCTTTTCTAAGTGCCAGTTAGCCACACTGCTGATCAGCCGTTCGAGGCCGAAGGGTTAATTGCTTTAACTACTGGCCGGAGGTCATGGATTCGAAACTTCGTCGAGCTTCACTGCTGGTGAATTCCAGTAAAGATGAAACATCTGTGCATTACTTCTCGGACTTTCAGCATAGATTGGCTCCACTCACAATGTGAGTAACCGAGACACACCGGTAACATTATCTATCTTTGCAGGGGTTCATCTCAGTGAGAGTTAGGGCTTGAATAACCTTAGAGGTGGGCGAGACGCCCGCTGGTGACAGCTAAAAGCAAGGATAGAAAGTCTTCAATGATTCTCAACCCTTCGTGAGTTTGCGATCTACAATGCTCGTCCCAACCTGAAAAATATGAGTATTCTGCCAGACGGGGGAAAGCCGGAGCCGAGAACTCCACCTCCACTTGGTAAACCAATCAACATGGCTGAAGGATCAAGGTCATTATATCACATACAAGATGCAAGTTCACAACACATCTAAGGAGTTACTCATAGTAAAACGGCACAACGTACAAGTGTTCGTCACAAGCTTGTGAAATTGCAGTCTTGTGAGCTGCGCAAAGCTGGTTCTACTAAAAGGGAACATACAGCTATGCAATCCTACCTCCGTTACTACCGTCTGCTCGCAAGATGAAACTCCAAACAAAGCTTCGTATTTTTCCACTACCCACAAACAATAGGCGATATTTACCTGGGCTTCTGATTACGTGTTAGCTTGGTACTCCCCGCCCTACAAGGCACAATCTGTCCAGTTACAACGAAAAATTAAAGTCAATGGAAGTCATTAATTATATTATTCTTCGGTTCCTCATTAGGAGTCGTTCCGCTTCTCTTGTTAAACGCTTCTGATGAGTTTAGGCGACGAATGAAATGAAAGGATTCCTGAGCAACGATTAGTCGGATAGTTATTGGGTTTGGCGCAGAAATTTTCGAAAGAATTGTATCAACTTTGTGATGGTTGGATGTAATCAAGTGATCCGGAAGAACCACTCAGTCGGTATTTGATCATGCGTGGATTTCTCGCAGTGAGCGGTGTTCGGAGGCGGCGTCCACGTACCATTATGACATACAGAAAAGGTGGTGCCGACTACGTGAAATCCTGGAGAACAGCGGAAGTGAGCTACTGTCCCTTGTCGTGGAGTCTCCTCCAGAGTTGCCGTTCCACCCATTAGGATGTTTCTTGATGTGGGATGTTTGAGTTCTACCTCGACCATCTTGTGAAGTATGAGTTTGGAGCAAATAACTGAATTCAGAAGAAGGCAATAAGACAAGACAATAAGATTCCGTCAGCAACGTAATCAAGCAAAACAGGCTATCATACTCGTAAGCTGAGGGACGCTTCTTCTTTGGAAAGGATTTTAGTGAAAGTCGTTGAGGTAGGAAAATCTCCTTGCTAGCCAGGGCAAAAGTCATCCAAAACAGCTAAGTGTCTCAGTTTTGTGGTGGATATGACCCCGTGTGTGCTATCTTTATACGAAAGACGAGCATCGGGCCAGTTCAGTTGGATGGACTGGACAAGACTCTTTTGTTCAGGTAGGGAAAGTCAGATAGCAATAGCCTCGGCACTCGCGAGATTATGTAATCTTTCTGCTTTGGGAAGGTTTCTCGGCACCTGGTACACACCCCGAAGTTCATCGTCCGAATCAAAGCTGTACCCCGTGTAGACCAGGTGGGAACCTGTACCTCCCAGGACAAGCCATATTAGGGAGTGTTCTTAAATCCACTTAAACAAGTGCCGCACCGTGTGACCCAAATAAGTATCACTACATGTGCTCTCGAATTTATAGACAACCGTCGAAGAGGTCAGAACTAGCATTGTCTTTAATTTGCGGGTGTAGAAGAGGTGATGTTGGGAGGTCTAGTCACGCCTTTTGTGTATCTTACCGTCGCTGGGAGACTTTTAGTTCTAGGATCGGGGCATTACCCTGAACACACATACTCGCCAGTCTGGAATCAAATGGCTTGATTTGTGCCACGTTTGGATGGACTACCTAAAATCCACAGAGCAGCACCTCCGACGCGACCAGTCGCTGCGATGACTAGTTCTCCTTAAAAAAACTACATCTCGGTGGCTGCTTCAACTTGTTGAGATCTCTGATAGAAAAGGTGCCTTCGAGTTCTGGGTTATTCACCCGCGAATATGAACTAAGCAGTTACAAGCTATCAGACAACTTCATTTGCACTGAGTTGTTGAAAAGTCAATACACTCAAGCGTTCAGCTGAGCTTTTCTATACCTTAGATGAACATTTTACATGGGAAAAAACGCCGTGAAACGGTCCAATAAGTTCCAAATCAACCTTCCATCATTTCCAGGGACAGCCCTGTAAACTACTTGAAAAGATACTCCTCATCCGTTTCATTAGTAGTATGCACCATTGCAACAGTACCGCAAAGTATTTGTTCACGCAGAAATTCCAGTCAGCTCCCTGTCATGTCTGATTACGTCCAAGTTTGTCGTGATGCAAATTCATCTTGAGTGGCTTTAGAATACGAAAAGGCAGATGCAGAAATAGCAGTTCTTCACCTTCAGGAACTCCATTCAGAACACGCGGTATGAATAATCATGAAAAAACAAAAGATGTCAAGTCAGTTGCTTACCTGGCAAAGTGCTTATCACACCAAGATATGATTAGCTGTGGTATACTGGGTATGATATTATCTTATGGGCAGGCCAATCGTCTTCTTTCATACTATTCGGTGGGCCGAAGAACACTTCACAAGACACTCAGGACCTGATGAGGGTTATTTAGGACTTCGTATTAACGTCGCTGTTGCGAACTTGGTTCTTCTCTCTTCCAAGTGCACAACTATTCTGCTCAGTTCGTGCTCGAGTTACCGGACTCGAGCTTTGCTCTTATTAGAGCACACCAACAGTGCATATATCAGAGTTTGAACCCTGGTTCAAACTCTGGGTGTGTGTAATGTGGAGTGAGTGACTTAACAGCACTCCACCAGCACACGGTGACTGTGGTTAAATTACCATGCCTGAAAAGGCGAACCAGTTCACTCTTGAATGACCTGGTTGGCCTGCTCAGCGCATCAAGTACGGTCCAGTAACCGCCCGGGCATAAATTGTAACGTGTGGCCGTTCGGACATGAACGGCTGGTCAGCACTGCGATTAGCTCTCACTTAGGCAGGACAGAGCGACACTCCACCTTCACCCACGGAATCCATATCACGTGGTCACATTTTGGCTGGCTTCTCGAGTAACGACTTCTCAAACGAACTTTCACTCACAAAGTGAAATTATTCTTTGTCTGAGCTACTTATTAACTGATCGTAGTGCGAGGAGATTTGGTTTTCATCAGTTGAGATTTCGTCCTGTAATTGAACCCAATCTATCCCGAACGTCCAGAAGCACTGTACAGCCGTTTCATCCGTTTTGGAATCATCACCAGTGCGCACCTGACGAAACTCCAGGGATTCTAGAACCCGCGACCTCCGGTCTGTTAAGCTGAACACTAAGCGGGTCCTGGTTTTGTCGCCCAATCGCTCTGCCTATCAGGACATCCCAGTCAGTTATGCTCTCTGGACAGTTTTTCACTAAATGTAAACAGTCCTAGAATCTGCAGGATTCGAAATCACCACACTCTTGTTTGAACAGTACCCCATATGTCCCAGGGTGCTCACTCTGGCAGGTGGAGTTCCTCGCTAGAATTTATACCTTGATCGATTCCCCTTTTAAACACACCACCAGAGGACTAAAGAACCCGAAAGTGTGCGGCAAGCTGCTTTTTCGAAAGTTTGGCCACTTACTGATTGTCGCAAACTGGTTGTACCGAGATTTTTACTGGATCCAATAAAACTTTTGTGAAACACTTCCACACTATGACATCTGCCTGCTCTAGGTATTGTCTTGGTTCTTGTTTACAGCCCAGTGACCAATACATGTTGGGACAACGTTCGACGTTTTTTCCTCTGAGAATAACTGGCATTATATTCCAAAATTCGAGTGTGAATAAACTACCATTTTCATCATTATGGAGTTTTCAGCACGTCACCAGATGCCCCTCTGCTTTCAGCTTCATCTAGAAGTTGGTTCTTTTGAATGCAAAGAAACTCACCGGAGTTTCCCGGTTAAAACGCCAGGCTATAGATGACAGCCGATATTTTTTTCGCCACCCTTCTACTCATCTACATTCGATTTATACGTTGCGTCGTTTAGACTATTCGGTTGGACATCGACAGTGCGGATATATGTTTTCCACAATTTTACTCTGGGACCCGTGGGGTAGTAACAAGTTACCGGTCAACCCGGCGACATTCCAACGTTATTTGGCTTTTTCTTGCAGAAGTTTAATCATAGAAGCTACACATCGCATTGTAAGATGCCAGATTTAATGGAGAATTACGGTAGTGACCGTCCGAAATATCTGAGCGTCCAAGTAATTAGAGACGTGGTTCATAATAACCGAATTCACAATCTGTTTGTGATGTTCTTCATTTGGTCCCGACGGTGTTCTTCCCTTTTTTTGTTTCCAGCCATCTGTTCACTTTGACATATCCCTGGAATAAGTCCAATGTTTTAAGGATCTCCACGATGAGTCTTTTGGGATTCCAGGCTTTCCAAATTTCGAATTATTCGCTAGGCATACCAAAGAAGAAATGATCGCATTCTCAACGCCCAACCATGATGATCCTAAATCTTTGTCACTGTTCTGAATAATTTCTACAGCTACTCACAGGTAACTTGCTACACTAATGACGACGCAAAGTAGACCGGCGGTGAAGACTTTCCACCCAACTTTTGAGAGTAACCCAAACAGCTCAAGACAGTGAAGAAACGAGTCAGAATACGCATTCGCTCCTCTAATGTGGCTCCCTCCTGAAATCGGTCCGGCTAAATTTGCGTGTACATTGTTCGCCAATTTGTGTACGTTGCATGGGGTTTCACCGGCCATCAAAGTGCATACATTTTTCAGGTAGGTTGATCATTGATACAAGTAGTATGGAACGATGGCTCGAAGTCAGCAGGTAGCACTGTTTAGGAGTCATCAAATGAGCACTGCCCCCGAAATCTGCGAAATCCGATCACTGACTTGAACAACGATTTCTTTGAATGTATATTTTTCTCCTACTTTTTTCAGATTTTGCAGAAAAATACCAATTTGCTATTGACTAAAATGGACGCCTCCGAGGCTCCAGTCTTAGCAAACTCACTTAGTATACGATCCTAATAGTTTGACTAGTGTGAATTCTTTCGGAAAAGAAGGCCAAGTTTGCCATGCCACTTATTTAGAATAGTTTGAGTGTTGCATTGGCCCACTGTTCAAAAATATTTGAGGTGTGTAAAGCGTCTGCTTACCCGGTTCACAAAATACTGGGATTCCAACCCATTCTCCATGCAAACACCGGATAACACCCAGCGGGTCATCGTTACTTCCCACTGCATTTAGCGGCTGGACAATTTGCTTCGTCTCATCCACACGAAGAGTGTGACCCACGAAGCACTCGTATCGACCTTTTGCTTCGTGCTTGAGACTATAGAAGCGAACGCGAGCCCCAGGAGCTGGCGGAGGCCGAGTTCGACATGATGCTGAAAAGTGGATAGGAATTAAGTTGAATTTATTAAGCCGAACCGTCCAAGCGACCTTGTGGGATAGTCTTAGAATGTGAAGGACAAGTTCACGTATGCCCGGTGTGGACTAACGGGTCGTCCAACTTCGTCTACTTTACATCAAGTCACACGTTCTGATTCTGCACAAAGTTGTGGAACGGGCTTGCTGATATCACTGGGAAAATTTGGGCCCCTGTACCAGGCATATGTGTGCCATATCACGTCCACCTGAGCTTGATGTAGAATAGCTCAGCTTGTGTAACACCTATAGAGAATGCTCTGGGTGGTTGATGGTCAAACCTCGCGATCAGGGGCACCTTTTTCTTCGTTCACGTGTGTAGGCCTCCTACTATAAAGACTGCCAAATCCGCGACCGTTTAAAATGAACAAGGAGAAATGACTCCAATGATCACCGCACTCTTTTGAAATGAAACGAGTGAAGAAATTTCAGTGTGCCGGAACGACGCTTATACATTTCTAATCAAACCATAAAGAGTCACTGGTGGGTGCAAAACTGTTAGCGCAAAAAAGACGTTTCATCGCAGTAACTTTACAAAATGTATTCACTTTTTAAAGGAAATGATTTTGGCGAACACAGAACAAACTTCTCAGAAGTAACAAAGGATGTCAATTGAATAACCTTTAGTTTTCATACAGTATCCAAAGCAGTCGTACGATCTGATCAGGATTAAATGAAGATTTGCTTGATTTTACATGCTGCGTTCCAAGACAAACCCCTACTTTGAAGCAGCAACGCAAATTCACCTTTGTGAACCTGTCGGCTAGAGTTTTGCTAAGCAGGTCATGCAATGGGCACATCGGGCCAGCGTGACGGGTAAAAATCACATGATGAGTATCCAGGCTTCAGGAGGGCAGCTGAATCAATTTCTCTCAAAGTTATGGCCCGACTTCTGTGACGCTTATATTCCGAGACGTTCTCACCTGTCAGGAAACCTCTTGACCCAATATATGAACCAAAAGAAATCTTCGCTTCCTTTGAAGGTGCATGTGTTGTGTTTGATCGGGGCTTTTACGTCCTTACTCCGCCTGCTGTCGGTAAACTTGTGGCTTTGTTCCGGCTGAGATAAGATGCCATCCATGAAACTTGCATTTGGGGGTGCGGTAAAATGTTCATCTATCGCGGAACCAGTTTGCGAGCTATTTCCGGCATTGATGCTGCTCCAGTCGGTGAAACCCACATTCCTTGTCTGGCTTCCGCTTCCCTGAGAACACATGATTAACGACAATGGCGATTCGGGACGTTTTGTGTGAATATAAAGCCGGCAAACAGCCAATGCGAACCGATGGTCACTACCAAAAAGACGACGATTTTCTGAAAATTACTATCTAAGTACCATAATATAGTTTCAAACTTTAGTCAGGAATTTAGAATTTCTAAGGGACTTACCGGTTTGGCCGCAAAACGGAGCATAACACCGTCCACCATAAACGTGAGTATTTAAGCATTTCACTCTCGAGGGACAGCCCATGTCATCTGGCAGTCAACCTGTGTTCCCAAAACAATGGCTGGACACAAACCAATATAACTCACCCGCAATGTGACGAAAATCTCCCGGTTATCAGCCCACAACGCGGAATGTAGCATCATCCGTTGCGAGATATATGGTAACTACATGTCATTCCGTTGACCAGAGAAAGTTGTTCAAGTTTTTGTATTACGCAGTTACGCAGTCACACACTCCCACATGCTAACAGTGAGGCAATGCCGACTAAAACGATACACCCAATTTTGTGTGCGCACAACTTATGGACTCAAAATGTCTGTCTAACTTTGAACTAAGCTCAGACTGCCTCCAACGTTTCTGAATGTACTTTTCTATTGTCGGTACGATATACTAAACTTCTCAGCATGTGTATGGTTTACGCCGACGACTGGTCGAAAAAAAAACATTTTGAAATGCAGGCTGAGCGAATTCCATTAGGTCCGCTTCAATAACAACAGTTGCCCACTAAGCGACGAAACAGGCAATCCGTCCTTCCAAACCCTTGCCAGATGCCCTCAGTGCAGCTTTCCTGCTTCCCGCTCATGTTTCGCTTCATCCAATATTTGAACATTCCCCCTGTATAACCACAAAGATTAATTTCGAAATTTAAAGCGACAAGCAATGATGGAACATCTATCGACAAACACCACTATTTGTAAAACACCCAGGTTCTTTTTCACGTAATATTTCTGAGTCTATGTGAAAGGCAATGGGAATGAAATGCCCCAGGAATAGAAACCAACCCAAAATAATGTTTGCCCAATTAAACTATCAGTCGAGCCATTTATCATCAAAAAATTCATGGTGAACTAACAATGAAGCCTTATAAGTAGCACCGGCGAGCCTGTCAACCAAATGCTACTTGTATCCACTAAAGTTTGATGTAATGTAATATATTGCGGTGCAGTGCACTCAAGCTAAAAACGACAACAGGATGCAACACACATAGTATCCGCCTAGTACCGACAGTGACGAGGAAATCGTAACAGGTACAGTGTTGGTTAGAATATCTTTGTACATTACAACACATGCTCTCCTCCACATGACTTCGATTTTTAATAGCAAGTCTAACCATGTCCCAGCTAAAAGGTGCTGGCCTGTGGATTTTGGTTCAAGACTGGGGAAACTGATGATATATAATAATAATTGTCTCATTAATAGGCGCAACGGGCCCGCACAGTCCGAATGTACTTCGAGAATTGCGATTCCTTTAAAACAACACGTGTGAGGAGTATCGAAACGGAGGGACAATAGCCAATTTGGGGGCATCTGTTAGGTGATGCACATCGAATCGTTGAAACGATTATTGATTAACCTTTAGACGCGATCATTTCTTGTATGGTTACCTTTTGTGCAGAAACAGAAGCGTAAGTTTAAAAAAAAGTCATCTTACGATGTACTAATAAGATCCTGCACAGATAAAGTCAACTGGCGCGGTTTACCGTATAAATATTAGTTGGACACCGCAATCTCATGAGAATGGTTGATGCCTCAAGAATGCGGACACACACTACGTGAGAAGCATTTCGCCCACCTGGGACACACTTGCTCCTCACACTCCAAACTCCATCCATACACATTGTGATCGGCTGAGCCGTGTTCACCAACTGATAACCCCTGTGACACGTGACATTCAACTGTGCTCCATGCCTTACGCGACTGCCCGGTAGAATGATTCCGTCCGAACTAGTCAGAGCATTCCCGATTGATTCCAGCTGAGGATAGTTCTCGGAGGTAATGGGGATGAAGCGCTGTGAAGGCGTGTTTGGTTTATGCATGAGAAGAACATCACCATGGTCGACGGTGAACAGATAGCAGTGTCGGTTACACGTTGGTATTGGTTGCGGAAGCCACGATGTTTTGTTGTCAATTAGGCCACAGTGAAGCGAATCCGTGTCTGACGATGCTGTTGTATCCGGATCACACCTTATGGAATTGAAGGGAAACAGGGAACACCAGATTGTATGTAACATCTACTTCGAATGACTATATCGGTCAATAACCCTAAGACTCATCCGGTGGCCAGCCTGTCTGAAATGTCCAAACGTTTCATATGTTAAAGCAGAAAAACGATTTGTCACGCTCGTACAAACTAGGAGTGAAGTCTACCAAGGCCGATGTTTTGAGATGTGAAAAAAAAGAGTTTTGGTGTAAGTAGGAGTACAAGTAAACATTAAAAAATAAAAGATAACCATTCAGCTGTAACACCCTCTCGGTGCCGAACTGCCATGCCACCAGAGGGAAGCACGAGGGCTGGGATACTGCCAGGTTGCCCAAACCTAGACAGGGGAAGCCGAGAGGCAGAGGTCGGGTTCGAACCACGGACCTTCAGGTCAGTAAATTCGCGCTCTAACCACTTAGCTATCTCGCTCCCAGAAGTAAACATTACCGGAAAGCGACCTCACCATTTGTACCCGGTTGACATAATCCGACCTAGGGAAAATTAGAACGGTATGTTACCACATACTGTGATAAATGTCCAGCAGGTTTCAGGCTCCCGTGGTGCTACCGGAATTGACAATCCTGACAGGCAACTCGGTAGGTTGACACGACCCAGACCGTTGCTGAGTCATTGTTCGAGGCACCGAGCGAGCCAATCCCATCGCTCGAGCGTGAACACGCTGGCCCGGTTTACAAATGCGTCCAGCGTGCACTGGTGGAGTAGTGCTAACACAATCACCTCGCACCTCGGATGTCCGGACTCGAAACCCCGGTACGACGAAGAATGTGCATTGCAGATTAGGTCCAATAAAAGCGTAACTCGAGTCCAGTGCTTGCCCACTTCTTGGTGTGGACTCACTAGAATATTTGCACCAGGACAGTTGGAGAGGCGCTTAAACGAGAATTATGTGGATATAAATTACGCTAATCCAGCACCCACCTACAACTGATCTCTGAATGTCCATAAGGAACAGAGTTCATAATGGCTGCATGGTAAATGCGTCTTCTTAACATTTCAGACGCTGTGGAATAACTGGCGAATGACTAAAAACTCTATGGAGGTCACACAAAGTTGGAGGTGGGATCCCATACGAATATAAAACCTTATAGAAACACAAATAAACAAATATTAAAATACGAAAACCCCAACATTAAAAGCAGTTCCGCAATATGTGTTCTAACTTGGTGTTAAAGACATCAACAGTGCCAGCGAAACAGGTTCAGACACTTGAGGTAGTCACTCATGTCCGAGAACAACCATAAGTGGCTTGGTGGTCTCAAGGTCATATAGACAGTCGGTCAAATAAAGCAAACACTGGTTTAAATGCGCGCACTCAACATAACTCTGGGGTAGACGATATACATAGAGAACGGGAAACGTGGAGACTTTCTGGTGCTTGGGTAAAGGACGACATAGGAGCTAACACGTTGCAAAAGCCATTATCGTTACTCGAAACGCAGGCATATTTCTTGGGCTGTGTACTCCGAGGTACTGCTAGCATTTCCTCTATGGAACGACAGCACTCAGACCCTTTCAAATCCTCAGAATCACTTTGGTGACAACTTAGCTGAAAAGGTTTAATTTGGCATGCGTATATAAACTTTGCTGTTAGCTGAAACCACTTTTTGTGTTCCTTCTGTCTGGAAAATATTTAACAAATCTAAGCTGCACAGAAATTCGCCATGGATAGGGGAAATCGTCTTGACGATGCGCATCTTTGACGGCACAAATGAATATGGCAGGGACACGTCACAGCCAGGCGGATTTTTTTTCATTTTTCAGGAAGCTGTACACCGGAAAGCCGTTTGATTTGGAGACTAGAGAATTGCTCAAATGACAGTTTGCATCAAATCAGGGAGTAACGTAACCGGATGTCGAGATGTTGCAGACGGCAACAGTCGGTCTGTACAAAATCCAAGAAAGCCTGACTCAAGATACTATTTTATTCACAGAAATGTGTCATTTCAAGCAGTGGTTTGGGAATGCCCGCTGTCCAGTAGGGGGGATCAGACAACCAACGAAGCTTTGGTAGTGTGGGAAGAATTGGGAATACTCAACGAAGCCAATAAATGCTGAAAGCAGAGAAACACTCTTTAGTTCTTTATGGTATAGCATTGCGTATCTCACGAATCACGAGGCTGATGCGAACCCGTGACCTCCTGGCTATTCGTTTAGACACTAAACCTTTTGGCCACGAGCAGATGATCACTGGTGCTGTTAATTCGCACTTAGACAGGACACGACATCATTCATCCTTGAGTTACACAACCCACATAATTTGCGTGTTGAGTGGCTGCTCGAGTGACGACTTCTCAGGCGGAGTGTCAGTCATCAAGCAAGTTTTATTGTTCCCCTGTGCTACTTATAGATTATTGATAGTGTGAAGAGGTTTTGGATTTTCAATGGGGACTTCAAGCACTTGGTGAAGCCAGTCTATGGTGAAAAGCCGAGAAGCACTGTATAGATGTTTTCCCCCTATTGGGAATCATCAGCAGTGTGCATTTCACGAATCTTCACGGATGTTCGAACCCGAGACTTGCCAGTCAGTAGTTTGAACAGTTAATCGTTCGGCCAAGAACGGCTGATAGGCAGTCTAATTAATTCGCACTCACCCTTCAATCTAGTCTAATTAATTCGCACTCACCCTTCAATCATTACTTGACCACGTGACGTGGGCGAATGCGCAGAAGTTAATGTCGTGAGTTCACAAGTCTAGATGCTGGCGCACTGATTTAACTCTTCAGCTCTTTTCCCTATAAATTGAAAGATAGCTACCAAGACGCTTCGTACTAAGGCATTGTACACATGGCTCGTTCGAATACAAGTAGTTGTAAGGTTAGGAAAGAATTTAAAAGGCTAACGTTTCTTTCTGAACCGGAAGTTTCAAAGGTTAGTTGAACTATTGCACAGAAAACAGCAGTCAAACTCTATTCAGGAGGGACAAGCATGTGGGATCAAACGCGGTGATCGTCATGTAAAGTCGTTTCTACAACGGAGACTTACTAACATGACAATCGTTGGGAGTTGTCTCATATCATAATCAAGAATGAACTGAAGCCGTCAAAAATTCGTGAGGTGTGTGTGAAAATTTAAAAGCATGTGAGAACCTCCTTCAAAACAATCGATTGTTTGGCTGTTTCAGCTCGTTAACAAACGTGTTTACAAGCAACTAGATCTTTCGAATGATAACAATAATAAATACTCAAGCAGTACAAATAATAGAAAGTATTCCTGTGGAAGATATTCGGGATTTTTTAAATGCTGCTCAGAACATGCTTATCATGTCGGTCTTAAAGTAACGCGAACGCGATTCGTCAGAAGACGTAGCCACATTTCATACGCACATCCTGTTCAAGGTTTGTCTCAAAATGTATTAGTAATCTGGGGAAATGTCACTGGTAAAACCCAGCCAGTGTTTTTGTGGCCAACACAATCGCCTCCAGCGGAGGCCGTTTGACGAATCGTTGCACGAATTACTTAAAGTACGCGGATATAAGGTCAACATACGTGGATGGAAAGCCAAAATTATCAACAGTCAGGATTAGACTGACTGATGTAATGATCTGATGGTCACGTAACTTGAAGGCCTCTCCGTAGCGCTTTCGTAGAGGACAAAGTGTGAACGTTACCTCTTGCTTACATATTACAAGACTGGCTATTTCTGCAAGCATCCTCAAGGCGTCTTGGGGCCAACAGATTGGCGTTTACTGTGTGCACGACACAAGATCACTGTGTGGTCTCGACTCACCTAATGTTGTGAATAATGGGATCGATTGCGTCTTTTAGGGTATCCATCAAACAAAGACCAAATCTTTTTAGTCGCCGTTCTTACTCGTTTTTGTTTTCTATGTTCTAGTTGGAGTACATTCTTATCACAAAAAAGTTCATTTTTCTCCCGGTTTTTTTGAAATAATGCTTCAGTTTCACGCAACACAGTCCCTTTACTAAGATTAGGAAATTTATATGGTGGAGCACAGGAAAGTGGCGGCGCCCGCATTTAGAACCCGAACAACAACCCGACACAGTTTCAAGCTTCCGTAGAACTTACGACGTGGATACAACCTTATTCTGGCGCCTAGCGCGAAAATTTAATAACGAATTACCAACGTTAAACTCTGCGGAATTCGGGAGGGGACATTAGTTGGTGAAAGGCAAAATTCCATGGTAGCTCATGAGGTGCATTTAACTTACGTAAATGCGGCGCGACTTCCAAATGTCGTCTTCTCCGCCGTAACTCGGCCATTGACCACCGTTGGGACCGGACCACAATCACGTTCTGAATAAACAAACCCAAATAGAAGTCGCACCGCATTGTTTGTACACCAGATGGAAAATGACGGATTTCGGCGCCAATGTTGCCTGATTTAATCAAAAACATTGCTTCTGGCTAACAGTAGTACACAAAAAATGGGGCTTTATTTTTTGCGGAGCTAAAGCGTCCCTCTCAGAGACGTCATCCTGGCATTGGCCGTCCATCAGTGGTAACCGGTTGACGAACGTCCCGCACAGACTTTTTGGTCGCTCATTGTAGTTCAAAATTTTCTATAGAGGAAAATGTTGATAGCTCAGGTAGTGTAGATGCTCGTTGGTTTGTTCTCTGGACTGGGCAATTTGTTCAAACATATATAAAACGGAGAACAAGGTTCCTCTTTTCCGAAAGTGTTGTTTAAACCAATTTACTTTTGCGTATATTAGGAAATTTTGATGCCTCATGCAGGTCCTTAAATGGTTGTAAATACCGGCTTATTCTCAAGCGCAATAGAAGAGTTTAACAGACGCGGTGAAAGGGTCCCAAAATTTTGCACTCCATATTTATTTTCAGCACATATATTTGAGGCCAAAAGTTGCATCCATTCTCTTTCATCGAACTGAACGTCTTCAATTGGAGCTAAATAAATTTTGGAGTTGTATTGGTATGGATCGGAAGTTCTCAAAGTTCTAACTGCCAGCCAGGTGACTATACTTATACGGCTCTGCAGGTTCAAAAAAACTGGAGTAAACTCATATCTTGGTGGAAATTTCATCCTATAAGCGAACTCACACTAGGCCAAAAACCCAAGACTCCTCCTACAGCTGTTCCATCCTTGTTTCCGAGTAACTGATAGCAAGAATCTCACGAATCTCCAAAACCCGCGTTTTTCCGAGTAGTTGGGCCTCAGGTGGCCGATATGATGTTTACACTCAGATGGGATATAGCGTCGTTCATCTGTAACTCACACAAGTCGCTTGGACGGTTTTCTTGAGTGCGAGCTTCTCAGACAAAAGGTCCAAGCAACTTGTGAGTTAGTCTTTCTTCACCCCCCCCCCAGCAACTAACAGTGTGCTGACCGTTGATTATCAGTGCTATCACAGTAGGAAAGCTTCTCACATAATAAAATTGTGTCCGCAGGACTTATTGATCTCCACGACTTTTGTACATAACCAATATTACCATTACTCCTGAACGCAGCTGGCAAATCAGGCATTTTTAAACTGCAAACTCTTCGTCCGACGTCGGAAAATTCACACATGCATTTTTCTTTCGGTGTTTCGCCTCCAATATAATATTTACTTGTAACTTGTGTGTTTTAACTGCTTTGGTCTTAAAAATGAGGAAGTCAAATATCTATTAGGATAAAAAGCGTTTTCTTTCAAGGTAGTCTTTGCGAATTGCGTTAAATTTGTGATCGGACAAAACAAAGTCTAATGAAACTCGGAGAGCCTCAACAGGGGTCGTGGGTTGCGACAGAGTTATCAGCAACGTTGACAGAAGCGTCCTTTAGAAAACTGTTGAACGACATCTCAAATATCGTAGCGACTGAAACATGAGGCAGCATTTGTGTGGCAGATTTAATTGAAAGATATCATAAACGATAGATTTAAACAGGATTCTGTGGAATCTTCCCTTAACACCCAATTCGTTTGCAGCTGAATGCATTTCGCGAAAGACAATCGAAGCTAGTTTGCGGTAGTTTAAAGAGCCACTTTAAGAATGTTACAAATCTTGATTCGTTTTTTGTGTGCTTACATTTAAATGTGACCTGAAAGTTACCGACAATTCACATAAGGCTAGTTTAGCGAGCTGCGTCACATTTGAAAAAACGACCCCATGTACTTCACTTCTGGTCCGTCATCCAGTTCAGTTACATTATGCCTCAAAGTCTAGCTCACTGTCCATTCAGGTTGCCCACTCTGGTGCACTATCCTATTTTGGGGACTAGTCATACTCTACACTGTCCTGCCCAGGCAGGTTTCAGCTGGGCCATCGTAGGTTGCCGGCGTAGGGCAAAAGTTATGTGTAATTGCGACGAAACTTGATACATTGTTTGAAAATATAGTGCCTGCAAAATCCAAACGTGCAACTTGGATCGAAGATTTCATCGTTCCAATAAAGGGAGTTGATGAAGTTAGCAGTAATCAATTCGCCGTTAGTTTCGGTTTGATGCACGGATCAGCAGAAATGACGTGAGCTCAATTGCTTTTAGCTCGAACTCTTAATTATCAAAAATGGTTTTCGGCTTTAACGTGTAACTCACACTTTTAAGTTTACATGTGCTCTTAATCTTAAAGATGTAGTTACCCAATCAAATATGGGTGGACCTTGAACTACTACTGGTCAATTTCATACTAGCCAATCAACTGCGGTTGTGCACCTACCTTTGCAGATTGTTCTTTCTCCGTCCCACTTTCCCGTCGCCAGACACTGTTTCTGCTCCGGACCAATCAGCTCATAGCCGTGATTACAGTGCACCTTCACAATGCTGTTGACTTCGGTTGAGTAGGTTGAGATGCCACCATTCTCGGGTGCATCCAGTCGAGGACACGTGATAGCTACAGGGACATAGATGAATGGAAACGGTGTTTGCTGTTGGTAAGGAGAGCTGGAACATTCATTAGGGACTTCATCCTATAAGTTAGAGTAATCTGTGCCAAAAACTCGAGAAAAATTGGGCAACTGTTTCAGCCCTGTCGGGTAGCATCATCAGCAGCCACCTATCTTTTGCGACGTTCCAATTGGAGAAATTCCGATGGTTCTGTATACTACTGACTGAATATCAGCGGGATTAAATCGCAAGTAAACAATGCAACGCGCCCTTCACCCATAAACTTCACATAAGATAGTCACGTGTTGACTCGCTACTCGACAGAATAGTCCTCATATATAAGGCTTGTGTGATCAGTGACAGCATTCGTTCCTGATCAGATCACCGTTAGTACGTTGACAGTGCGAGTTTATCCAACCGTTGATCAACCACTAGTGTTCAACTGCCACCCAGAATTGTGCGGTTTCGAATCCACCTTAAAATCTTGGAAATGTGCACGGATGCCAACTTGCAAAAAGGACAGGACCACCGTGCAGAACTTCTCGGACACTTCGTTCGCAAGACGGACTCATGATTGAAACGACATCAATGGCCTAACAGCAAACTGAATGAAGCAGGACAGACAACAAGAGAAACTATTCGGAATTCACTCCGAATAAGGAGCAGTAGTTAGGGGCCGAAGTCGTTGTGCCCTGTTGCACTACTTCAAGAGGCATTAAAAAAGACATCCAAGCACCTACAAGAGTGCAGTGAACGCGGGTACACTGGGTGGACAATTGGACGCGATCGTTTCTGAGTTAATCCGTTTAAAAATGGTTCGGTGACCACTATATAGAATCGGCTCCAAGGTTATTTGAAGCGGATGGATTCCGCTTCTTTTCATAGAGGGTTAAGCTCTAGTTAGTAATGAGAATCAGGCATGTGATAATGCAGATGTCCCTCAAATTATGTCAGAACTTCTGCATGTTGTTCGAACTCGTGTCCCCTAGGTAAACATTCAACTGACATTACTACGTCCCAAGCAACTAAAGTTGAAAGACGATGATTTTGGGACACTAGGTGGCATCCGAAGGTAACACGGTTGTGATTATCGGACCAGCTATACTAGTCATAAACGGGACAACAAATTTGAACAAACTTTCCAAAACATTTTCAGTTACATTTCAGAGAGGACAACGGCGCACCCTTTGCGTTTTGGCACATTTACCGGGTAAATGTGAAGGGTGTAACAACTTTTACACCTGTCTCCTCCTACCGGTAAATTATTCAAAGTCTAGCAGAAACAGCGTCTTGGCCACTGAAGAAGCCATTAATGAAAACTTCAGCAGTCTGAACTTCACATTCAAAGGTATTGACCCCCAGGTACCCGGTGATAGGATTACATGATTCAAACTCTGTTGGTGGAATGTTTTTCTGACGGAGATTTTTCTCCATGTTATCGATTACATAATGCCCTCCCTGTGTGTCCGATTCTGAAGAAGAGATATCGAAAAGGTATTTTCTTTTTATCTGTATTTGTTCGGCTTAGCGAAATACCTCACTTGGAGGTTCATAGTAGTTGATCAGAAAAAAAATCACTTCGGTCAGTGTTTGAAATTGCGTATTACAACTACTTTGAAATGCATACTCAGTAATCAAAACAGAATTTCTGCTGGTTTTCATCAAAAAGCAGATCACTTGCTTTTAGAAGCAGACGCAGTTAAGTTAAACGAAACGGGTTTCATGTCTATGCGGAAAGACACGTGGTAAGATCCCTGTCTAGAATTTCAAGTTGTAACTCAGTCACGCTTTTGGTGTGGGTACGTACTGTGCGCCCATATTGTTCTTCATACAGTGTTGTCGAGGAGCATGTAAACCAATTCAGGCTTGTATTACCTATTCACATTAGCCTCCGTAGGTTTGAGGGGGACATGAAACGACCGGTAAGTTCTTGGATGGCTTGACCAGCTTGGATTACCCCACCTCATGTCAAACGACGAGTAAAACAGTTAGACTGTCCGGTAGACTGACCTTAAAAAAATGCTGTTGTTTGCTAACTGAGTGTATTGTGATGAATTCCATGGTTTCGACTAGTTTTCACTTGACTATTGATAATCTCGTTTGGACACTGAACTCGTGTCTGTAGTAAGTCGATACGGGTGAACTTGCATCCATTGTCTTGTTTAACGTCAGGCACTATAGTGTACGTTTCTTCATGATTGAGTGTACAGTGGCCATTACCGCAAATGATATCGGATTACGCATCCATACACTAAGTTTACTACCGAGTAGCGATGGTTTAGTTCTCCATCACTGATCAGGCAAACATTGATCACATCTGTGATTAGCTCACCGCAGTGCTGCTAATTTGCCGTCCATCCACACGACAGAAATTGGAAAAAGACGGAACTGGAAAATCTTCGGGCATCCTACCTTTTGTCTTGTGGCGGAGACGTTTTATTTTTTCACTGTACCTAATTGTAATACGCGTCAAATCAGCAATGTTCTCGTTTCATACGTGCGTCTTGCTTTTGAATCTGCAAACGGGCGAGTTTCACACTTTTGTGAGATTAATTTCGAGGGGTCAGGTAACGTTTCCAGGTTTGAATTTAAATTTGGTGTGGATCTAGAGAGTGATACATGGTAAATTGTCGGACGCTTTCACCTGGCAGTACAATGACTGATCATTTGTTCGCCAAGCTTCAAAGTTTGGTTTTCACCTGCGTAACCTCCTTCACTTAAGCATGTTTGCATGGAGTGACAAAATCTGGCGTAAAAATTTACTTGGAGCGCTTATTTCCATTATCCGTTTAAGGGTCTATCATACCGAGGGGTATGCTTATTACAGAGGCTTTCATTTGGGTGCACTGATCGTTACCTCGTGGGCAAGGAGATTCCGTGACCACCTGAAGATTGCACCTCAGCCGACTGACGCATTCCAAGCTGAGTGACGAGATAAACAGTCAGTTTTTCCCGCTGCAGAGGGAACATTGTGCTACGCTGCTGGATGGCCGTGATAAATGTACTGTTAAAACTTTACTGGCTCGAAAATCACACAGACGTCAAGAAAACTTGCCACAACACGATGTGGGAATGCCAAATATTTGGCGGTGTATGACCGGAAGTCAACACACATCTCAAAAGCGAGAAGTTGCTAATGATCCGGCTTTTGGGGCCGATCGGATTTTGACTAAAGTGAATCGATGCAGCGTTCAAAGGGTTTTCAGTATCCTTATGAGTAGTGTGTTTCGTCACGAAAATAGTGTGCAGCATAAGCTCGAGGAATACTGGGAGACTGTGCCAATCTGATGAGTACGAATAATGGGAAAATCAGCAGTGAGCCGTCGAAGAGATTTCATGAACACTATGATTGGTGCTTTCTCAAGGAAGCAGCGTTCGGCATTATCTTAGTAGATGCCCTCCCTCTAAGAGACTGTCCCAGGAATCCTGTCCCTCCTTATACGAAACGAAACTACGTTTTATTCATCTTGTTATAGGGCAATACATTTCACATTCAAGGTTTTACCCCTTTAAAGCCTGGTACCGGCATAATGTCATGTTGCAAATTCGTGATTGAGGAAGCTGAATAATCCATGAATAATGGAAACGCTGTCACTAGGAGTGCAAGGAAAAACCAAGAGGCCACTGAAATTACGCAGAATCATCAAAAAACCGTCAGAGAAAGCCAGTTTTCTTGTGAACATGACGGAAATCAGGCCTTAGCTAAACAAAGTTTTCAGAACTTCCACATTAGTCCAAAGCACAAAAAACTTGCGCCTTGGTCCACTGTTTTCGACAAGTATTCTGTAATAATGGAAGTGAAAAGTATCTTTTGGAAAGTTGGCAGTCAGCTGAGATATTGTAATAAGATTTTCTGTCTCATAAACGTGATAAAAATCCTCACGCTCGCTTTCTCATTCTTATATCTGTTTAGACCGTTGGTGTTAACTGCTTGACAGTTTGTGCTAGGTGTTTGGAGGTGGGTGAAAACTCGGTACTAGGGTTTCATACTTCTTGGTTCAAACGTAGTTGAAGTGTATTCCACTAATCGCTATCACGGGGGCAATGAGGACCCCCTGAAATACTGCATTTGAAAGATATCTAAAAAATCTATCTATTGGAAAAGTTTTGGTATCAGGAATTCTTTGAAATGATCAGACAAGCCACGAGTACACATGGTTCGCAACTACGACATGGTATTCGTCCATGGTAAGACTTGTCCTAACTATCGTGGTTCAGTGGGACAGCGCGCTGCAGACGGTTTTCCTGATAATGAAGGCAGTCCGTTGGTTGGGGTTTCGGGCGCAAACAGATGCAGAAAGTTGAAGGTTTGGCACGGACCAATATAAAGACCACATGGGCACTTACGTCGGCAAATAGTATCATGACCGGACCAGGTTCCATCGGCCTGACACACGCGTAGGCATCCTGTAGAAGTGAGTGGAAAGAGTACTCAACTGACCGTAAGCGATCATACCCAGAAATATATTTAATAAACATCACACTGACCTTGCCATTCCATAAGTCTTATAAAAAAGGCAGAAGAAATTCACTTGGAAATGTATAACCATCAACAAAATGAAGCTCAGGATTTGTCGAGAACTAGAAGTTGAGTGCTGAATCCTCTGCATTCTGAGAAAACGGTTGCAATAAGGTCATATGAATTATTGCTAAGACTGATCGTGTCCTTTGTGGTAACGCTAAGGGGTCCGTTTTCCGAACACCGTGGGACGCTTCTAATAAACCTGATGGTAAGGTGAAGGGATCTGATAATTTTCCGCTGAGAGTTCATCCGGTAAGTGAAGTCGGTCTGTGATGAACAGCCAAGAATCAGTGTACAGCTGTCTCATCCCCACTAGGAATCATTAACACTGCGTACCTCACGAAACTCAGGGAATTTCGAACCCGCGACCATCCGACCAGTGGCAGAACACTTAAAACCCTTTGACCGCGAGGGTCTGATCAGTAGTGTGACTAGCTCTTACTTAGACAGGACTTAGTGCCATTGATTCTCCAGTTGAAGAAACCACAACATGTGGCCATGCACTGACTGGCTCCTTGAGTGACTTCTGCCAAGAACCTGCTGAACAAAATGTCGAGTCTATCAGGTGACACAGGTTCATTTGCTCAACTCAAATGATGTATGCTTTGAACGTATACATGTATGTATGGTGATTCTCTCGGCTAAAAACCAGTCGTTTCCATATGCGGATGTCTTGGAGACATGGTTAATAATATCGTGATGGAAGTGTCTCGAAAGACCAATCCATTCCGGTCGAATTCCGTACATACGTTTACGCTAACTCAGAAATTCTATGGAACCGCAACTTGGAGGGGAGCCTGCCTGAGCTTGATGAATTATCGGCATTGAAAAACATGGTTTTGAGACTTCAAGTCAAGCCGTTCCAAAGGAAGGCATACTTACCAATTGTGCTGTCTTGCGTTCCGCTGGATGGTCCACAGTCGGCGATGAAACCTTCCGCGCATACAGCGAGCGCTTCGGCTTTGTACCGTTTGTCCGATTTGAATACTAGGTGCCCATGCGGTGGGTCTCGTATAGGACCACAGTTCACTCCTAGCCAAAAAATAAAATGGGTTAAATTCCCTTTTTAACACCGGTCCGATGGTGTATTCAGAAAACTCGCCATCAAGCATAGTGCAGACGAATACCTTGGTAAATTCAGGATGTAAAAGACATTTTCGAGATCGCATTAAAATAAGTTATTTTTACCTTGAAAAAAAAGAATAAATTTGGACTCAACTAATCCCCTTGCTTTTCCTTACTCTGACCTTAGTTCACGTTGCTCAGCTACCTCCAAGCAGAGTTTATATGTGTGATCCTTTATACACAATCGCTTTCTTGAGGTTCTTTATTTCACGTTTCCATGTTCCATGTAAAACGGGGTCCAGCGTGTTATATTGCGATAACAGCGGAAATTGTGTAAGCCCTACACGTCTCAAGTATCTGAAACACTTTGAAATGTACCAACATGAAAACCTTCCTCAGCGCGGCGTATTACGGGAACAGCCCTCGACTAATCAACCTTACAAGAGTCTAGGTGTGCAGAGGTGGAACATACCTAGTTAGTAATATCAACACATATTCGATAGTTTAAAGATGCATATCGATTATTTGTCTGTTTTAAATGAAAGCAGGCATTTACACTTACCCTTCAATACACAACACACTATTGAATGGGTTCTTTCTCAAAAAGTACCTGATGAGAAAGTGAAGTCTCCTGATCCCGTGAGCACTGCCGGCAGCATCTGATAGCCTTGCAGGCTAAAACGCATAAGTATCTAACTCAAGTTATATATCAGACTGCCTTGTAGGACCTCCTTTCCTGCCATACTTATTCCTCAACATTAGTGTGGCTCTAAATGCCATCAATGTGAGAACCATATCTACATTTATCCGAATGCTAGGTAGAGTCAATTCGGATGGACAACCAATGGGTAAATACAGTTTAAGCTCTTCTAGCTACGAACTTACTTTCACAGTTCAATTTCGTCACCCTCCATTCGGATCCGACACAGGCTGCTTCGACATAATCCCGTTCAAGATCCTTGTACCCCGGCTGGCATACTATCTCAATCACCTCCCCGGATTTGTAGTCGTCACGATCGATATCTAACGAAAACATCGAGACTTGTTCTGGCCGTGGCCTGGAACGAGTACGGGTATTTGGCATATAGGGTGGACTGAAGCAGGCTTCAGTTTACCAGCAACGCGGAGGAAGCCGTGGTTGTCGCAACAGTATCAGATGGAAGATGTAAAAGCAATAAAACCAAACCAAAATTATGTGACAGTCAGTCTTGGCAAAACTGAAGATTGTTTCTAACTAAGCAATCGGTAACTTTGAAAATCAAACTCTGGAGCTCCGAAGAAAGCTACATCTACAGTTTACATCGTTTTGATCCCGATAGACCACCGTAGTCATTCCATAGGCTTGTACAGCGTATTTTTGCTGACAGAGAAATCAGTGATATCAAAAACTTATTCACCACATCAAACTATAGAAGAGTGGATACATTCTGAGCGGGGATCTCCGTAGGGTTTAGTTCAGAATATAACTACCCTCCAACTCCTCAGTATTGTTGTCCACTTCTAGGCACCTACGCAATGAACAAACACTTGCCGCAGTGATAACCTGGTCTTTCCATCATCTTTCCATCATTCACAAGATTTAGGCAAAAAACAGTTCTCCGTTTTCAATTGAGACTTTGTCCGACAAGTTAAATCAGTCTGCGTTGAATAGACGAGAAGCACTGTACAATTGTTCCATCCTTATCGGGAATCATCAGCAGTGCGCATCTCACAAAATCCAAAGAGTCTTGAACCTTCCGACCAGTGGTAGAATACCTAACCGTTCGACCATGAGCGGCTGCTCAGCAGTGTGATTAGCTCTCACCGAGAAAAATAATAGCACCACTCATGCTTCAATCAAGGAGACATCACGTGGTCAAGCAAGGGCTGGCTTCTTGTGTGACAACTTCTCAGAAGGAATTTTTACTCATCTTGTAAAACTTTTCTTCCTCCGAGCCACTTAGATCGGTCGTAGTGTAATGGGATTTTGTCATTTTTTAATTAAGATTTCGTTCCCCATTTCATCGGTGGTCAACATTGGTTGGTCGTACTTTGCTGCTGAGTCCATACGACCTAATGCAAGTTGTCGAAGTTTAGACTTATCGTGACCACAGCTCAAATTGTTTTTCACGAATTTATCTACCTATATCACCCTGATTCCTTAATCGCTTTCAGTGGTGAATGACGCTGGTCATCCGACCGATTTGCACATATCAATGGAATGAAATCTGACCACGGTGGCTTATCTAATGAAAATCCTGAGGCCTACGTGATTTCCTCGGGTGAAACACCACGAACACAGGTAGGCGTAAAGAGGATGCGCCAAAGGACATGAAAGTACACGGAACTTTTAGCCTGAACACATGAATATAGACTTCGTCCAGTCCACTGTTCCCATGTCAACACTTGTTTTCATTTGTCTACGTTCACGTTGCGGATGATGGTCATTCATCAACAAAACTGACGATAACGACGCATAAAGGAACTGATTCTAATAAATTGTTTCAAGCCTCTTTTGTGTGCCCAAATGGGTCTTGTGTCAAACACCTCACTAACTGAGAAAATCAGAACGTTTGATTCCATCCGACTATTTGTGTAGCTTACTATTGACCACACCAGTCGTCTTTCTGATCGATTTTCATTCTTTTATCTATGATATTATTTACTTCACATGTTCAGTCATTTTCTCTGACTGTTTTAACCAATCCTGACCTCCTGAAACTTTGCCAGTTCACCGCGTCAATTATTCGTACGACTAATCGCAGAGCTGTCATCGAAATGTCTATTCACAGGACGTCCTATATCTTGACTTTGGCTGTTTTCGATACAAGATTCAGTATTTCGGTTGATAAAGTTGTTTGAAGCGCGATGTTTTGAAATTCCCGGCAAGTGGTCACTTGTCGATGGGCTGCTCGAGTGACGTATTCACAGCCACCTAACAATGGAACAGGCGATGTAAACTACTGGAGTTGGGAACAGTCAAGCTGCTGATCAGTCAGTCGTGAACGAACCGTAGTCCCTACTTGCTGGCTGGGAGCTGGTGAGCTTTGTCCGTCCTCCCAATGATCAGCAACAATGGTGGAACAGTTATCCAGCATCATCCACACTTGAAAGTTGAAACCCCTAAAATTTACAGGTTTGTAAGTGCACCTTGTTCTGATTGTCAACAAATTTCCAGATATTACGTTTTTAGTCACCCCAAGTATGTGGGACTGGCTCAAATTCTTTTTTTTTCAAGTACCCAGACGTCGCATAATCTGGTATTTTTAGCTTGTTCAACAATGTCGTCATTAAAGGTACACCTTTGCGGATTTCCGAAACATTTTCTCAATGTCGTTTGTTTCTCCATAGGATAGTGACCAGTGAAAAACATCTGAAACGTTCTATGTACTGGGATAAGGAAACTTCAGCTACATATGGGGGCTAGATGTCTTGTGTAGTGGATGTTTTTAAATACGGTTCGATATTAATCTAAACTCACAAGAGAATCACCAAACAAGATGAATTACTAGGAAAACAGGTGACGACTGGGAATTCAATGACCTTTGAGCAATAGTGGGGTGCTCAGTTCTATTTCCGAATATGTTGCTAACAAACAACGCTGATTGCTTATCTAAGGCGAGTTCACTGTTGTGACCCACTACTGAGTCAACCATGCCCAAGAAACAAACCATGCCATTTCCCCATGGTGTTTTTGCTCGAGGGACGTGTAATCTATTTGTGAGGGAGAGATTTGTGCCTTCCTGAAGGATAGAGCTGGAAAAAACCATATCTTTTTACTTTTATCTTTGACACAGGTGCTTCTGTCTCGGTTTTCTCGACGGGGAGTGTAGTGCAGTAGAGTGCGACAATGAAAGATCTTTACAGGGAGCCCTACAAATGCGTGACTGTATTGTGTGAGCTCATGCGAACGCGCCGGTGCTAACGAAACTTGATGTTTTCATGAGATTTTTACAAAGATACTGACTTACATGTGTAGCTCTCTTTCGATGAACAGCTGCTGTGAAGCAAAAAGGGAGGACGAGGGCTAATATACTGCCAGGCTACTCAAATCTAGGCAGCATGAATTGAAAAGCCGTTGTTGGGTTTCAACTACTGACATGCCTATCAGTAGTTTTTCGGCCTAACCACTGAGTTACCTCGCACTCTGCAGTTGATTTTCTCCGGTCAACTGGTAGTTCACTTGGACTGTCTGTACACTGTGTCTGACTACTATGTGCTAGCAAGACCAATATATGAAGTTTGGCATGAGTAGTCGAATAAATGCGCACAAAGTTGGAAGTACAGTTGAACGAATTGTATTTGAGACACGTCCTTGAGTGGAAACAAACGTGCAACTGGGCAGCTCGAGATATTTTTTCAACGGTGTCCTTCAGCAACTGAGGATAACCCGGAACCTTTCGGGATTTGGGTATGGCCCTTTGAGATTGGCAACTTATTGCGACGTAACGGCCTACTCACTGAAACCAGAAACCGAGTCTCGGTTTTCACACCATGTTTCCATCAGCCCCACAGCTCTATAGGCCTAGTCGTGTACCACTCAAATGTTCCAGTTGTCAAAACACACTGTAACGGCCGAAGCGATTTCATCAGAAACGCTAGGTGAATGAAATGACGCTACCCTCTCAAACCAATTCCTCCTCTTCGATCAATTCCATCTAAGTGAAGTCATAATCCAGCAAATTTGGGCGGGCAAATTTGCACTCCTGTATGTCAAGTTTTATTCCCGTTTTTTGCTATACTTATAAACCATTCTATAGAATGTTTTTTCATGTTTCCCGCCGTTCGAATTATCCCCCATTCCACCCCCAATTTTCTTCTTCCGTGCTCTTTTCTATAGAAATTTGTGGAAGCCCCCTGCATAATGTGTGCGTCCCCTAGAGTTCTATCCAAATGGAATGGTGTTCGAAAAAGCATACTTATCAGTTATGTAGTTATTTCTACTTCACAACAACATTACTGATGTAAGTCAGTGACCTTAGAATCCGGTATTATGTCGCTCTAAGTTCGTGTTTTACGCTTCTGTCAAAATTCTTTATCGTTCTTCCTATGTCCTAGAGTGGTCTCTAATTTAGCACAGCGTTTAGATTTTTTTCTAGGTTATTTCACTGTTCATCAAATACGGTCACATGCCTAAAATTCGCCCTAACAAGCGACAATGAAACGTTTGTTACCACTAGTTGCTAAGAACAGCGTGAAATCAGATATCGCTCCACATACTGTTGGTCTGGTTACTGCATGATGGGTCCTCTCCACTCCAGGACAAGGTGGCCAAACAATGCCGATTACGTGGACCCCGAACGACGAAGCCCACTTCGCAGGTGTATTCCGCCGAGTCTCCAATTTCCGTTCCGTTGAATCTGACTGTTCCGTTTAAGGGTGCAATCGGAGGCTTGCATCTTGAGTTCTCTGTGTGTGTGAAAGAATCGGGCGTGACAAACATAGAAATAATGAGAAAGTTTACCGTCGAAGGTGTTAACCTGAAATATGCTTACCGGAATAACCATAAATGAATGACATGCCTCATGGTAGAAAATTGCTGGATGGAGATTGCAGACCATACGACAAAGATGCAGTTGGGTTTGTCAATCTAAAGTTTACTACACTAATTGATCATACAAATAGCCAGCCTCGTGTTCAGCCTGAGGTTCAAAGTTCTAGATAGGATCGTTATAGCTTACAAGGCCATACATTATCTGTATGGTTCATTGAAGTTCCCACAAGTTTTCGGTGGAGAACGCTGCTTGTCAGCGTCATGTTTGTTTCCTATAGTCAGCGGCTACTGTTACCATCAAACAATAATCCCGTGTATTATCTTTTAAAAAAACAAGAAAGGTATAATAGTTTTGCAAACATTTTCATCTCGCGAAAGGAGAATCCAGGTGTCTTGAAGCAAAACCAATGTATTAGGGTAACCTTCTGAGCTAAACTGCCTACGTACCAGAGCATGCTCAAAAAAACCCCCCTACTGAGAGATCAGGTATCCGATGGTTTGCGGAAGTAACATAATTGCTACTAGTGAAAAGGAGGAAAGCCCTTCGCCTTGAAGTCCTTTATTGGCAAACACCAACTAAACAGTTACAAACTATTGAACAGGAAAGTAAACCTCTCACATGCACCTTGTTCATAAAAACTGAACATCCTCACGCGTCTTCTTGAACGACTATCATGCAATTGTAAACAAACGTTGCAAATCAGTTCCACAAGTTCCGTAATAAACCACACCTCCGATTAGACGCGTGGCGGAGTTACGAGATAACCACATACTACTCACATGCCTCATCAGTAGTATCCGCCGTTACACTAGCAACTCCAATTGTCGGAAGAATGAATGTGATTGGATGGAGATACAAAACGATACGGCTGCTAAACGATGTACGTGGCGATCATGCTATCAGCTTCTACCCAGACTGTCTGACTGCGTGTTGGAGGTGTGCGCAGCTCGGATATTTGTGGTAGGCTATGTCTAGGTCTCCGTTGCAGTTCCATTTCTTTCATCTGTTTTGTTGAAATAAACTGGCATTGTTTGTAAGGAAGTGAAGCACCGGTATTGTTATCTGGCGTTGTTGTCGATAATGATGAAGAGGAATATATGCGGTGCAATTTAGCGCGACTGCCTACGAGCACCCTTGCAGCGGAATTAACGCATCAGTGGAAGGTGAGTGGATTCGGCGCTAGGACGTAGCGAAGACTGCTGTTTTCACATTCATCCTTTGGTCCGATTATCGAGGTTTATGCTTAACAAATGTAGAGAACCCTGGAGTTGAGTTCTGTTCTTATAAGTGGCTATCAGCGGAACAGCTAAGAGACGCACCATGTAAGTCTGCGTGCGGTTCCAACGGTGCGTGGTGAAATCACTGCAGAATGCTGTTCGTAACTGATCTGACCCCGTTTCATTGACACACACTAACTGAAAAGTACTTAACGTTAATCGTTGATACTGGTTTTGTTTTGTTCATTTTATTCGATTCAACGTCATATGCAGCCTTTAATATCAACTTTGATCAATCCAAAGCGAAATCGGTTTTACAGTTATAAAACCGTAAAGGTCATCAGCTTCGTTGCTGGCATGAACGCCAGTAATGTTTAGCAACCAAATGTGGAAAAAAATGATCATGTAGACAATGGTGTTCGTTTTGTTACGTTCAGCGTTGTGTGCCAAGCCACTGAAGTGAATCCAAACCGGGGAAAAATACAATAGAATCGCCGTGAGCATTCTTGCGAAAAATGGAATTTTCTCGAAGCTGAAAATCAGGTGCAATGCATACATCCCATCGAAAGAGTGGGACGGGAAAACCTGCAAGATGTTAGCATTTCAAATTTCTGTTCGTGGGTTGGAATATTTGTAGCTTGAATGCATTGGTCACATGGCCGCTCAGCTGTTTACCGAGCTTGGCAATCGAACTGCAAACGGTTCTTCACCATTTGACGAGACATCAACAACGGCGCGCCGTTATTCTCTCCTCGAATCGTGACGAAATATTTTCAAGTCAACTGCCAAGCTAGGAGCGACAAAATTCCTAAGAAAAAAGCCAAAAAAGACCTGCAATAGCTAAAAGTAGCTCATTTGTTTCCAGCCAGCTGCTGAATCGGGACAATCTGGTTAGCAACGACTTTAGTCTGGATGTTTAGCTGATAAGTCGTCAATTTTCAAGGAGAACCGGATGATTACCAAGTTGAGCCGGCGGAACTCATCCGGTTATTATTTTTTTAAATAGGTCAGCTTAGATCCTAAAAATATTGGCCGCAGTTGCTACTTCATCGTCATTGGTGGGATCAAGATGAGGAATTTTCAGTTGGGATTTTTCCTGTAGGTGACCTCAGTCTATGCCGAAAAGTCTTGAGATGGTGTACAGCTGTTTGGCAATCATGAACAGTTTGCATCTCAAAAATCTCCGGGACGGTTTTCCCGGTTACTAGCAGAAGAGTATACAGTTAGTGTGAGCAGCCAATCAGCTGTGTGATTAACTCGCACTTAGACAGGACAGGATTTGAGAAGTCATCAATCCAAGAGCCAGCCAACATGTGACCATGTGAAGTGGTTTCCATGATTGAAGGATGAGCTGATTAAGCGCGAGTTAATCCCACCACTGGTCAGCCGCTAGTCGCCAAACGGCTACCCTTCGGAAGGAAGGAGGTTCGAAACTTCGTGTTAGGTTTTCGTGAGATTCGTACTGCGGGTGATTCTACATAAGGACTAAGCAGCTGCGCAGCGATTCTCGGCACTTCGGCATGAATAAGCTTTTCTGGTAGGACGGAATTTTCATTGAACCCCATGATGCCGGTCTGCTGACTTCCGGACTTCGCGTCCGCCATACAAGCTGGACAGATGTCTACGTTCAAAAGAGCAGTGTGATTGGTTCATTCACATTCTTAGGAAGTTGGAATTCCTTTTGTGACTGGACAATGGGGATCCCAGTATACTGTAGACTTTACCGTGAAATTTGGACCCACATATGTTTAGTACAGAATGATGAACTATAGAGATTTCAGTCAACCTGAGAGTTACATATCTTGTACTGGGTGAGACACCCCGTAGGAAATTGCTCGAAGAAGTACACAGACATTCGATTAGTGACTGCCTTTTTCCGGCACTTCGGCAAAAATTCAAGTAATTTATTTGTTAGGAGCCTGAAAGTCACCGTGCATTGCATCCATTTAAAAACAAAATACTGCTTCTGGGATTTGGGCTTCCTTGGAAAGTACTCTCGTCAGGTTTGGAGCGTATGGGACACATAGTAAGCCACCCTGGCTGCCCATGAATCTTCAAGCGATCGGAGACTGAATATTCTGCAAGCAGGCAAACTGGAGTGCCAAAGTCCGCTACTTACTTTCAGATTACGGTGGATGGAATAATGAACAAACGATCCACTTTCGTTTACACTGCTTTTAAGAAGTGTTCCAAGTCATCTTTTGTCACAAATAACTCGAAATGGTTCTAAATTCATACGCAAACAATACCTTTCTTAGGCCCCACAGATAAGCTTGCTGTTTTGCGCCGCAAGATAAATATTGTCCTTCAAGGCAGTCAAAAAATAGTCAAGATAAATTGAGTCACATCTTGTGTCCGGCAGTTTATCAAGGAGGCGGTATTTGGAACAAACCTCTGTGTAAACAATCCAAACTCGGAGGATGTACGGGAGAAATTGTGTGGCCACTCATCCTGTCCGTTTGAACCAGCGGCGGACAGAAACAGTACGTGACACAAGTATTTCCTCCAGGTTAGTTGTACCCTCAAATCAGGCAACGTTTATCAGAATTGACTGATTATTTAGGGTCATCAGAAAAACTAACCACCAAAGTTGGTTTTGCTAACATTCTAGTTTGCTTGTTTCCATATTTCCAATCTGTAAGGATCCAGCCTCCCTTCTTTACTGATTGTACGAACAAAGTCGTTGCTATGGCCCTTTTAGTTACGACAAATTTGACAATAAGACAAAGGGAAGTTTTTATCTAGCAGTTGTTTTCAATCAGAAAGGATCCATATCAGACAACAAACCTATACCGGAAACCTTGCAACTATGACATGAATGTTTCATCCGAGGTGTTGTCTAAAAGGGAAAATGTGATCATCAGAAATTTGACTGACTGGATTTTGGACGACAGTGACCAGCGACTTGATAGCTTGTCCCAGTATCAGTTTGAATCATCTTAGGATAGCATCGACTACTTGCCAGCCAGAATGGTGGAACGGGTGTCAGAATTGATTTCTTCGGTCATTCCGGTTTCGTCGAACTCCAGCCATCTGGTTTCGAAGCCAAGTGTATATCACTGTATTGGACGAAAAGCTGCTACGGTCACCCATTCCGACTTTCGGCACATCGCTGGCTGTAGGAGACCGATTTGGTTTGCCACAGAGCTACAGGATTAATAAGCAACGCAATTCACGCCAGACCAGATCTCAAAGTAGGGAATAATTTGCTCGAAAAGTACCCATTCTGAGAAGTCATCACTCGAACAGCCATTCAGCACGTGACCACGTTAGATGAATTCAGTGATTGATCGATAAATATCGCTACGTTTCGTCTAATTAGGAGTTGAACGCGGCTCACGGCTTGACGGCTTGGTGTTCAGCTTCTAACCGGGAGGTTGTAAGATGCACACTCCTGATGATTCGCAGTGAGGCCAAAACATTGTTTTCAGTGTAGGCAAGAGGTTGAAAATGTTGTGCAGCTCTTTTCAGTTTTCCGTCATCATAAACTTCGCCTGAAAGACGAAACCTCGACTGAATGATCCCAAAGTCCCCTCATAATACAAACGGAGTGCCAAGAGTTGACACCTTTTGAGGATCGCGACACCCTCTTTGAGTTTGCAGAACTGTTGACCCCAAAGTCCAATATGAGTATATGCGCATATCTGTATGTGTTTATATATATATATATATATATATATATATATATGCATAAACTCTCTAAATCCTTTGTCTACGTGGTGTCAAATGGCCTGCTTTCGCTTAACAAAGGCCTTATCATATCTCTCGCGTTCCAGATAATTCGCGAATGCTCGCATCCATGTGCAAGACAGTCTGGCAATCGAGTAGCTGAGAGATGAATTATAACCACTTTGGTTACACAAACACGCATCTCCTCGTTATTACCTAAAAATGAGACTGTGCCAGTGGATATCCAACTCACCCGAACCTTAAGATAGCATCGTTCTCATAGCCTAAAATCACACTGACCTATTCCATCCTGCTTGTCATTTATAGTCCGGTCGGCCAGGAACTTTCTTCAATGTCTTTTTGCTTAAAATCCCGCGAAAACTCGACCGCTTTCTGGAACACCACTTATGCTCAAATATAATTGTTTGAAGTACTTACTATCTGGCCATTTATCGTCCTCAGAAAATTTTGTCGCATTTCTCTACAGCTTTCGCACTAACTCAGAGCTGCTGCTGTTCACGTTGCTTGAGGGGTCCACGCGTCTCCTCGTATATTTGGCTGAAGACACTAAATGATATAACAGCTAGTCGTCGATAGTGGCGTTCATACTGTCAGTTCCTATCCAGACTGTGTAACTGCATATTGAAAGTGTAGACACCTCGGACATTTCTGGTACGCTAGCACTAAGTCCCCCTCAACGCTCTATTTATCCTTTTTTCCGTTATAAGTCTTTATTGAAATAAATTGTACGGCGGTGAAGTACCAGTGTCCTCAACTGTTGTTGCTGACAGTGATGGTGAGGCTAAACCTCGGGGTTCTTCTGAAACTTTACCCAGAAGGACTGGGTTGTAAGTGGTCCCTCACAATTTTTAAAAGAAATTAAATTTGTTGCTTGGATGGGCATCCTTATGGAAAAACATAATTTTTCCACCCCAAAAAAGATGGCCCAACGAACCAATTCGCCGATCACTTGTAAACCACAGCCCACTGTTTTATGGGAAACACAAATGAGAAAACTTCACTAACGAGCTAATGTTTCAAAAATCTAATCTCCCCAGGGGATCCCTTAGATTAGATACTAGAAGTGCGGCATTTGCGTCGAGAATAGCAACCAACTTGAACCACATGGCGGTACAATTTTCCAAACGAAAGACGATGCACAGATAACTGATGAATCTGGTAAGGTCTGAAATTTGGGTAAAGCCTGGTGTTGACTATTGGATTACTGCTGGTCTCAGAAAACGGAGGTTGTGCCCGCTTAACTAGGTGGTGGGCAGGAATCGGAACAACTGTTCACAGGTGTTCTACTGATCCTTCGGAATAGTTGATGGGAATAAGTATTACGTTTCACTGATCTTAGAGGACATTCTGTGACGACAGCTATATATGTATATAATATATATATATATACTATAACTCCCAGAATTTTTAGTGAAACCCCTATGTCCTGACTCCTTCGATATGAGTAACCTGGACGCCAGGTATCTATTAAATGCTGAAGCTTAACGCCGGAAATCTAACGGTTTTTCATGCAAAATCATCGGTTCTCAGTCAGGATGGGATCAACACAAGGACAAGGGCTTTGAATTCGACGCTGTTGTTTATATGTGAACACACATTCGAGCCAGACCTTCGTGACATTCCTGAGTATTCCTGACAAATGTGCGCTGGAGTGCGCTTCCATGTAGGACAACCAAAAAGGCATATTCTGAAAGCCAACAATCAACTGCGGCACCGACTTCCTGTCTCGCTTCAGACAAATAGATTCGAAGTGACACTTACTGCATTGAGATGGTGAAACAGACGGTAGTTTTGCTCTTGCGCGCATTTCGGTAAATGATATCTACGTACGATCTGTCAACACGTGATGGGAATGATATTGAAAATAACGAGTTGCCGGTGGCAGCGACAAAGGTTTTACCGCAACTCAAATTCAGCGCTTTGAAGGGAATATACGATATGACAACTTAATACGATGTCTAAAATTCTTACTTAGTTATCCACAGCAGCAGTCCGGCATATACTTCGAGTGGACTCATCTGACACAGGAAACAGCCGCAATAAAGTGAGAAAGTTATATTTTAACCTGGATAAATTCATTTTTCCGGGAATTGAACTTGAAATCTGACAAACCATTGTCACTTATACTACTTAAATCTGCGGTTTTCAGTGCCACATCCTGCGAGCGGACACAGGTTCGTATATAATCTTGGAATGGAAACGTTGTGCTTTCCATTTAGGCATCATGTGCTTAGAGTAACTAATTAGGCACAGATTTATGCATCGCACCACAAGCCGGAAGATGCTTAGATCACACACTAGAGAGCTATGTGCGCGCTGTAAAATATTTTACTTTGCTATGGTTTCCGCTTAACAAAGACCTACAGCGTTGTTTTCGTAACGAAAATTCGGTGGCAGAGTAGCTACTGTTTCACTCAGACCGGAATGATTGATTGTTAACCGCATGTGAGGCAGGTGATCGGACTGTGGTAATGATCTGCTAGTGCACTGTGAGAAACCAATCACAAAGAGCGAACTGAAAAGTTGAAACAACACTTCCCATGTGACTGGGAGTAAAATTCGTTTTATTTAAGGTAATTACTGAATTATTTACAGGCGGTTCACTTCAATTAAGTCGATGAATTTGACATCGCTTTTGTATTTCTCAGCTATACCAACGTCATTTCCATCGAGTGTGATTCATCTATACAAGATGTTACACTATATTATGTAAGCATGGTCAAGCTGTTGTAAGGTTTCTGATTGGTCAGTGAATGAGTTGGCGGTGTTCCAGAATCGTTTAGGCCTTCACCGGAGCACAATGCTCAGGCGTTGTGGCCTGAAGCGCCTTAGTGCAGGCACCAAACCACTTGTCACGCTCATGCTACTGGTGTATACAGGTCGCTTAAGAAAGCCTTCTCCGGGACGGTCTGTGTTAGAGCCGTCCCAGGCTAAAGTTGTGACCGTTTGTTTAGTTATCCGACAGACGGTTTCATTACTTCTGCCCGCTTTGTAGCTTTACGAAAACAAGTTACCAACACGGTTAGGAAACTGCACCGATAAGCTTCCGTCTGCTGTATGCAACCTGGCTATATACTAGAATGAACAGAGTGGTTAACGTATGACCACCCTGATGATGCCGAATGTTTGATCCTGCGCGCTGCTTGTCCCATTTACACATAGCCAGGTGTCATCACAGCGGGAGGCAAGAAGCGTTAGTGGAAGTAGTCTTCCTGAAATCTAGCGACAGACTGCTGAAAATGGCAGGCTGTGCCCAAAGTTATATGTGATTTCATAACCTCTAGATTAGCAGATACTGAAAGGCAGAAAATTCAAGCAGTTCAAATATTTCGGGTGGGTAAAAGTCATACAGGCCTCTTTGTACCTTGTTTATCTTTCTTCCAATGGTTCAGCTTGCATTCACTGAGACTACAGTCTACACCCTTCGCAGTACCTTTTTACAAATGTTTATTATCCCTTAGCCACATCATTATCTCAACCCCAACAGTGACGGTTGCTGGATCCATCCAAATGTTTGAGACATTCCAAATCTCCAAAGAGTTTGTCTTTTGCTGACTGTGGATAAAAACTATGAAGGCGTCAACTCCAATTATATGGGCACGGGTGCGGTAAACAAGGGGTGGAGATTGTGGGGAGATTTGAAAATTTTGATGGAGATTTCGTCCCTTCTTTGAAGCTAATCTATGCTGAAAAGTTAAGAAAAGCTGTTCATCTGTTTTGGCCTTAGCGGGAATCATCAGCAGTGCGCACCTCAAGAGACTCCAGAGAGTCTCGAACCGGCGATCTCCCAATTGCTAGTGGTTTGAACACTTATCCGTTCGGCCACGAACAGCTGATCATTACTGTGGTTATCTCGTACCTAGGCAGGATATAGTGACACTCTTGAAAAAAGCCTGGTCATTTAAAAGAGGGTTTACTTCTGTGGTATTTACCACTGTAACCCACGAACGTACAAGGCACACGCACGGTTTCAGTGCATCAGTTATGAATGGGCTTTTTAAAACACCGCAAAGTGGTTCGACATCCCGATCCTCAGGTTCCTAATTGGACCTACAGCACACCAAATGCAAATAGATGTTTACAACACACACTAGAGACCCATCCATGCACCTGAAAACCTTCGTACCCTGATGTGCTGATTGTCTAACAAACAACTGACATACTGTTTCTATCATGATAAACCAGTAACCAATCAGTGGCCGCCTCAGTCAAACGTGAATTAAAGCCTACCACATAAAAAAACCGGACGTTCTAACTGTCACGCTAACATCCTAGTGAACTTTCATGCTCAAGACCAATTTTCGTGATACTTCTCGATGGTGAGAATGCAAAAATCAGAAAGCTTGCTATCGAATGGGTTTCAGTCCTGAATAAACGGTATAGGTAGATGGAATGACCTTCAATCATACAGAAATGTTTTTCAGATGAAAGGAAAGCATGTCAATGCATACCGTGGATGGGGACAATTCCTAGAGGTACTACATAGTCATTGTTAAGTGGTTTGTTGAGTCGTTTCAGGTAAATTGCTTTCTTCAGGATTCAGAAAGCCAGCTGATTCATTCGACCTTGAGACATGTTGCCAAACAAAACAAAAAGACGACTTGGGTTTTGCCGTTTGTGAATGCTCACAAAACGACGAAACTTGTTTTTGGCGTTACTACTCATTTCACATTTCTGACTTTAAACATTCTTCTCTCAGGACTTGCTTGGGCTTATAAGTGGATCAGCTGATTGCACAAAACTTTCCCAGAAGGAATCCTTTTTTCGGTAACCCAGGGGCCAAGCTTTTGAAGCCGTCTAGCACACCGCACAACCCACGATCGTGCTGACCAAAATCAGCTTCGCATATTGCTAATCGGATTGTCTACATCATGAAAATTACGTAAAATTCATGCCGATTTATAAAATACCGAACACTAAGAACAGCACGTGGAAAGGGGGGAGTGTAATGAAAAGGACGTTTTGATAAACTATGCCCCACTGCAGCATACGAAGATTGTAGACGACTGGCTTGGAAAGTTATACAATGTATTTACATTCTTACTTCACGCTCGGTTCAATAGATTTGACTTCAATGTTTTACGGATTAGTCAGTTAAAAAATCGTAGAACATTGCATTGCATTGTGCCACGAACGCAAATCGCCAGCACGCTCTACATTCTAGAGGAATCGGTTGTAAAGTACGTCGGGTGAGGAAAGAACTTTAAGATCAAGCTTACCCGGAAGACAGACAGCACCACATAAATGTCGGTCGCACACACAAAATTGAGGTGGCCCAAAGCTAACCCAGCAGTCAATGTGCTGCCGACAACTTTTGGTTGGACATTTCATAAAATCCGGATGGGTTTGCGCGCTTGATTCACACACATTTCCCGGCGTGTATTGTGCAGAGTCCGGATAAACAAATGCACTCATCCATAATATGATCGAAAAGTAAATTTCCGGTCTGGATGTCACTATATTATCATGCATTTGGGTTGTATTCGATTACTGCGATTAAAAACATGCAGACCACCCATTAAATACCCGTCCTGCTAGCGTGGTACGACCTTATGGCACATTCTGATTTTCTATTGGCCGACTGTGCCCAACCAATCACCATCATTCTAATTTGTCTGGCTTGAAAAGCGTTTTACCCATCTACTGGACCACGCCAAATCGTCTGAATTACCAGTAGCTGGGAGAAGCAGGTGATTCAGTTTAATGTTCATCCGGAGGTTTGATATAGTCTGTTTCGTTAAAGCTCCAACCACCACTAAAAATGTTACTGTCCGTTGGAGGGTGAAAAATCGAAGCCTTACGGTGAGGTTACTCAAGTTAATTTATCAGAAGAACGGGGGACTAATGCAGAAGTCGTCATTTCCGAGAGAACAGAAAACACTCTGTCGATCTGATATGAGTGTGTGAATATCTGGTCAATAA
Organism: Opisthorchis felineus; assembly: GCA_004794785.1. Classification (NCBI taxonomy): domain Eukaryota; kingdom Metazoa; phylum Platyhelminthes; class Trematoda; order Opisthorchiida; family Opisthorchiidae; genus Opisthorchis; species Opisthorchis felineus. Next base: position 567,299 of record SJOL01007330.1, read on the forward strand.
TCAACACTAATCATTCGATCTGACGTATGAAGGTTTGACGAAATCATTTGTCATTTGTCCCACCAATTACTCCAATTTTTTCCAAATATGCAGTAACTGTATATTACTTGGTAGCAATGACTCGATACCAATCGGCAAATGCGAACGGTACACTGGTTCAATCCTTGAGATCTGCTTGACTATTCCTATAGTCCTATTCCTATTGCTATAGTTTCGATGACAGCACGATGACAAACATTAATGTTTAATTAGGGATAAATAATGCAATAATCAGCTAGGATTGGTTACTACACTAGACGATTCGGAAACACGGATGACCGTTGGCCAGGCAACCAAAGTCGCATCTAATTGGGCGCCATGATTTGGCTTAGAAGGCCGCTGGGCGACTGAGTTGATCCATTCGTGTCACATGACCAGGGTGGATTCAGGAATCGTTTTTGATAGCATGGTCGCGATCGTATTGCGACTGGTTCGGCTGTAGTCAAGTGACGCCGTTGGATCGATACTGGCGTTCTCCAGGGTAGTCGGCAGATGACGTGGAACTACTTGTTTGGATTGGTCTGGTGACCAGTTTCACTTATGTGTGACGCGACCAAGCTTTTAGCTGAACCGTTGGATTTCTAATAAATGACAAGCGATAGTCACAGTGATTTTATGTGTAGCCGTCAGATGTTCTTTGCTGCACCTAAACAAAGTGTGATTGACCGACAATTTTCAGTCTTCTGCCTTCATAATCTGCGAGCACCTACACGTACAATAACGTGGAAACAAGGTGGACTTTAGCGTTGAATACAAGTCCACCTATGTGTAATTTTTTTCCGACACTGTGAGAACTAATCGCGGTTCATGAGTGTATGCGGAAGACCGACGCACAGCAGTGGTCTTGCGTAGCCGGGACACACCTGCTTAGCAATTGTCAGATGAGATGACCTTCTGCTTTTCTCCAGATACGGACATCTTGTCCCCTACAGTATTCTTATCAAGTTAGATAAGTGCTCCGTGATTTCGGTCAGTCCTTGGTGCATGTGTATTGAAAGCTAAACCTGTGACGGGGTTTTACTCGGTGTTTTTATTCGCTGACTGAGCCATCATTCTTGTTGCTTTTCCGCGTAGGAGCCTGGATGTAAAGTAACGGTAACTTCCCAAGTTTCATTCTGTGACAACGGTGGAGGTAACTTCCGGTTTAGCTCAATACGGAACCGTTGGTGCAACAAAGGCTTGAACCAACTGAAGATGTCACCTGACCTGGATGTGGATGCAAAATCGCCCAACTTAGCGAACAAAAGAGCAACCCAATGCTACACTACGTTGAAGAGGAGTGGCAAACAAACTTTTTCCCCTGTGAATCTGTTTCAAACAAGAGTAGCATAGGTAACAGGAATAAGAGCGAGGATAATTGACGGACTGGGGTGCGATCAGCAGTGCAGGCGGAGCTGAACTTCTTGTGTGACCACCGGATGAATCCTGGAAAGGACAATCCTAATCTATAATCACCGTAAGCTTGAAGAGTTCTGTATCAAATTCATCGCAAGTCTGGTTACCATTAGACAGAAACCAACGGAGATGACAACAGAGAACTCCCGAGGCCTCATCAGTGTACACTAAATATCACTATTTCACCCAAAAACAAAAACTGTTCTGCTGTCAGTTGTTTTGCTCATTTTTATGAAGTGCGTTAACCGTTTTCTAAGCCCGTATTTATGAACCTCTTCCAGGTAATATCACTGCCTCCGAAGATGACCAGATGCATCAAGCAACCAAGAGTTCGTTCTTGAGTCAAAGGATTGATTCAAATAATGTTATGGGTGTCTACGACAGGGTGAGTTCCAGGGACTGGTCTTTGCATCCAAAGCAGACCGACGCTGGTTGTTTAAATTGGAGGCTCGATCTAAAATACAACCTTCAATGTTCCTCCAACTGGATGGCTGAGTATTGATGAAGAAACTGTCGTTTTGATAGAAGATAAAACGATTTTTCCGCGAATTGGTTAGAACGAAAATTAACCGTTAACAAAACATTCACATGTTGAGTTCCACAAACTAGTTGCTGGGAGAACATGTCGTCACAGTAACTAATCTCCAGACCTGCTTTCTGGATCTGTTTGTAGAACTCAATGCGGAAGGCAGGAATCGTTGGGCGAGCGCGGGAGTGATATGTGTAGACAAATTTTATGGAGATATGACGGATTGGGTAATTCAGAACACATTTGAAACAAAGCAACGGAATTCATTAACAAAGAAAACCACCCATAAGGTTACTTAAATCTCTTCAACAGCCCACGACAAGTTTCACCGTTCTTGGGGCTCATTAGGTGAGTGAAACCTCCGAGTTTCCATGGAATCTATGCCCCACTTGAGTATCTCCGCCTGTCACGTGGAAAACCCGGGTTCGAGTCCCGACCTCTGCTTCTCGACTTCCCTTGTTTAGGCTTGGGCAACCTGGCACTAGTCCAGCCCTCGTGCTTCCTTCTGGCGGCATGGCAGCTAGGCACCGGAAGGGCGTTACAGCTGAACGCTTTCCTTTCCTATTTTGAGATTACTTTTATGTCGATTTTAGAAATCAAACAGCATGAAGTAAACCTCGGCTTATTTGTAGAGTAATGGACCAACAAGTTCAATACAAAACCAACACTGGTTTATACTCAACGGCGGCTACCAGTGGGCTACTGGGAGACAAATCGACTTTACGCTCAGTTGGCATTCAATGAAAAAATGAAACATGTGGTTGTCTAAAGAGATCTGACCATCTTCCGGGTCATTTTTCGGGTTTGACAGCCACAAAAGCGGAACTCAAGCACTGAATAATAAATATTCCGCTTACACGTTTTTCACTCTGGTGGCTGAAAAAAAAACAGCAGTCAAGAGTTACTGTTACTATGTTTAAAATTGCCTAATAAACTGAGCGTCAGCATTGCTGTGTAATGGCTTCCATCAACAGATTACAATGCCCAGTGCATTGGTATCTAACTGGACAAAGCCCACATCGTCACAAATTTCCAAACATTTTCTGGCAGGCTTGTCAAAGACAATTACCGAGCCGTCGTTTGAGGTACTGGGTGAAGTAATCACGTTACTTGAGCGGGTATGCGCTTCCTCAGTTCAGATGTGATAATTTACTCACTTTCAGCGTGGGTTGATGGAGTAGTGGTTAAAAACTTTGTCCTCATTTGAAACTCCGTCGCCGCCAAGGATAAGCACTGCTGATGAGCACTGACATGGGTGATACCCTGTTCTCCATCTTTGTGCGCCAGTATAGTCCAGAGCGGTAGGAACGTGACTGTTCGTAATGCCAACACTAAGGGTTCCCCTTAGCAACTATCTTGTGGTGTTTCCGAAAATAACAGTTACACTAGGTAGATGGAGTAATTCGTAGTTTTTCTGGTTTCACGAACGTGTTTGATGAGAATCCATACTGATCGGCGCTGACCTGGACATCTCTAGCGGAAACTTCAGGAGACTGTTAAAAGATTGCCTCCTCACCCAGGATCTATCCACAAGTGAAGCTCAGGACATTTTCGATTCGAAACGATATTTTACTTTGAATTCAAAAGCGAAATGGGAAGCAAACCAGACTGGTGTTTTCACTACGCTGAAATTGCACAAATTGATCTCGTTGCCTATTGTTATATTCACTCGTACAGACTACACAGTCCCAAACCGTAATCTACGGCTTCCAGACATCTTTTTGAATGTTACAACATCGGAACGTTAGAAAATGGCGCCTTCAAAAGCCGAATCGTAGCTTACTTACAAAAAATTAGAGCAGCAATACGTTTCCGATTAGAAAGTACGGTCATATTATGTAATATGCACTTTAATTTGCATGCTTAAACTGTTAATAAATAAGGAGCTGTAGGTCTGGAAATTTTAACACTCGATACGCAAGCTAGTTTAGTCTATGTCGATGACATAGAAAAGTACTGTGGTACGATAACTGAAAGTCTACAGACAGGCCATCCTGCACACCACCATATTCCTGTTCACGGCAGGAATTGAAACTCGCAGCTCCCGGAGGCTATGCCTTCCTAATGAGCCCCAAACAGAGCAAAAACTGGGGTGGGTCGTCTGCAGGTTTTGAAGAATTGTCCCAAATGATTGAATTCAGAAGCAAAAGAGACTGTTGAATATCATCTCGAAGTGATTCCAAAGCGGCATGTGTACTCTACTTTATACGTAAGATATCAATGTGTCATTGATCACGCGTAACTTCACCGCGTCTCCCGCAATTTCATCATGAACATATGCCTAAAAGTCAACAAAATATGGGAAAACCGTTGCCCGTTTGATGTAGAGTTACTCGTTGGTGTCTGATCAGTTGGGCTTTGATCTCTTCGTCGAGCTTGGTAACTAGCTTTCAGAAGCCTCATCATCAGATGCGGTGACACCATCGGTGCCCATTTGTGTGGGTACTTCCTCCATACTTGTTTCATTTTATGTAGTTTTCAAAGACCAACTGATATCTATGGCCAAAAGGAACTCATCTTTTTTGGAATCCCAGTGGTCCGTTGTCATTTGTGCTACGTTATGGAATGTATTCCCCACTTTCGATCGTTAACTTAACAGCATCTTTTCGAGGACTTTGTTGCAGATGTTTTTGTTTTTGAGAACAAAAAATGCAGTACATCCTTTTATACGAAAATTCCGACTGGGAGATTAGGTCAGTACAATGAATGGCTTTCTTTCTCAAAAAATTTCCTATTGCAGGACTTCAGAAGAGGAGATTTCTTACCATTGGTATCACAACTGTCCATCATTTGCGTTGAACAAGAAAATTTAGAGAAGTAATCCCGCACATTCCGTCGGACAGCTACGAAGCCCAAGAGTTCTTGTGCAAACACCTGTGGATCAACTGGACACCGTCACTTCTGTGGTGTTTCATCAACTTAACGGGAAGCAGCAGATTCGCAAACGTTCAAGCATCATCATCATAAGGCTCAGAAACGTCACTTCCCTTTTTATAAAAAGAGACCGTTGTTTTCCTAAGGGAAACTTCTCACAAGGTTGCTGAAAACTCTTCGACAGCCACGCTAGGTTTCGCCCTTTTTGGGGCCCGTTAGGTAGGCGCGGTCCCCGAGTTTCCGTTTGACTCATGTTCCACTTGAACCTAAATTGCACAGATTTTGAAAGTTGTCACAAACAAGAAATTTAGTCGAGTCTCCCGTGAAAACCAAATTGATTTGCAAATGAGTGTATTTGTCGAAATCAGTCCAATTTGGTTTGAAGTAGAACATAAGGTTGACGGAAACTCGGGGATTGCGCCTACCTGATGAGCCCTAAGACGGGCGGAACCGGTCTTGAGCTGTCGAAGTTTTCAGCAACCTTGTGAGTAGTTTCCTACAATGATGCTTGTTCTAGAATAAAAATTGCACTCGCAGTGGTAGGTTAAACGGGACGTTGCTGGATGCAAGACATCAGTGCTGTTTTTAATATGAACGGTAATAAAAGCCAGCATTCAAGCACAAGAGGCCATTTCATTGGATGGATTTAAAAAGTAATGTGGTTTCGACTAAGAAAGTAAACACAGAACGAATTGTCAGCTCCGTCTACCAGGACAGCGAAAGATTGCTCACCAGCCGTTTTTATGTTCAAAGAAAGGACCTAAAGCGTCAATTTGAAGTGTTTCGAAAATTCTTGTAATTGTGTTCTTCCTCGGTTGCAACAGTTAGCACAAAAACATTTACACGACGACAAGTATTCTGATAAATCCAAGGGGAACAGTGCGATATAGGAAATTAAATGTGACAATTGCAAGTAGTCATACGTTGGGCAAAATGGGAGGAAATTAGGAACATCGATAAAAGAACACAAAGCGGCCGTCAGGAGACATGACCTTCTATCCTTGATATCCATACATCATGACCAAGAATGTTACAAATTCAATCTGAAAGACGTAAAAATCTTGGCGTCCGGAGACACGAGGCATGGAAGGGAATTCCTAGAAGCAAAACACCCCACGGTGGATTCGATCAGCTGACTCATTGAATTAGATCCAATTTACGCAACACCAATATCTCAACCAGGATACTCAAAAGGGCCGACTATTGGATTAACAAACCAGGAAATGAAAAACTCTCTGGTGTAATATCAACAACGGTCACGAAATGGGAACCAGAGTGGCCAATGGCACAGGTCACTCCATCACGGACCAGAGGAAGACAGCATGTGAGGCCGAGCTCACAGGTCACATGGCAACCGACGAATACGACACAGGAAAACACAACAACCAATGAAACCGCCCGATCGAACATCTAATCGTGGTCGAAGGTCAGCCCCGGTCAGCAGCACGTATACTAACATACACGCACCACCACTCAGCGCTCAACCAGTCCGCGTTCTCGAATAAGTGATCAAACGTTTAAAAATCACATTGCCCAGCGACAGTCTACACTATCTGGGCAACCAACATTCTCCTGAAAAGTAAATATTTTGTCAAAAAACTCCTCAGGCTGCCGTCACAAAATATTGTAACCGGTATGAAATAGATTCGTCAAAACGTTTCTCAGGGTGTCTTGTGTGTCGGCTGGTGTACATGCATCCGATCTATCACAGGATAGCTGTGAATCATGCATAACTTTCCCAACGCGTTAGTCAGTTCGTGACTGTCTTCATTCACGTGCCTAATAGGATAAGGCACTTGGAGACATTTTGATCGCTAACGGCCATCATGGCATTAATTTTCGAACCCGCGCACTTCCACATTGCGTTTCGGACTTCCGCTTTGTACGACATAGCAGTTCATCTTCTTGATTTCATATTTCCTAATTAAGCACGTAGTAATATAAATCGCTTTGTTCAGGATTATGTCACCTTGCACGCTAACCATCTGTCCATGAAGTGGAAAATACTGTTTTTTTCTGACTGGCGCTCAACAATCAATAGTGGTACAGTGACAGTTTTAATCAACCGGGATGCCCAGCATGGTTAGATGTTTAAGGTATGCAACGCAGGTGGTCTGACTGCCAAGCCAATTTACCAATGAACCTTTCGAACCTGCCGCGCGATGAGTATTTGCCAGTTCAAACAAAATCACCTACGTGAAAAAAGCATCAAATTGGATATTTTTATTTTTCCTGCTACTGTGGGTGCGCGGTCTTCGCTGTGCCAGCAGAGTTTCAAGCGTCGGCGGCTCAACATCACTGAGACATTCCGGCTGACACAATCGGGGTAGTATTTGGCAGGTCGTCATTCGAGACGTCGGGCCAATCAATCAAATTGCTCAGGCGTAAACATTTTCACCTGTTCAGATGTGGAATTTAGGCACGCCCAGTGTATACCCAGGTGTAATCAATCCTTACATTCATTGACCTGATCGACAAGGGATTCATTTCCACCATCTGACCATACTAAAAACGTCATTACCTACATCATACATGTAATGTGGGATAAAGCATTAACAAATACGTTGCATTCCTATACTTATTAGATAGGCAGTAAATTACAGACCAAATGGCTGTTTTGCGTGTGAATGCCATTCACAGATTGAACCTCGTTAGCTTGATTAGAATCCTGCGATTCTTTGTCATGTGACCGTTGACCTTCATAACTTAGTTCAAAATGTAACCAATTTTCTGTTGAACACAATTAATTGATGACAGGCGTCTTTGTGGTACCTCGCACCACCCACAGGTGACTTAATTAGTTACCAAACTTTACACAATCTGCTGCAATTCACTTGCTTATTGAGAGGCTAGAATTTCCGGGCCAGTGACGCCAAATCTGCGTACATCAAAGTTAATTGATCGTCCGTTTAATGTGTCAGGCTCAGTCTTACGGAACATTAATTAAAAAGCTCATTTATCCTGAAACGCTGAGAAGCCTTGTACAACTGTTTCATCCCTAGTGGGAATCGTCGGCGGTGTGTATCTCATGGAACTCCAGGGATTTTCGAACCCGTGACTGCCTGGCTAGTAGTTCGAGCACTTAATCGTTCGGCCACTAGTGGCTGATCAGCTCGCACTTATCAGATTGCAGACGGCGTAGTATTTGTGGATTGGTGTGGGATTCATCGAATTCAAATGCACACGCATGCTCGTTTGAACATTCGTCCTCCTTTTCTAGTGTGATTATTCCAGTGGGTTCACACCAAAGTAAGGAGCACTGGAATTGACTTCCACTCTTAATACAGATCATCAGCTTTGTCCTCCTGGAGTTTGAACTCCGGACATCCATTTGCGAGGTCAGAGTTCTCCCACGACTGCACCAGCGCACACTGGAAGCACTTGGATTATCATGTCCGAACAGAGGCAGCGGGTTCACGCTTGAGTGAAGTGACTGTTTTGCCTGATGTCTCGAACGATGACGCAGTACCTTTGTTGGTTGTATCAATCGGTTGATGCGCCTGCCGGGAATTCTCAGTCAGGTGGTGCCACGGATGCTAGAAGCCTGCAGGATTAGCTGTAAGCTTGGCTTGGTCTAAAACGCTCTGTTTGTTAAAGATAGCTCAGGAGCGCAGATGAGGGTGGCTCTACGAATTGAAAATATTCACAACTAGTCGTACGCTATAACGCGAGTAATGTTGAACAACATCCTGAACAACACTGTTCTAATTTTCACGAAAGATGCACAGCTGGCATCCAGATTTTGCGGATTCATGGCGATGTCTTCCTATCGGCCCAGTTGGGCGACCGGATAGGATCATGGACTGGACCATTACAACGGCTGCTTGCCCTAGTTCTCATTATCAGTACAAATGCCACTGTATGAATAAAGTCACAGAAATGGCATTTTTCATCCTTTTGCCTGCAAACCTTTTATGACCAGGTAACCAAATACCAAGTGGGATTCTCCAGGTTTCGCGTCAGCGTAACTAAGTGACAAGCGATCAACTCACGCGTGAAATTGAAACGTCAAAAGTGTGTTACCGGGTATTTCGATGAAATTTCTTAAAACTACGGCAAACGGCTGTGAAATGCAACAATTCGTTTGATTACATATTTCTCTGTTCGCGCCTGATCCGAATCAAGCCAAGCTTGCAATATTTTGTTCGGTCTAGCCCCACCCGTTGAATACATAATGTCGAAGCAGCGTAAATTGCATGAAACTCGTTCCCGAATTGGGGTAAACGTAAGCTTCGACAGACCACTCTTCAAGATGGCTTTATAAAAGTGAGGACGCAACGCCTAAATCCGCAACCGTCTTACTCTGATACACCCATCTATTCTGTCTGCTTGAGTGAATAATACTCCAACAGATTACAATAATCCTTACAGTGAGCAGTCTGAGGATGTTCAGTAAGCTGCTTGTCAAAAAAAGCGATTTAAGTGATCCATGCGGTTTCAATCGTCACACTGGACTGTAGAGCGGAACCCAGCGAGAAGCCTATTAAGGACTTCTAACATCCCAGTAGGTAGCGCTTTTTCCATATCATGCAAAATATTTGGAAATTCTGAGCTGTTGATTAAACCAGTTAATTAAAAGTTCGCTACGTTCCATTTACAGAAGTTTAACCAATCAGCTGATCAGGAATAACGTGTTATTTGGACTGTACTGGCCAACCTACCCGTGCACATTGACACGGAGACAAATCCACAACTCATGTTCTACTACATAATCGTACTCGGCGACCAGATGGGTCGGTTGGTCTCAAGTATGGGGAATATCTGGCTAGGTGGTCTTTGCTTTAAAACCATCGTTTGCCTCCCATAACGAACCTAACCTTGGGGCTGTTGGTTCCTTTTGGTTGTGTGATATTGCGGGTATGAGTGAGTTGTGGAAAAGTGTACTCCTCGTGTAGCGTTTTTAATTCAAGTCTACATACCACCGAGTGAAGCAAAGGCTGTGCGATTCGAAATTCATTCACACCGCAACAAGAGCAAGTGCACACGGTCTGTACGGTTAGCTCATGAACGTTTCCCGGTTTTCCAACGTTTTAACGGTACGTTGTCCCTCAGGCTTACAAGTGGCCGGTCGATAGGTAGAAAGGTTCGTTTGATTTTGTCAAGCTACGCCTGGCATGCGACCCGACCAGCGTGCACCGACTTGAAGTACATTTGAGCCAGGGTGTCCTGGTTTATTGTTTGATCACAGCATTTTTAGATGTGTTAGTATGCGAAGGGCCAACGCAGCCCCAGGCTTCCTTTCATCCTTAACCCTTTAAATGGACTGAAGATGATCCTGTGAATCATACTGAAGGCTCTATTCAGTCGCTGACTCAGCAAACATGGCCAGCCAGCTTGGTACGCGACAGAGTATTCGAACAACGTCAAGTCTATTTCTCATGTCACTGTTTAGTGCCCTACTCACTAACCTTGTTGGTGATCACAGGTGGGGCACAACATGAACAAGCTTTTCGCCGTCAGCCTGAATGACTGGAAAAACTCTTTTGGTGAGCCTTATCCAAAAAAAACAGAGCAGATAATCCTTCTTCCCTAAAATCGCTTTTGCTACTTTGCGTTTGTTTTGCAGTGTATCGACTGAACAAATTTTGTGAAGCCTAGATGTCAGGTACTTCATGAGGGTTTTCGTTTTATTTTTCCCTTCACAGAACTGCGGGAGTGATTAAGAGAACCCTTCCAAACGTGTTTACTTTATACTCTCTTTTTCAGCATGTCCTGTCGTAGCTAACGACGTAGGCCATTGAGAAGTGGCACCTGGAGACTTGAGAAAACCCAGTGGCTGAAGCGCGAAATTGCTAACCGGAAGGTCCATGGTTCAAAACCGGCACTCAGTATTCGCACAATGGAATTGAATTTTCGAAAGCTGCGACGCTTCCCTGATGAACTAAGACAATTAGGCAAATGAGTTCAGAATACCAGTCCAAACTTTGGAGCCCCATCTAGGCATCCCGGGGTCCCAGTGATGCTAGGAAAGCATTCCTCCAGAATTTTTCCGCCAGAGGTATGATTGCTTCAGTGGAAAATGAAATTTAGTGAGCTGCGAAAATATGAACGTAGATTAGGGTGGTTGTTGGTATGAACACATACGCAACAAAAGGTAGCATTTTTGCTTAAAATGTTTTATTCCACTTGCAAAGGTTTTGCAGCTGAGAGCATCGTGCGGCCAAGGAGCCCTTTCAAAACGAATCTCGACGTCCTAAATGCTGGTGTCTAGGTTGGGGAAACCTGACAGTATCTCACACTTCGTCGGTCCTTTGGTTGTCATGTCTGCTAGGCACCCAAAAGGATGTCACAGCCGAAAGATTATCTTATTCCTGCTATCTTATTCCTTCCTACAATAAAGTGACCAGCAAATTTTCTAGGTAAACATTACCACTAGCTAGAAGTAAAATTTCGCTTTTATGGGGCTACCTGTAAGCAAGTGAGTGTCGCCATAAATAACCATTCAGGACCAACCCCAGTCGACATTCCTATGGCCAACGTTGAATAGTCAAATGAGGCCAGTATACAAAAATACGAAAAGTTTTAAAGTCAAATCACACCCTAGTGGGATAAAATGTTTTTACATTAAAAGTTTCGAATCCTTTTAACACTATCTGAACCAAATTTGGCCCGGAACTCCTGATACAACAATAGCTCTGTTTAAGTCATTTGGGTGATATCTTATTGGTAACAAAGAGTTAGAATCAGACGCAACAACTGAACTCTCCACTAGAACCTACGAATTTAAGCAAGGAAAGAAGCTTTTGTCTTCGGTCATTTTGATCACCAGAAATGCCGAAGGTACTGTGCCCCTGAAGCCTGTGTGGATCGACAAAGGTAGTAAAGGTGAACTCAACTCGTCGTTCCAGGTCTTGCACTGAGTTGGCCGCCAGAGAGATTGGATTTGCTTAAGGCAATGTTTAGTAACCGTTTGGTGCCTGTGCTCTGCACTCAGAAAGGCCTAAGCGCCGCTGAGAGATGGCTTCGGCTTTAGTGATTAGTCGCGTCAATGCAGGCCTATGCAAATGTTATAAACTGCCCAGTTATATGTATCCCACGCTGTTTTGCAAGCTTTGCGGCGAAAGAGGATGCACGAAATGAATTCATTCCGAAACGCTGGTGTTCTCACTGCCGTATTCAAACTTATTAGGGGTCACATCGCTTTAAAATACAAACGCTCAAGCATATGAACGTTTGTACATCTATGCAACAACTACTTATGAATATAGGAAAGCGCTTTCTTGTGAAGTTTTTTATTAGTAAACACGAACTAAGCGGTTGAAAGCCAATAGACACAAAAGTAAACGCCTCATCTAAACAGCGTTTTCGAAAAGTGAACATTCTCAAGCGTCCTCCTGAATTTTCCTGGACGTTTACTGAATAAAAAACAATAGTAAACGAACGCCGGAAAGCGTTTCCATAATTTCCGAAGTAACCTTCATCCTCCATCAGAAGCGGGGCGAGCTTTGACACCAGACTACTAGCATGCTTCTTCAGTAGTATACGCCGTTAAACTTGGAGTGAGTTTGCTTACTCAAGCTAATTCATATCGCATGATCCGTTTCCGCTCAGTACTCACTAAGGTATAATGTCAGTCGAAATTTCTTTTAAAATAAAGTGGTCTACTTCACCAAACTTAAAAGTGGTGAGGATCAAGGAATCATTCAAGGTTAATGAGTCAACCTAACCTTGTATGGAAGCATTCCAGTTACGTTCCCAGTGCTCTCACAAGATATCGCATTTGCTTCAAGTTGAAACCAATACGCATAAAAAATTACATAACTAAGTTGACGCACCAGAGGAAATTCTGAACCAAGCGGAAGTCATCGCTCCCAAAAGAAAAACAGAAACCCACTCACTGGATTTTCATTTATTCAACTTTTGTATATGAAGCTTTCGGATCTGGCTAAAATACCAACCAAAAATTTAGACCTCATTTGGCCTGGTGACGCTTTTTCTGTCGAACCTAAACTTTTCACAATGATCGTACTTCTCTAAAAGTTTCAGTGAATATCACGTGACACATTTCCTGGTAGTTCGATTCTTTGGGTGAATCCACATACACAAACTTTTTTCTGCCTGACTGCCTAATATCTAACAAAAGACAACCGACCCCTTTTTTCTTCATGGGCGCCTGTTCTCCTTCCGTTCAATCAAACAATGTGTGGTCACCCGAAAATTGTCGACCTTCTGCTTTCGCAAACTATGCGTAGCTAAACGTACTCTAACGTGAAAATGGTGTACTTAGCAAGTTGAATAATGGAAACATTTAGAATCTAAACGTACCCTTTTCCCGAATTTTGGACAACAAAGCGCGGACGATGAAAAATGACATGACGTCTAGTATTTGGAAGGTCACTGCGGTGCAGCACTTTTGCGGAGCCGCGAAGCATTTAACCAGTGTGGTTTATGCAGGCGATTTGTGATAGGTCTGTTAAGATGAATAACATGACTTTGACCGTCTTCTCACCGGGCCGGAGAAAATGCTCCGTGACTAGCGTGTTGTAAGTCCTGGTTACACGCATATACTTTAATCCCTGTTCGTCGTTTGACCCAGTTTCTTAGGTTCTTTGCGGCTACATGAGTATGATTTCTTATTGTTGGGAGTGTGGGTTAACTGTGACAGTCTTACCTTGAGTTCCACGCCGTGACCTTGACGTCAGGTCAGCCGTCATCGAACATTGGACTAACAAGCCCGACGACAACTCATGAAGCGCTGATGACGACACCTCATCGGATGATGAAGTTGTCCGCAACATAATCGCTCAGCTTGCTGAACAAATTAACACCCAACGCTAGACTGTCTGCGTTGGAACACATCCAGGGGCTTCACTTGGGTCACATGAAGGCCGAAAGGGAAAAATTCTACTACCGTGACGGACCGAATTCCAGCTGTGCTGGGCTGTGCAAATTGAAAAGCGTTGCTCATTCACGCAAGAAGTAACTTGTCCGTAAGACTAGGCCAAGGAATTACTCTACTTGTTTCGTCAAACTGGCATGCGTGTATTCCAGGATTCCTACAATGTGTAATAACAAATTGATGTTCATGCTTTGGGCGTGATGCGAGGTAAGGCAATTTCAATACACAAACGAGGTTTTTTTCTAGGTAACGAAACATTCCAGCACGTGCACTTCTTCCAACAGATACTGGAAGAACATGTCATTTAAATGACTCATATTCTAGACGGAACTTTATTTTGGTCTGTGGATCTTGGTTCACAAGGCCCAGTTTGTTTGGTGAACTCAGCAGGAGATTGCATACTCTGTGAGTACACAGAGTATGCACCAATGAACGCATTTTTGGATACACCCACGCCAGATTAACTGACGCAGATTTTCTAAGGTAAAGCTGTCATCGTCGTGCAATACTCAGATGGCAAGACACTTGTTTCAAAGTAATTATTTCACAAACTGATAAAACCTAACAAACCTTACAAGTACCCACGAATAAATTTGTGCTGGCGGAGAGCAGGTCAACTGCATGCTCGGTGGGAATTCGGCGACTGAAGACAACATGTGGTTGGTTATCTGAAGTGAATTGATTGTTCTCATAGACAATTTTCGGGTTTTTGAACAACTTGACAGTCACGAAAGCGGCATTCAAGCGGAAAATGAATAACGTTTCGTTTGCGTGTCTTCGAACCATCATCTAATTTGTTGACAGTAGATGAACGGTCGGAAGTAGCAGACAATATGTTCAAACTTCATAGCTAATTTACAACAAAACTCTTAGTTCGCCACTTGTAAATGACTGTTGCCACTTCAAGTGTAGGTTTCGGAAGAAGTCAAACGAACGCGGGGCTTTGAAAATCTGATCCACAGAGAACAGATATCCAACCGGAATTACTACTTTGTCTCACTTTTCTTGACATGTCCGAAATACCTCACGGAGGAGGTCATCTGAACATTTCGGTTGTGAAGTACTTTTCTGTGTAAACCAAGAAACCAGTCGCGTATGTCTTTAACGCCAAAGCGGCTGAATACAAGGTACAATTTACCATCTTGTTTCAAGAGTTTTTATTAGTGAAACTGAATTGTTCAAAGCTACCACCTTCGCGTCTGTCTGTTTCTAAGCGAAAATCTCTTCAATCCAACCTTTTAAGTAGTTTTAGACTTTTCAGTTTTGTTCAGTTCATGTTGGACTTACATCCAACAAAAACAAAGTAGTCAATTGCCAATTAAAAATGTAAATATTCTTACCAAAAAATATCGTCAAATATTCCGGTAAATTTAAGGCAGCTGGCGAGCCATTTGAACCTGGCATTTAATTGGTTTGCGCACGTGTATAAACCCCGAGCTTCACTCAAACACTGGGAAAGGATCAAATTCACGAGAAAACTTTTGCCGTTTCCCAAGTAACATGAAACATCCCAAGCACACAATCTGTCTGACGATTCCTTCTTTTGTTTCTACCAGAAACATATGGACGATGTTCAAAATCCTATCCTGGCTTAAAATGAGTGAATCGTTGGAAGGTGGAAAGATACGGCACCCTTCGTTAGTTCGATTGAATGCAACATGGGTTTCTAGACATTTAGCTGCGTCCGACTGTCTAACATTGTTGTAAACGCCGAAATTCAACTATTCCCAATGTCCCAACATCCATGATGCGCATATACTTGGGTGAACGGGTGAAAAAAGACCTGTTGGTCGACAATAATTTCGATCTCATTAAGTTTCATGGAATTTTTTCCAGTATTTCCAACCATCTACTAAATATCTCGGTTTCTGGCTGATCAACAGACAAGCGACTGCCGCCATTTTTTGATTGAGCCATCTGTGAACCCCTTACAAGTTTCAGAAAGAAAACAGCTTATGGTGATTAGAGATTTTGTCCAGTCAGTGAAACTAGTCTATGCTGAAAAACCAAAGAACACCGTACAGCTGTTTTATCCTTGTTGGGAATCATCAGCAGTGCACATTTCACGAAACTACGAAACAGTTTCGAACCCTCAACCTTCCGGCCAGTGGTTGACTACGGAATCGTTTGGCCACTATCCGCTGATCAGCAGGATGATTAGCTCTCACTTGGACAGGACATGGCGCCAATCACGCTTCAATTACAGGAACCACGTCACGTGCTCACGTATTGACTGCTTCTTCAATGGACGACTACTCAGAAGAAAATTTCACTCATGATGTGAAACTCATGTGCCCTCTGTGCTACTGACTGATATGAGGAGATTTGGTACCACTCATTAGCGATATTTCCCGGATTGTGGAACTAACCTGGTTTCTCCGTTTTGTTTGATACACAGATGCTGCACACGTGCCAAAGCTATCAAGTATTCGTAGAGTTTACGAAAAGCCAAATAAAAGTCTCAACAGGCACCAACATTTGAGGAAACCCTGTCTGGTTATACGTATTTGTGTTCGCAAACTTTTAGTAACGTGGGAGTATATTTCTTTCGTGAACAGTTTTCCGGCGTTAAGTTTGGAGGTCAGTGTGACGTCATCCAAAGTATTCACGATCTGAAACCAACCGTATCATTTATTTTGTAACCCACAAGTTTGAAACATGGTCAGGATAGATAAAACCAAAGGTCGACTGAAGAATACATCGCCTTTACACCGAGACATCGATGTCCTATAACTTACCTTGGTAAGGCCGATACCTGACGATTTTCAAGTACACCTAGTTGGAGGGTAGCTCTTAAAATCACAAATTTCCCCGTAGATTCATCATGATTTACCAACTTTGGTGTTCACGGAATTGCTTAAAAGTGATCATCTTAAGCAGCGACGGAGAAAGACTTCAAGAGTGTAGAATGTTGGAAAAAAGACCTTGTATCGAAGGCCGTGTGTTCCTTTTTCAACTTTTTATTGCGCCTGTGATCATAGAATCGACTCCGACCTCGAAAGGGGCAGGCGAGGTAGTACTGAAAAACTAATGTGGACCCGGCAAAACGGCTTATCGGGCGTTTCGTCACCGCCCGTATTCAAAAGTGGACGAATGTAAACTTCGTTAAAGATGGAAGTGGATATGGGAAGGATTGCGTGGCCAGTTCATCCATGTAAACTCCGTTGGTAAGAAGTAGACCCGATTAACAAGGCAAATGAAGGCTAGTGCTAACGGCGTTCAACCAGGTGAACGGATAAGGAGAACACAACGACCGCTGCATTTCACTTCAAAATTGAGGGAGTTTACCAAATGCTCTGGGAAAGCCAGTCAAATCACTTGAATTAAAACAGGTCCATCTGTTTAAAAGCGATGATTCAGAGGCTTTAAGCGTGGTAACACGCTTGGCTTGCGTGCTGGATGTCCGGGTTTGAAATTCCGGAACGGCCGAGGAATTGCGCAAGCATGAAAGATTTCCGTAGCTCAGGTTGTTTGGTTTATGGTCGAGTAATTCGGCAGGCTTCAAGATTTTGCTACAAGTGTTTCGTCACCAGTCGAGCTGATGTCATCAGTGTGCCGTTGTGGAGCCGAGCTTAGCTGTGCGTTGGTGGTCGCGCGTGAAGTGGTGAAGTGCACCAATTTATATGCATGCTTCTAACTTGGGTGAACTTCGGATGTGACTGGTTGCCCCGGTGAGTAATCCTAATGATTAAATTATCACTCGAGCTTTGATTGGACAGCCTGCAGGTGACCCTTGAACTTAACCCTTCTGGTTGGAACCCTGTGAATTTGGTCGGACTAGTTTTGCGCTTGATTCTGTCATCTGATTCGTATGTCAGATGCTCAGCCGTGGGATTCGTCTCCTTTAATTCGCCCCAACCCGGAAATCCTTGCCTTCTGTTACATTTTCCCAAACATATCACAACCTCATTCGGCGTGTTTATCGGAGGCAAACCCATTCCCCACCCTGTGTGCTTGTGTACACTCACCAATAGAGTATACTTATACCGCATGAACTAGGGAAAGCTGCTGCCCATCTTGTGGAAAACTGATGTCATTCGTGCCTGATTGATTGCATTGCTTGATTGATTACTTGACTGGTTGTACTACTTAGCAAGGTATTTCTTTTCACTAGTAATCGAGTTCCGAATATCGTGGCAGTCTAGAAATTGAGCTGCCTTTGTGAATTTGAAGAATAGCATAAACGAGGTAAGCCTCGCGTTAACATCAAATAAGTGCATTTCGCAAACTCCATATACTTTGCTATTCGGATCGAACACAGGTTTGATGATGGCAGCTCATGGACTACGTTAATCCGATGAGACTTGGGAAGAAAGAAATCGGTAGAGTGCTCTTGTAGAGTTTCCAGAAACTTGATAAATAGTGTGGCATGTGAAGCACTGATAGTCTAATAAAATGTCACAGTATCTAGAGCAGGCAGCGCACCGGACCCTATGTATATTTAAGCTCATTCGGTTAGGGACTAAACTGCGCAAAGTAGAAATGAGAAGACGAACGCTCTTAGACAGGACCCTTACCTCTGATTCTTCCATTAACGATTTGGTGCTTCACCGATTGAACTGACACGGGGACTATCCCTACGTCTGGAAATAAGCAACAGAATTCCAAGGTGATCTTCTGGTGTCAAATGGATTAAACCGCTGACTTCTTTCAGCGCCGCTAATGACCCCCTCGCTTGGCCTTTCTCATTGGCCCAGACTTTATTATGACTTGGATTTACGAAAAACACTGACTCGAATTCACTCGCAACCCTGACTATCGGCCGGAGTGCATATCCAGCAAAACTTCCTAGGTTCAAGTCCCATCCAAATGTTTTGTCTTTTCGGTTATCCGTGAAAAGAGCATTCCGTGTGTTGAGCAACTTAATTTCTATTCCAGAAGGGCTTGGTTAAGAGTTGTCAGTTTTTAATTGGGCAACGTTTCGTCTTTGACACAAATGCTTCATCAGATCAAGTGAGCAGGTCACCAATTTGACCAGATTTTAAGGCAGACAGAGAACCAATCAATAAGACCTCTTCAGAATAGCACAACAGACCAATGTTGAATGCCGAATAAAGGGTCTTGTCAGTTAGTGTGGTTGCCTAGGTCTTATGGTTGATGGGTTGGGGAATCTCAACTTATTTTTGATCAAGCTTGATTCCTTGATCTTACACTTCAGGGTGCTTCAACTGATGGTTCACCACGGGTGCCACTGGTGTATTTCGTTGGTCTTTGTGGGTTTGTGAGTGTTGCGACAACTTAGTTGGGGGGGAACAGAGGTGGGTAAGGTTAAGTGGAATCCAGATGATGACTACTCCTCCTTCTGATAACCGCACACCAAAACGTGTCAGTTCGACTGATCGAGGACCGTTCTGTATACGCTTCCCAGTTCCACGCCTCCTATTCTATTAACACTGGGATGCCTAGCGATTTCCACCGCCTGGACCATCAGTCTCTGTGGCGTGAACCGTAGTCCCCACCTAAAACCCTCAACATTTTCTAGATCTGTTTTGTGTCCCATATGCAGTGCCTGTTCCGCCTTTGCTGGTTCTTTCACTAATACTCGATATTCATCTGAGCTTCTTAGCGGTCTATTTATATTTCTCCGTTACTCTCCGATTTTGATGTGAAGTTCCCTGGCCGTCTGTTCTGTATAAACCTTGATGCAGTCTTTGAACCCAATTTTACAGATCGCCGGTAAGCGATCCTTCAACTGCACTAGTGCAGAGCGCAGAATGTTTCCCCTCTGGAAAGTGACTCTTATGTTAGCCTTGTTTAGAATCCTTCGAATGATCTCCGATGTCCCTGGTTTATAGGGAATAAAAGCAGTCCCAATCCATTCCGTGTTGGGTTTCGCCACTGGTACCAACGCTCTTCGTAACTGATGCCTCATGAATCTAGCTGGATACCCCGAAGATTGTTCTTTATTTCAATTTGTACCGCTGTCCGTTTAACTTCTCCTGTGCAATGGGCCATTACACCCCTCAACCTTGATCATTGATTGATTGAACATTGATTAGGTTTTAATCAAGTCTAAGTTCTGATGTTTCGGCGTGGAACGACGACTGATGTATTCCGGACAATTTCGTCCACTAGGTATGTAAGTAGACTACTTAACATTCTGTACTGATGCAGTTTACTGGTCATGATGAACTATCACAATTTCGACTGAAACGTGAAGAGTCAGCTACCATCGGTGCCTCCACAAATTTTACATTTTGCTTCCCGTCTAAACAGAAGTTGACAAAACATATTTTAGTTTCGTGTGTGGCTTTTTTTGCAGTGAATGTTCTGCCATTCAGACACAGCCAGACAGGTCGTTCGGTACAGTAAAAGTGCACCAACAATTAACTCGTATCCTGTTGTTTCGTCCTGTCTTTCTCCTTAAAACACCTGAAGTAAACTGTACCACACCGCAGCAATTTCACCTGACGTGAGATTTGAACACATTGAATGGTAGGGAAGATAGAAGGCTGGCTCGTAGAAGTTATCCCTGTCTGATGCTGAGGTCTATGTTGGTTGGAAAAAATGTTTGACTAACCAAGATTTTAATAAAACCGGCAACAAGCACAATTTCCGTGGATGGGACATGGTTGATTTGCACCAGGCTAATTCAACAGGGCTGATAAAGTGTAGCATTTTTAGATCACACTAACTACTAGCCGAAGTTTTCGGGGTTTTTTTCACAGTCAAGCTTACCTGCGTAGGGACGACTGTTAATACAAATCACCCCGGTCAAAGAAAAAATCACCAACAAATCTACAACAAGAAAAATTTTGGAGGTGCTAATTTCCTCCAAGCAAGCACACTCAAAAATTCGTGATTAGCGAAATGTGCTTAACCAAGATTTCTCCCTGCCAGTGATGCGAATCTACGCCGAAGAGCCATAGGACACTGTGTCTCTGTTTCATTCTTGTAGGAAAATATCTCAGGAATTGCCGGAAAGATTCTTACTCGCAAACTCCCGAGTAGTAAAGACCCTATCCACTCGGCCACCAGCCGCTGATCAGCAGTGCGATTAGATAACAGACTGACTGGCTTCTCAATGACGACTTCCCAGATAGAAGGTCGATTCATCGTGTGAATTACCCTGATGAGTTTTTTAAGTCAATATATGTGACGGACAGCCAAGAAGCACCGTACAGCTTCTTCATCCTTATTTGTACTCATCTTCAGTACTACTCTCACCAACTTCCAGGGAAGTTCGAAGCCGTGACCTCAGTGGCTCACTCCATCAAACAGCAACAGATCTTTTCTACCTAGTTGCCGTAGGACAAGTAATAATGCTAACTTCCCCAGAGTGCTCACCATCAATAAAGTACTATGAAGTAATCATCCAGCTACAACAGTGCAGCTGTGGGGTTCGCATGAGGTCCGAAACAATGCCAGGTTGCCCAAGCCTAGCGAGTAACAGGCAACAAACCAGGCTAGTTTCTTGCCTTAATTACTGAGCTCTCTCTTGAGAGAGAGCGAGCGAGTACACCTCCGTGTGTAATTTTAGCCGAAATGGAGAGTTGAAATATTACATTAAGAAATGCTGGTAGTAACGTCTGACACAAAACCTCTAGAAGAAACAGGCGCCACTGATCCACGGGACATCTCTGGACGTATCATATTTGATTGTCTAAACTTACCTTTTTCAAGTCAAATCAAGAACTTCGTGCAACCGGAAGTGAATTTTTAGCGTAGAATGCTCACAGCATAGCGTGTATGCGACCAATCCTAAACTTTAAATAACAGTTTACTGTTTATCGGCGAAAACATCAAATCTTCGACCACAGAACAAGATAAATTCTTTTGCACCAAGCTGATGAATAACGTGGTAGGGTCCCTTCATGTACGAATACGTCGTTCTAGTCCTGACAAAGATGTCCCTGTGGAGGCCCAATGCAGCGAGTCCATACTCGTTTGATTTGTCGCAGAGACTGAACCTTATCGTTGTGTAACAGCTTGTGTACCGCTATGATCCAATGAAATATACTGTGTTGTCTAACGGTAACACCCACAGAATTGCTCATTCCGGTTGCACAAAGATCCCACGGACATGGCCTCCTTTTCTACGTATTCTCCCAACTCCTGCCCGAATGCAGAATTTCCTTTGCTGTGGTTTATGTTATCTGTCTGAGGCAACAATAATTCAGGACAGCCACCTCGCTCTCTTCCCGCTTCTGGCTGCACATCTTTACTGACGCGGAGGTCGCTGCAGCTGGATATGCCTGAATGAATCATGTCCTGAGCGTTTGAGCAGAGGGATCTTTTTTTGATTCGACCCTCGCTGATAGTCCCCTCTGTGTAGTTGCTTTGGTCACGTACGTGAAATAACCTCGCTCACTTTTGCCACATTTTCTTACACCCCGACAGACTGTCAAAGACAGTTACTATGACGCTATTGGTGCTCTTTTGCAACAGACTAAAAGCTCGGAAATCGTTCTTGTTGTTCATGGCATGCAGGTCAGTAGGCCTAGCTTTGCTTAAGCTCAGTTAAATGCTCATTCTGGATCAGATACGAGTAGAATGCTGCAGACGTAGGCTGATCACAGATTGTTCCTTTGCAGTCACAGCGTTTTTTAAAGAAACGCTTTGGCCATCAACGAACCAGCCCCGAATTCAAATAAACTGCATTACAGTCAGTCACTGAGAACGAGGTGTGATCAATGGTAGCTGCTCTTTCTGAAGTATCCGTGTAGACTTCAATCCTGCTCTTGTATGTTGCAGCCTTTCATTGAGCGTTCCAGGTTTGTGCAGAACGCGCGTACGTCGCTTAGCCAGTGAGAAATCTCTGGGTCCAGAAATCAAACAAATTCATCAGAACCGGCTCTTCCAATGCTAGTCTGCTGTCGGATGCTAAGGATCGCTGGAGAAAGGTATACGAAGCTGTACTCGATGCTGGAACCTCTACCCGATGTACAACTCAAACAACCTCATCCAAGTATTGGAACTCTACTGGCTCCGCGGTTTTGTTGGCAACCAAGCAACAGACTCCTTCCATTCACCAGCACAATCTAAACTCGAAGTATGACCACCCACAGCGAATAAGATGGCTGTTGAATCCGAAAGACCGAGTAAGTAAGAGGGAATAAGTAAAAAATGTTGGAAATTTCCGCAGGTTGTTCCACGCGATTTGTTCAAGAGTTCCTCGCAAGCCGGTTGTCAATGAAACGACTAAGGACCAAAATGTCTCTATGATAGTTAGCAAGGAAGACCCTTCGGGTCGCTGGACAGAATACTTCAGGAAGCAATTCGTTTAGTCGGTTAGTACTTCCGGAAGGTCAAGCTTTGAAAGATACATGGACTGTGATTACGGAACCCTCATCCACTTCAGAAGTAGTCTAACGGGTATCACCACTCAAGCATCACAAAGCCGTTGGTCCCGGCGTTCTTCAGCCTTCTGTGTTCAGAAGGGGGTGAGTGCCTTAACAAGTGTCTGGATGAAACGGAACATCCCAATAAACCATGGTGACCCGACAAGATTGCTGGGATGCCAAATTGACAGAGCGTAAATCAAGTTATAGTCGCGTTCCTCTGTAGACAACGCGTCACTCGATCGAGCATAAACCTTTTCTGGGAAAAACTACCACATTAAAATGCAGTTCAACGGAAAGAGTGAATGTTATCTCTTCTAGGAATCGATCGCAGCGGGGGACTCTTCAGACCTCTTTAAAAGGGTACGGCACTTCGTATCAAAGGAGATGTATACGCTGGCCCTTCCTGCAGTGGCACGAACAGAGATCACTTAGATGGAAGCCATATCTAGCTCCTAACGGGACTCAGGAAATGTTGTTGAGTGCTTTGGTAGGGTATATTTCGTCCCAAACTTGGCCTTTCTCGCGTCTCACCCTCTGGGTTGTCCTATAAATGCTCTCCTTTAGTGAAAAGTACCTACTATTAGTGTTCAAAATTTCAAGCGCGCGCAAACCCCTATATCAGTTGGTTTGGTTACAAATTCCATACCATTCTGGCTAGTGTCCCACCTGTTGAGCTGAATATTTCGACAGCGTGTGACTACCTTTGTCCGTGCAGTTTGGCTGAGTAAAGCTTCAGGTTTTACTGGAGGAATGTGTCGAACTTGTCCACCTCTCCCTTGCGAACTTATGACGAAACATTCTGTGGCCTGCATTAGCTAGGTGCAAACGACCTTGAAACACGGAAACGACTAACATGACAGGAACCTCGCATAGTATAGCACAGTAGAGTGTGGTATACAATGACATAACAAACAACATTATAGTATAGCATGGCATAATACATATAGTGTATTATTGTTTGTGTGGCGTATTATAGTACTGTATAGTAAATAGTATCATGGTATATCATATCATACTATAGCACTTTATTGTATAGTATAGCGTCGTTCGCCATGGTGCAGTATTGTACGATATACCACCGACTAATAAAGCATAGCAACTGTTGTTTGGTATAACAGAGCGCAGTATACCCAGCATGTAGTCCCAAAAGATTTCTGCGTGGATGGCCAAAAATCGCGGTAATCACAAATGTTACCCACTACTATAACGTGAACTTTGCCTACGCAAAAGCAGAATGGTAGCTGCCAGTGAAAACACTGTTCGGTGCCACTTATAAACAAACGACATCAATGAAGAAACATCCTGGTCACTCAAGAGGTCACTCAAGTTCAATGACGCGCAATGGATTCCGTGATCGAGGGATGAATGGCTTCATGCACTGGCTGAATATGAGTTAAACACACTGCTGATCAGTCACTCGCGGCCGAATGGTTAAGAGTCCAAACTGCTGGCCTGGAGGTCGCGGGTTCGGAACTCCTTGGAGTGTCATGAGATGTGCACCACTAATGATTTCTAATGAAGATGAAACAGCGCTTTTTCGCTTTTTACTATTCAAGAAGCAATCCCAAATGAAAAGCTCTAATTCTGCTTAGGAGTCCAGCAATTTGTGGTTGTCTGGTTTCTTCTTGTGAACGTGCTCAAATATGGTCCTGGTCACCATCCGTCGCAAACGCCGTATTTCTCTTGGGCAGAGGCGGGGACCATAAGACGACAAACCAGACTTGTACATTCCGAAGGAGATTGTTTTGACATCAGCTGATGGAGTGACTTTGATCGTTCTTCATCTACGTGATTTTCCATCGTGCTTTTTTCTTGATTCCGGTCATCACTCAGCACTTATACCCGTTCCGATTCAATAATCAACCAAAGTTCTTTCGGGCCGACGAGCGGATTTAAGTTTCCTTCCGCCGGGAGCTTTATCTGGCAGACAGCAGTGATTTCTTTGACAAAACACATTGTTCATAAGTTTGCTGGAAACCGTCCGACAGCCCATGACTGGTTTTACCCTCATCGGTTAGTCACCGCCCTAGAGTTTCCTTCGATTTTATCTTACACGAGAAGAACAAACTGTGCGCGATTGGTGAAGTACACTTATTTCCATATAAATTTGGTATTGGCGGAATATTCACAGGAAACCCAGCCAAATCAATCGTTTGTCAAATTCTCACAAAGCAGTATATTTTACCAGTTGGGTCCAATTCTTTCCAAACACAAAATAAATTTAGCAGAAACTCGAGGATTGCGTCAACCTTATAAGTCCCAGTATGGCCAAAACCAGTGGTGAGCCATCCAAGCATCTTCAGCAACCTCATGAGTAGTGTGTTCAGTCAAGGAAATTATATTGTAATATATCGAATATGAAGAATGAGGCGTTCTTTGTGCAGCACATTCATTTCCACGGTATGTGGCATATTCCAAAGTCTTCTTACATATTTATTTTAATGGCGGTAGGAATCAGAGCTGGAGGTTGCGAAATTATATAAGTTCAGATAATCTCGTCACGGTAAGCCTTCTTCTCCGTGTTTTCCTTTTAGCACTCGAATTCACCAACGGAACGATAACTTTCACGGTCGATTATCTGCTAACTTGCAAAGAATGACTTAGTTTTTCCATCCGATGAAGTATTCAACTTGATATTCTTTAGGTGGAATATTTGCTCTTTCAGGTGGTCGAACTGGAAAGCATCAACATAAGGGTGTTTCAAGCAGGGCGGAAGTGCATGAGTATCGTATCCTGTTGTTTTGTTCAGCATTCGGTTTGCTTCCTGAAATTTCACCCCAAAAGATGTGCAAATATTTTTTGGCGGTGAAGGCTGGAGCATAATTTCTGCAGTTTGAGATCGGGGAAAGAATCCCTTAATGATTCACAGGATGGTTGTTAGCGTTAAATCATCATAAATCCAATAACTGGATCTATGTTGGGAGAGAATACACTGAAATTGAATAGGCGCGGTTACGCGCGCCAGCTCACTCATACACTGAGTGGAACGGCAGGCTAACCAGTCGTGTGTGAGTACTGACCATTTCGCTTGGTGGTTATTGGATTTTTTGGTTATGGTTAGCACGAGAAGAAGACAAATGCTGCGGGATGTCGAGATTTCTGTTTTATTTCTCCAGCCGAGATGGAAAAGACGTCAATTTTACATCATAAATAAAGATTAATAGCAATAAAACAGTGCGACCGAGCCAGTCGACGACAGGTTCGGTGCCTAACTCTAAAGTAACTTAGGTTTACGTTTGTGCAAACAAGTCCCCTGCTGATCGTTATGAGACGTAGTGAACCTGAAATAAGCACAGGTTTTAAAGCAGAAGCGAAGTCGGTGTTCATATGGTCACATTTGAACTGAAGGAATAAGTGTATATCTACTCGTTGACCGAAAGAACCTGGGCTGCTTTTGTCTCGGCTGTACTGTGACTGGTGATCTTGGGGAATATAGGTAGCTCGGGTACTCTTTTCCCCAAGCTTGGTAGTTTGATTGTAAGCGCTTCATCACCAATCGAGGTGACATCGTCAGTGCGGTGCTGAATGGGTGTAGTGTGGCTTTCAAGAGGACGTCGAAAGCCCTGGTAACGAACCGTTATCCAGAGTGCTTCATTGAAATTCACAATAAAGCAGGAACACAAACAATCCCTGTTCCTTCAGCTGACAAAAATGACATACTAATTACTTCAGGTTTATACTGCAACATAACTAGGGCAATCAGAGGAATTGCTGTGCACAAACATGAACCCAAGCTGTCTGATTTGGCTATCCCGCATGCACTCTCCGGGTTTTCCTGGTATTGTGGAGACGCTCGTATCGGAGTGTAAGTGGACACTTCATCGGACTGCTCGGCAGAACTTTTTCGGTGTTTTTGATCTGGATGATGTCAGCAAAAGCGTTTGGTCGGAGGCCATTTCATCAACCAGTTCTGTCCTTTGTTGCGCAACACAACTCCAAGTTTTTAGCCATAAACCGAGCGCAACCGGACAACGTGCGCAAGATATCAGTCCTAGCAAACGACTTCTCTAACTAGCATTGATCCGGTGACTCACATAGACCAACTAACCAGTTATTCTACTTTTTACTTGTATAAGTCGAATGTTCTTACGTCCGTAACTGAAGAGAGTGGAAGAAATCCAAACATATCTCAGTACATAATTTCTACCGGTCCAGATGAGCCGGATGAAGGAGGTAGAAGGTTTCAGACCCTTGAGGCATTTAATTATTTCTCTAGAACTATGACTACCACTAAGAAGGGTGCCTTTTGATGGAACACACTCGTCTTTGCTAGATAACTTCCCCCACAAGCTGTTTATAAGTCATTTTTCGGATGCACTTTTTACCCAAGGAAAATCAAATCACAGTGAAAAAGGTACAAGTGTCAGTTGAAGCAAAGTGGGGATAACGTAGGACAATACTATAATTTTAAGCAAGTTTGATCAATTAAGACCACTCTGGCATGTTTGAAAATGACGTGACACAATTAGCGAAATACGCTTATTTGCAAACAAATTTGTTTTTGTGAGTGAGTGTAGTTTGATAATTTGGTACAATTTGGGCTTAAGTAGAACATAAGGTTGAAGTAAACTCGTCGACTGCGCCTACCTGATGAGCCCCAAGAAGGGCGAAACCGGTCGTGGCTGTCGAAAAGTTCCGGCAACCTTATCAGTAGTGTATTACATCTAGATGTGACACAATGTTTCAACTATCCGTGTATTATAGTAGACTTCTTAGGAAAGATCCTGTGACAGCTCTTTTACGTTCACATCTTGTTGGTGTGTGAGCCCGGGTATCGCCGTCCACTGTCTAGGACAATATTCCATTTGAAGCCTGAAGTGGAGTTTGTGTGCCATATTCGCTTGAGGAGTATCATCAACGGAAGATTCACCCAAGGTCTACTTGAGTCTGTCATTATTATTTAAGCTGAAAACAAATAAATAACACACGTTTTCCGATTTGATAAGACTACGATGGTTTCTAAACGTTTCTCAAAGTATATATCGCATTTACTTGGATAATCATGAACGAGAGATTCACTTAGACCTGGAATAGCCAACTTTTCCTGGTTCACAAATGAGTGTGAAACCTTGCGAAAGCTTGAATTCAGCAGAATTTTGCGAAATGCACTCATTTGCAAACCAGTTTTGCTTTGCAGGAGACTCACCTGGAACCCAGCTGAACCTTTCGTGAATGATATTTATAAGCGGCTGAATGGGCTGTACCAGACCGCCGCATGTTTCAGCTGGTACGAAATTCGAGATATCGCGATACATGTATGGACGTAATACACTACTCATAATGTTGCTGAAAACTCCTCGACAGCCCACGACCGGTTTTGCCGTTTTTGGGGCTCATCAGATAGTCGCAGTCCCCGATTCTCCGTCAACATTATGTTCTAGTTGAAACCGAATTGCACGAAATTAGCGAAATACACTCATTTGCAAACCAATTTAGTTTCTCGGGAGACTCACCTGGAACCCAGCTGAATCTCTCGCTTATGATGTTTTAAGCAACCTTATAAGTAGTGTTTTGCGTTTACGCATTTATCGCGATATCTCGAATATCGTACCAATTGAAACATAAGGCGGCCTGGTGCAGCACATTCAGTTGCTTATAAACATCATAAACGAGAGATTAGGCTGGGTTTCAGGTGAGTCTCTCGCAGAACCAAATTAGTTTGCAAATGAGTGCATTTCGCTAAGTAGGTTTGGATCTTCATCAAATATTTTTGAATCATTAAACACCCTAGTAGTATCTGCAAATTTGTTTGCATTCACGTTACCCTCCTTTCAACATTCCTCCTCCTATCCTGGCCGGATTATCCGGGTCAGACCTCACCTAACAGGGGGGAATACTGGACCCCCCTTTTCCCCTGTGAGAGACCATTAACGGTGCATAGTCCAGACAGTGTGTAGTCAAACCAAGACGGTGTTAGCTAAATGAATCTCCTGTCCCTAAAAGAAAGATTCATTTAGATCTTCAGTCAACGACTTTGTTGTAAACGGGTGGCTAACTTCACAGGTGAAACTCGATGTAATAAAACTTACCCACACTCAACAATACACAAATGCCATGACCACAAATTGTGCCATTCCACCTAATGTGCCGAAGGTATCTGCGCATTTTATTCATGAAAAAAGATTTAAACCATTCGAACTCCGAGATAAAATGGAACCAGGTTGTATGCTCACTT
The DNA here is from genome assembly GCA_004794785.1 of Opisthorchis felineus. Lineage (NCBI taxonomy): Eukaryota > Metazoa > Platyhelminthes > Trematoda > Opisthorchiida > Opisthorchiidae > Opisthorchis > Opisthorchis felineus. Next base: position 596,434 of record SJOL01007330.1, read on the forward strand.
ACCCGTAGGCACAAGCCGAACGTTATATGTGCTTTATCATTCCGCTTAAAGCAGGTTTCAACATATTCGTGAAAATATTATCCTCTTTCAAGTTCACTTAACGATCACAATGGTGGGTTTTGAATTTTCAGACGTTTCTATCCAAGACGGATGTCTGAATGGTTGTGCTAATGAAACTGGCCCTTCGGCTGATTGAAATTACCAACAAATCCTTTACATATTTTTGGGGAAGCTTAGATATGTGTGAGGACAAATCCTTAGTCCAGGTCCCACACCAACCAACAGATAAAATTAATCTTCAAGCAGCTGCCTCTATTTTTTACCACACAATGGTAGGCTTACGCGTTTCGGGTGATTTTTCGGTTCAACGATACTATGGAGTATTTGGAAACACGGACTAGTTGTGAGTAGCTATGATGATGTTTCAACTCCTTAGAGTTTTTCTTGAGGAGTTAACGGAATGTGGATATTGAATTTTCGGTCTTACAGGCGACATCTGATCAGTTTCGGAGAAACAGTTCACCACACGTAGTTCTTTAGAATGCGGTTTATCAAGCGGTTAATGGGGGGGTTGTTTCTGATGTTAACAGCTGCGACACTAATCAGCCATGAAGCACAATTTTATGCGATGGCTAGGTGGACCCAGGCAGTTTTTTAGTCCAACCAGTCTGATGGATTAGCAGATAGCATTAGAAGGAGGAAAGTGGATATTTGTAACAAGTTCCCATCCTCACAGATTGTGAAACCATAGGACTGACTCTCTCGGATACGCGGGACTTTCACCATCCGCCACGAAAATATGTTCTGACACGGCAGCGAGCCTAGTGGTAGGTGAGTCGGATTCAAACAAGGCACGTCGAGTTGCAAACAGTGAACTCACTGGTCTCTAGTCCATGGATGTCCGGACCCCTTTGAGACCGGGAAAAACAATGGAGGATACGGACAAAACTGAACTCAATGCAGTAAACGATGACAGACCTTTTTGGCGCTGACACAAAGAGTGCATTCAGAAGACACAATGGCAGAGCTCTGACGTGAGAACTTTCGTCTGCGCTTGATATTACATGATATTACTTGACTCACAAGATGTAGAGTCGTCGAGGCTTTTTTGCAGCGAAAGCGGAAAACTTGTTACCGAAAGAAGCGCCGATAGAAAAATCCGATTTAATTCGTTCTGCTTCAAAAATGATCCACATTCTGAGAGCTGAGAACGACTCTTTCAAGGAGCAACTAAAAGAAGCCAGAGAGTGAATGGAGCTGCACGTATGAGAACGGCGGAATAAGTACGACGAGGTCTATGCAGAACTCGTAGAAGTCAGAGAGGCCCGGCACATCAGTGATCTCAAGGCACGTGCCCAGGAGCACCAAGTTGCCAGGCAAACGAAGGAGTTGCATAGTCAAGTCTCAGAGCTACAAATTACCGTTGACGCTGGCCGAACTGAAATCGACCACAGAACTCGTGAACTGGAATGATTTGAAGCGGACGTATATATATCTAATGATATTGTTTATCCACTTTCAACTAAAATACACTAAAGGCTGCTGCCGTGGAAAGTTAGCCAACGTCCTTCAGCAGGGATATTTCTGCACTGCAGCTATATTTGTATTCTTCAAGCTGGTTACAACTGCATGGTTCAGAATGAGCTAACAATACTGACGGTTGACGAGTGTAGTTCAGCGTGAGTTGTTTTGCGACATACATATCCGTATGCTAGAAACCTGACTTTCAGTTTTCATAGCCTTTGGTCTGTTCAGTGAGCTCTAGAAGCATCACCGCCCAAAGAACCTGACATTATTCCCTTAAATATCGCTTTCTGGATTTCCCTTCGTAGGGGCCCAGTGGTCGGAGGGGAATCTGACCAAGACATCAGGATGCCGGGGGCTACCAAATATTCCATTATTTCAGTCCATGACCAAGAACCGCAAGGTAGCTTTTCCCCACTTAAGCACATGGAGAATTGATGTCGGTAGGCAACTACAAAGATTTCTTATGTGGAGCGTATCTGACAGTCAAAGCACATGAAGATCTCCAGCTGGTAAAAATAATGAAATGTGTTTTCGAAATTGTTTTGTCATAATTTAATCTATTGAGATGGTCTGAGCTTATGTTGAACTATGGCAGTTGAAGATGACAGTTTGATGACCCCTGCTGTGGTGTGCGAGCAACAATCCCAGACTTACAAAGTGAGAGATAACTTTCCGTCAGCACTGCGAGTTCTACGGTTTGGAGGGTTTCCAGGTCGTAATATGATGCAAGCGTGAGTGATTCTAGTTTGGACTTGATGTACACAAGCCATGTTGCAAGTCAAAACTAGCAAACAAGTCAGTCTAGCTCCTATCCCCCGCGCCATCGGTGAACAGTCGATATGTTATTAGAATCAACCTCGCGCATCGAACGTGAATATGGTTCCAAGGACGAAAATGCTTGTGAGCACATGCCTGTCTAGCTTTTCAACTGTGATTTTGGTGTCTTGTCATTCAGGTTTTTAATTGCTCTCAAATGGGTCTAGAAAATTCCATGATCCCTTCAGAATTCCGTGTCCACGATGATGCCGAGAATGATTATCTGTAGACCAGACAAAAATTCAAGATCAACCAGACACACCTGTTTAACACCTGGCTCTCATTAATCTTCGCTACCGGTCAACTCACCACGTCGTCTGTGAGGAACACCATCCTGCTTTTCAGCAAAACTCTCCCATTGCGTTCATCATTCACACTTATTTCCTGAAGAGTTTGTTAGCCCGTCATGGGTTATAATGAACTCAGACAATGGTACTTCCAAGAAAAGTCTGTAATTTCGTCTGTAACGAGGACAAACCAGTATTTCCGTTGTAAAATACAACTCCTGAAGTAATTTCAACTGACTTTCGTGTTCACTCACTAGTCGCGCAAATGTATGCATGCCTAAGGGTCAGAAGTTGGCATTACTTATTTATAGCTATGATATTTGTGATACTACTGGAGCTCTCTGGTCTGTATATAATTCACATTATTTTATGGTGTATTTTTTGAAGAAAATTAAATGTAAATAAGAGGATGCACAAGGAATATTGTTATCATTCAAACTGTAGAAAGTTTGTTGACGTTGGCTCAACATCTGAACGTTCCATATGGGCAATGTGTTGAAATATTGGTAGCTCGGGTACATCAGTTCGTTGTTGGTCAGGTGATTATTGATCTGTTCGCGGAGTTTGGCATTTAATCTACAAGCGTCTTGTCACGAAATTGGGATACGCTAACAGTGGGTGGTCAGGTGGGTACTTCTTTTTTACCTGCAAGCGTTTATATGCCGTGATTGACTAATGGGGGGACAGATTCCTCGTGAGTTCATTAGTCCGTCTGTGAGTTGCGTCACGTGGTGGTTCGCCTGTCGTTGATATGATTGGTTGTTCCTATACCTTCTATTTTTAGTAGTTCTCTCTTCTTTTTCGACTTCTGCGTTCTCATTTCGCATTGCCTTTTGGTCTACTCTTCTTCAGTTTGGTTGGTTAGATGCATCGTTCTATTGTCTCCGTTGTAACGGCCGAAGTACTTATGTCTACCGGTTAAGTGATTTTTGGTTTGGTCTCAACTCCAGTCGAATTGATTTGTCCGTCTGAATGGGCTTTTCTTGCTTCTTCTATGGGTTCAACTGGTTTTCTATGCAGTTTTTAGCTCCGTAGTTTTAGTCTTTTCCTGTCCTTCGTGGTTGAGCAAGATGGCTCAAATGGTTGGACCACGAATCTACTGACCGAAAGGTCCATGATTCGAACCCGACCTCTGCCTCTCGACTTCCCCTGTCTAGGCTTAGGCAACCTGGCAGTATCCCAGCCCTCGTGCTTCCTTCAGGTGGCATGGCAGTTAGGCACCGGAAGGGTGCTACAGCTGAACGACTTTTACTTTTTTCCTTGGTGGTTGTTCATTTGCCTCAACTTCAGTGTGCTTGTTGATAACGTCTTTTGTGGATACCATGCATCCATAAACACACGTCCCTTCTTCGTTCTCGCTTGAACCAGTACGCGAACGTCTTTTCAGTCGAACTCGTGTCCGTCCTGTTCTCTACGCAAGGAAATGAGATAAACTAGACCATGTCTTTTAGCATCGACTTTCTGTTTACGCATTCTGGTGGGTCGCTTCCTTCTCGTTCGTTCTAGGTTGCATTTGGATTGGATCCTATATCTAGCATCGTTCTTCATCACTGGATCTTATTTTCCGTTTGGTTTGGATAGTGTTCTTCTGCAAGTTGTTCACTGGTCACTAGGCCCTATTATATTTTCAAAAAAAGCCTTGCTGTCAGTTCAGCGATGTTCTTGGTGCATGGGATGGTGACTCTTTTGCTTCTGATTCGTGCTGTCACGTCAGTCTTGTTTAGCTTTCCGAATGACTTACAAATGAAGTTTCTTGGTTGTCCGTTTCTTTGAAAAACCTTGTGTAGACATTATTCTTCTTTAATCTTGGATTTTTGGAAGTGTTCCTCAATCTGACCACAGCCTTGCTCATGACAACTGTGACAAACTCCTTTATTCCGAATTGCTGTTTGTTTACTTTGAACCAAAGAATTAAAATTGGTTTCCAAAATACCTCCGTTAAGCAATGTATGCCTATGCTCTATGTCACCTCAAGCCTTTTTTTCCAAATTAAGGCATATTCAAGTCGCAAAAATCAAACAAGATATGGTGCCCGAATTCGTAGCGGTACAGTTCATGAAAAAAATTGTATGCGGTTGCCTATGCGGCTGTTCATGCCCAGGCTTAAGCGAATGGGGACGCTTCCACAGAGATTGGAAACTCACCTCGAGCCGGCTACTCAACCTAGGGGTGGGAAATTAAAGTAAACAAGAAGGACCAGTGGTTTCACCCGAGTGGATGTATGGAAGCGAACTTCGAGGGCCCGAACTAACAGCTTACTTAAATTACAGGCTACACCGCTACCACAATGCTGTCAGGCTTTGCGGGAACTTTTACCCGTATCATGCAGAAATGACTTGGCTTCGGAGTCTACTCCTCTCGCAAAGGATGGCTGAGTACGCATCAGCTTAGACGGGACTGGAGGCAAGCAAAAATGAACATCATGGTGTACGTACAACAGCCAGGACCAACCATTTAAACCATTCAGCTCAAGTTTCCGTGCTTCATCCAATCAAAAAACGCCGTCTGTCAGCCTGTGTTGCATTGTCGGTAAGGCCGTAGCCATCCTGCTGCGCAAGCCCTTTGTTTGCACCAGGCCCACACTCTTGACTTGGTATGTTGGTGACCATTGTGCAAACAATTCAAATCATGCCTCCGGACTGTCATACAGAAGAGCAGAAAACAGTTTTGACAGGTCATTGTCTTTTGTTTTTCACTGCTCTGTTGTGTAGTAGGACGGTATGTCGTCTGTCTAGTCGTTAACAAGAGCATGCCTTTGGAACAGAGAAATTAAACAAACGCTGAATAGAATTATAGGTCCGTAAGTTGAACGAATACACTTCCAGAGAATGATTTCCAATAGCTTAAGTCATGTTTTAATTGTTTAAAAAGGTATTGTACATTTGGAAAAAGGCTGTAATTTGTTTGCCAATTGCGTGTCATTCGGGCTTTCTTCAACCAGAACGGAAATCAGACTGGATAGATTTAAAAATTTTAAATCGTTAAATTTAAAAATTGTTAGATACTTGCTGAGTTTTGTGGCTTTCTATCTTGAACTACGAGAAAACACTATTGATTGTGACTTTCTAACCGCAACCTATCGTCCAAGCTAGTTAACTTTCTCCGAGTCTCCTACAACCTGAGTTACTCAAAGGATATTTCGTTTGGTAACGATTGTATCAGACTGAATTTACAAAGTCAAATATCATTTATGAAAGGGTTATGTAGCTTTCATTGTTTGAAATAGACAGGCCGACCTATAAACATTTGCTTTTGAAAACAGTGCAAACCGCCTGTTAGTGATAACCACAGCGGTGTTCTGTTCTCAACCAAAATGAAATAGCGTAAAAGAAAACTGACCGGTTTCTGAATAAAATGGCCCTCATCCGGGCCACGTGATCTTTCGAGCTTGAGTTATACTTCCATAAGCTGGGGATCACTTAAACCGACTGGCTTCAAGAAGCGGTCAAGTTTTGTCAGGACAAACGCCCATATGAGCTGGGATTCGAAACAGCACGATAAGTGCTTTTGCAGGATGGTTAGATGATTCAGCCTGAGAAACCATTAAGTGACCACAGTGGTTTCCCAAAACAAGTTGATTCTAATCAAATGCACTGTGGTTATTTTTGGTTAGCATGTTGTAATTGCTAGACATTTAGCTGAACGAAGTGATATGGAAACAAAAACGTAGGACCATCAAGTTTATACAGTCGCTCGACAAACTGTCTTTTAAGTGCTTTTTTCCGTCGTTTCGCCCCCAAATCTGGCAATACGTTTATCGAGTGCCAAAATGAACTTTCGACTCATGCTCACTCAATAGAGTGCCGGACGAGCGACCTCCCGGTCACTGGTTTGAACACTTGTCCGCTCGTAGCCGCTAGTGGCCGAACGGTGAAACATTCAAGTCACTAGCAAGAAGGTCGCCAGTTCGGCAGCCCCTTGCATCTAGTGAGATGCGCACTGCTGATGATTCCCAATAAGGATGAAACAGCTGTCACGGTGCTTCTCGGCTTATCAGCACAGATTGGCTTCACTGAAGGGACAAAACTTCCGTTATGTACTAAGAAGCTTAACCCACCGTGGGACAAGTACATCTGTAAATCGAAAAACTTCACATATCCTCAAAATTCCATAAGGAAGACCTACAAATTCGACAACTGGCTCGTGCTGCACAAAGACCGCACAGCTTCATGTTTCAGCTGGCACAATATTCGAGATATCGCAGTATTTTTTCATACAGGAAACTACTCACAAGGAGTTTTATTTATCCTTACCTCTAGATCAAACTGCGAAATATTAAATTCGGGGCACACAAGAAATCTTTCAGCTTGACCTTGACCCTCCGCGATTTCGCTTCAAAGTGATTTGCCCTCCCACCCCCTGATTTGACTTAGCGCCACGCTATCCCCATGCTATTAGGCTAAATTTGGGTGACAGGTGAAATGCAGCATTCACAAATTGATGGATAAAAAGGTTGATGATACTGACGTCTTGCGCTGGCGTGGGAAGTAGTTATTAGCCTCTTTCTCACCGTTCACCCTCCTTACAGGTGGTCAGCCTGCCTCTCGTAACAAACGTTTTTGGTATAGCAAACAAGTGTGACAGCTGCAGCACGTTCAGTAACGTCCCCTAAGAGATATATATCTGTAAATAAAATGAAAAGATTCGTGAAACACACCCATTTGCACACCTATTTGGTTTTTACGGGAGACCTAACTGAATTTCTCGTTTATGATGTTCTTATTCAACTGAATGCGCTGTCGAAGAGTTTTCAGCAACCTTATGGATAGCGTTTTACGCCTATTAAGTCAAAAGATGTTGAGATTATTAATTGGTTGACTTAGTAATTGACTTCGTGACTGATTAGTGTCGCATCAACAGAAGTTTCGTAATGCAACCCACAGAGGTTGGTAAGAAAAGCGGTTTTCCACGGCTTTAAAGGAAACGGTTATTGGCTGATTTTTTTCCGTAAACTGAAGATAAACGCACGAAAAGGTGCAAAGCGCTACTAGCTACTAAAAGACCTCATATTTTGACAGCTTGGGAAAAAAATGACTTAGAAGGGCACGCCGACAAATAACTGGTCTAGACATATATAGCCGCAGCGGCAAGGAGTATATGTCAAGGGTAGAAATTTGCAACTTTTTACGGGAGACTCACCTGGAACCCAGCTGAATCGCTCGTTTATGAGTAGTGTATTGCATCTATACGTGTATCGCGATATCTCGAATATCGTACCAACCGAAACATAAGGCGGCCTGGTACAGCACATTCGGTTGCTTAAGAACATCAGCTGGGTTCTAAGTGGGTCGCCCGCGAAACCAAATTGGTTTGTAAATGAGCGTATTTCGCTAACTTCGTTCAATTTGAGTTCAAGTAGAACATAAGGTTGACGGAAACTCGGGACTTCACCTACCTGATTAGCCCCAAAAGAGCAAAACCGGTCATGGGCTGTCGAATAATTTTCAGCAACCTTATGAGTAGTGCGTTAAGTTTACGACTTTTAATTAAGAAACAACGTCCTTGAGAAACCCATTTGGCGCGTCCTTAAACATACTGGAGGCTACGAGACAGCTAAGGTGTTTGTATCGTCCGTTTACGGTGTATGGCTGACGGTGAGCGTTAGACACCCCGTTGCGGCATGCATTATATTTCCGCCCATTTCCAGACGTCTAGATTGGAAAAAGCTTTAATCCAGAATTCTCACTACGGCTTGTTATCTACTAACATCATCGTGCTGCACGAGCAGAAGTCTCAAGTCGAGCGTTGAAGGTGCCCTACATTCTCCATAGCGATCTAACAAACAGCGAGGCGGTTACCATAGGGACAAGCAACCGGCTGAACTGCCAGTAGGGCAGACAAACGAAAAACGCCAAAAATATCCTGAGTGGTGTAGATCCACCGGATAACCTACCCAACTTTAGTGGGGAAGAACGGAAAGCTGACATGCCTACCATATTAGGATGGACAAACCACCCGAAGAATGAAATGAGCCAGAGTCCTACGTAGCTATGCAACATCACCTCGACTTTTAAGTCAGACTTGAAAATATGCAAGAGTTTTTTAACATATCTGCTGTTCAATCTAATAACTCAGTTATTTGTCACGCTATCCGCGAACCTATTCGCTGTAGATTAGAGATGTCACGATCAGTGAGATATTTTCGCTAGTCTTTGAGCGTTTTGATTGGTCGTCTTGGCTACGTGGACATACAATTCATATACATGTACAGCTTTTACCTACTAAAAAACGCAGCTGATTGTTTCACAGTTTGTTACCTTTCACGGAAGACCATCTTGAATAGCATATTGCACTGGGATGGATCTATCTCAGTTGAGAATCCCTGTTATGTAGCTTAGCTGTCTGTGATATGAAAAGACGCGAAATGGCTCCCGAATACTCTATGTGATGACCTGAGAAAGTATCTTTTGTAACACGCGTAGAACAGGATTGCCAACAAATCCGCAACAGCTTTTATAAGCGACAACGTTGACAAATGTGTCACCACACCCTACAGTTTACTGCTAACTCCAGTGGGATAGCCCCCGCGCCCTCTTATTTCGAAAGTCTCCTACCTCCGAAAGATTACGAAGACACCTCCAGGGATGCGCTGTAAACCCAATCAGAGGCATCTGTTCTATGTTCACCAAATTTTGGGATCATCCCCATGAAAGCAGAAATTAGTTAGTAGATGTCCATTGCAACGCACGTCCCCGGCAAACACTTTGAACCTCATAATTCTGCAAGCAAAATTTCGTCGCACAAAACTAGCGAATGACTGATGAAGACTTACTCAACTAGTAAATTTTGGTTTAGTAATTGAATAACTGGATGTTCTGTATGAGTCTTGAGTCGGCCTACCTGATGAGCTCCAAGAAGGGCGACGCCGGGCGTGGACCGTCGAAGAGTTTTCATCAACCTTGTTAGTAGCTTTTCTATATGGTCTAAAAATATTTCGGTCTGATTGAGGAACACGTGACGAGGACTCTTCAGCTGCCTAAAATGCACAATGTTGTATATGCGTTACATTACGAACACAGGAGCCTGATTGTGGCCTAAATGAGGGTTTCAGTAAAGATCCCTAAATCAAGCATTTTGTTGGTGTCGATTCAAATTACACTAAATCCCGAGAGATTTCATCTAACAATCTGTGCTTAAAAACCAAGGAACACCGTACAGCTGTTTCATCCTTGTTGGAAATCATCAGTAGTCCACATTTCACGAAACTACGAAACAGTTTCGAATCCTCAACCTTTCGGCCAGTGGTTGAACACTGAACCGTTTGGCCACGAGCGGCCAATCAGCAGGGTGATTAGCTCTAATCTGGACAGGACACAGCTCCACTCATCCTTCAATAACGAAAACCACGTCACATGTTCACCTATTGTTTGACTTCTCGAGTGAGGACTTCTTAGAAAGATCTTTCGCACATCCATTGAAATTGTTCTTCCTCTGAGCCGCTTATTGGTCCAGCCTACTAAAAGCTTTTTGGTTGGTGGACATTCTTGTGTTGTTCGGAAGGAATGAACGACTTCTTCGAACGATATCCGACATTTAATTGATTCCACTGACACTAATTCCTGGGGCGAGATGACTCAGTGGTTAGAGCACGAACTTGCTGACCGGAAGGTCCGTGGTTCGAATCCGACCTCTGCCACTCGACTTTCCCTGTCTAGGCTTGGACGACTTGTCAGTATCCCAGCCCTCGTGCTTCCTTCAGGTGGCATGGCAGTTAGGTACCGAAAGGGTGTTACAGCTGAATCATTATTGTCATTATTACCATTATTATTAATATCTTTTTCACTAGTATCCCCCCTCCGTTGTGAACGTGTTACTACGCATAATATCACACTAGGCATGACAGCTGAGTTATTTATAAACCGTATACTGTTCTGAAGGAACCGCTGACAGATGGACTGATGGTATTGCAATATATAACCCATTGGGTCCAACATTGGCTTTTAGTTTTCCGGCAACAGTTGGCGAAAAGCATTCTATACTATAAATAGTGTTCAGCTTAAGCTGTTAGTACCTCATGAGGTTGAATCAAATGAAAGTTTAGCCTTCGCAGACGGTGACATGACTCGACATCGGAATGTCACGGTCCAACAGAAAGTCATCCGCTTTTGTACTTTCCAGCCTCCTGCATCTGAGCGCTTTTTCGGTAGTTTATTCGTGCCGACGATGCTTTGAGATAATATCTGGCCGTTAAATTTACTCGGCCGGGTCACTGAACACTTACTCAACAGGTTGGAAAGTGCCTAAGGTCCTATGGCTTGCCAAAGTCCTTTTTTCTCGTTAAGTCACCTAACTGTTATGTTCAGTTTACCGACACTTATCAGAAAGATGTCACACTGTTCTGCAGCGAAGCAAAATGCAGCCACATCGGTAACCAAGCTTGAAAGCAGTGTATTACGGTTCCTTGAGCCTTGTTAGCTACTTAGGATAGACATCTAGAAAACTGCGCTACCTGCGTAACCAAACTGTCTATCCATTGTGCTTCTCAGTTTATTAGTTCCCAGATTTACGCTGACTACTACTGTAAACCAAATTTTTTTCTTCCTCATTCCGAATACACAAAATTTAGCTTCAATGGTTCTACATCGGAGGTAGCCCTCTCTTGAGAGTGGAACGTCTTCGTGTGCTTCCAACCAATTTACCCTTAGAGAAGACAGTCGGCTATAAAACGCTGGACTTCTAATTACTGCAGATTTTTCGCTTATCCATCTTGCGCCATCTTTACCAGTCAGGGTATCAAAAGACAAAATTTTGCGCCCGCCTAGACAGAAAGCACTGCATGGCCTACACGTGTGTCTTACCCAGTTGTGTCTCACCATGCCGGCCCGGTACATTGAATCTAACTTGACGTGATAATTCCCTTATCCATTTACTTACTGCCGGCCCCTGATGTTTTGCTGCTCCGTGCTTCAGCCGAATGCCGGGGCCGAGTGGTCATCTGCAAAGTTATTCGGCTTTGTTGTCCGATCATCTAACACCAAACACAAATCAGAGGGTATTGAGGTCAGTCACCCCAATAATGACGTCAGTTTTGTGGCAAAATTATGATGGTACTAGCTGAGACATCTCCTAAATGTTCTACGGTGCACTTCAGTGCACTTCCGCCTGATAATGGGGCGTGAACACTGAACGGGGGGCCCAGAAATTTGTCTGTATACTGACAGTCAGTACCCCTCAGGAAGTACGAACGTGCACACACCGTTCGTTTTTGTGGACGAACCACATGTCTAACAGGAATCACCCAAAATTAGAATAAAGTGATTGTACATTCCGATATTTCACTTTCAATATTCAGACGTTTCAAAAGTGAACTTTCTACCAAACTACGTTTCAAGTCAAGGATCAACTTTTCCAGATTCGGGGGTGACGCCCACCTGGTGAGCCTCAAACGGAGTGAAACCGATACTGGGTTCTCTGCAGTCGTTCCATTCTACTTACTTCCTTGAGTAGTACACGCGCCGTAAAACATCTTGACTCATTTCCAAGGATATTTACTCCAAAAAGGAAGTATTTTCTATCAATTTATTTCTCACATACCGCTAGTCCGCCACACCTATCCTACCTTCGGCCCACTTCACACCGGATGATTCCAAACAACGATGGGAAATCTAAGCAATGAAAATCAACAAGTAAAAATCTGGCAGAGGCACTAGCCGAAAGAAAGTTGCAACATCACGTGACTTTTGGGGGAGGAAAGTACACTCCGGGCAACACTGTCAATTACATCCATTTTTTTCACAAAATCTATCCGATAAATGTTCCAGCATATTCTTCCTGTCTATAGGTATGAGTGTAGAGCAGCGGATGACTGCACCTGAATCTTTAGTACATAGTGTTGAATACTGTTTGTAGCGTGAGAAGATTTGGGGATTTTGGTGGAGATTTCCTCCTGTTAGTTAAGCCAATCTATGCTGAAAATCCGAGAAGCACTGTACAGCTGTTTCATCCTTACTGGGAATCATCAGCAGTGCGCATTTCACGAAACTCCAGATAGTCTCGAACCCGCGACCTCCCGGTTAGTAGTTTGCACACTAACCGTTCTGCGACGAGCGGCTGATCGGCAGTGTCATTAACTCGCACTTCGACAGGATATAGCTTCCCTCATCCGTCAATCACGGGATCCATATCACGCGGTCACACGTGTTGAGGGGCTCCTCGAGCCAGTGCTGAGTATTTCTTCAGTGTCCGGCTGGCATCACTGTCCAGACGCAATCGTGATCTTGACATTTGCAGTCATGTTAACTTTAAAACTCATGCGGTCTTTTAAACAGTATTTGCGCACCACATATCTGCTAGTAGATATTTTGTTTTTTTCCAGTGTGAATAAAATCATCAATCTGAGGGTGCGGCTAAACCTACTGATAACGGCGGATAACGGATAGATTAAATTTTATCCCAATAAAAACAACCCTGAAAGAAATGATCCAGTTGCCATGATACCACTGTCCGGAAACACATTCCCCCCACCCAAACTCCATATCCGCACTACCTGTCCTCCAGGACCGTTGCATCAAATCAACAAATTCCTCTGGGGAAAAGTGAATCGCAAGAATTGTTGTCCCCACGTAGTGTGCGTCCATTTGGTGGGTGGAGCGGCAACCGTCCAAGCCCCATCTTTGCTTGATTGCGGGAATAACCACCTACTTACAAGGTGGATATATCGATTTGACAGTAAGAAGTAAGTCCATTGTACATTTTAAAACTCGTTAAAAGCACGTCCACACGAACATCATTGCGTACGTGCTAATTTTAGCTGTCGTTTGTTTTCAAACGGTACACAATTAGCCCGGGTGCTTCAATCATTTTAGAATCAGTTGGCGATGCAGGCAAACTCCTCCCCAAAAAAGAGAAACTTTTAGGAGTAAAAAAAGATCGCCCTTGAATGGCACAGCTTTGGACAAGTGACGAATATGGACCACCCTTAATGTTGTGCTTGGTGTAAATTCACCTGTCTGAGAATGAAATCGATCGATATCTAGCGAGGCCTGTTCCACATGTCAAAATAGCTGTTCATTCCCAACTGCTCTCTACAAAATATGACATAGCAGCTATGTTAGGCAGTTTGACCTTTGTGAGGATACCTTTGTGATAAGGATGGAAATTACTTTGATATACTCGAAGGATTTCTAAATGTAATTACCAGAAGCATCAGAGGCGAACTCTTTATTTCCTCACGTGTATTTTCTGTTGTGATTCCTATCGAAGGCTTCTTGTTTAAATAAGCTGACCCGTCATGACTGACGTTATGTGTACTCAAAAACTAACCATAAGGAATCTGTCTGAGGGGACATTACTCCCCCAAGAGATTTTCTACCAAACCTGATTCAGTATGCGACTGCCAGGCCGAATATCCCTATCTACTTCGATGTTCCTCTTTTAAGGATGCAGCAGGCATGAAAGATCCTTCATTAGAAAACCTGTTGTAGAAGGGGAACAGAATGAACCTTCTTGGATAGAAAATTCCGTCAGAAAACTATTTCGACCGTACCCAGGTTTAATCACTGAGATCACTATCAAACACAGAACCCCCTCCTCCCAAAAAAAGACAATTAGGGGGGAAAGTCTCATGTAAGCCCTAAACAGACCATTAGGATGTTGTGCGTCGAACGTGGCTTGGCTAAGACGATACTTTTGCCACAGCTGAAATAACCTCTCAAAATAAGGGACCTGTAGCACAATATAACTCGTTATTTATGTAGGTTTAAATTATCAGGAGTGCACGCCCGTTATCCTAATTCACGTTTTCGAGACAGGTTTTCCCATTTCATGGATCTTGTTCAGTTTAAAGACCGTCGTATCCAGTGGGATAAGAACTGTCCTATCCGAAGTAGTCACGTAAACTTTCGATCTAAGAACTCATCAGCCTATAAGCTCATCAGCACGTGACCACGTGATGTGAATTCGATAACTGATCGATAAGTGACGTTATATCTTGCTAAGCGAGAGTTAACGACACTTGCTGATCAACCTCTCGGGCTCGTTTCTGTTCAAAATGTCAGCCGAGATTTTGCGGGTTCGAAACTCCCTGAAGTTTAGTGAAATGCGCAATGCTGATTATTCCCAATAAGAATGAAATAGTTGTTCCAGGTTTCTCGGCATTGCGGCATAGAAGTACTTTAGTTACCGGACGAAATCTCGTTTGACATTTCTAAGTTTCCCAAGACAACCCATGGTAAGGCAGATGCCTGTGTAAATTACTATTTTGTTTGGATTGGTTACCCAGTGGCCGGAAGAACTCAGCGTGATTTTCTCAAGAAAGCGTTCATTGTTCAAATCTATTTCCACCGGTATGAGTGGGAATGATACATCGCTGAGTGTGGTAGCCCTCACCATACTAGCTGAACGCTCTAACAAGAAAAGGGGCTTTGTTAGGAAATTTGACCTGCTGAATAGTTAATTTTTTTCAGTTTTGGCGACTATGTGAATTTTGATGAAGACCTCCCCTCAAAACGTTGAGAAAGCTTACTTTTGTTCTCCAGATATCTCCTGATTGGATCTAACGGTCCTTGGTACGGTTATCCGTGATCCTATCGACATCACGCTCACTCCATCCACCCCCAAAACTCAAGTGTATTCAGATGCCTCTTTTTTACCCATTTCAGCCTCAGAGAGAAATCCAGACTGAATGAACTGTGCGATCAGTTCCTTCCCTTCGTGGGCAGGAATAGCTTCATTGGTTCGGAGGATGCGACTGCTGTTCAGCTGTGTAGCACAAAACCTACTCGGTCCTACTGATCTACACGATTGCGGAGGTTCACCGCACCACTCGTAAATGAAATGGTAATGAAAAAAGACCTAGTGCATTCTTTCCAGAATTAATTGAAGGCACTCGTAAAAGCCAACTATTCTAGTACCATCGCATCAGTGCAGGAAGTGTGTGATACGATTCTGATTCTGGTTATCCTCCTTCTGATTAATGCCGACGGTTTCTTCCTCACTGAAAACTGTTGTCGAAGAGAGTGCAGTTTGAACAACCTGCTAAGATCGCTGTGGTCTTACCACTTCCATCTGAGTTTATCTGACATCCCCATACATGCGTAGCCTAACCAGGGCTTTCTAGGCTGCTCAAGTTTGCATCTTCATGAGAATGTATCATATTGTGTGCAACTTCGACATCATTGATGATTAGCTGGCTCTTTGGTGGGTGGGTAAGGACATGGTAGTTCTACACTACATATCTCCTTACCGCCATGAAGTGTTTGGAGGTTTTTTACTCTATTATTAGCGGCAGTATACACAACCCAGGTAAGATGATTCAACCAGATTACATTTTTACCTCACTGTGCAGCTACCTGACCTCGAAACTTGCTGCTTTGTAACCCTGATTTGCTTTGTTTTTGACATCAGTTTGACATCGACATTGTACAACCAAGAAAGCTCGCTGGTCTATGTAGTTCACTGTTGTTGGTATCGGCCAAACCGTCAAACAAGAAAGGATCAGTTACAGTCTGTCAACTCACACTGTTAGCGCCGTCAGATACTTCAACCAGCAGTGCATGTTCACCCGTCAGTGGTAGCATGTGAGGCTTTCTTCGCCCTCAGTTCCATATGTTTGTACCTCTGTAACTTGTCTTTCAAATCTGTGTAGAATGCACCCATCTGTACCGATTAGTGTGAGCCTGTTGATATTTTAAAAGGTTTCTATCGCTAATGACTATTGCCAAGTCGGTCAGTATATTTCCCGAAAATATGACGAATGTCACGTTCCAAATTTAATTTTCGAAAAGCAATCCACCGTTTCCATTGTCAGAACGGACAGTATTCAGCATCCTAGTGAACCTTCCTAACTAAAGACACTCATGAATGTAGGTCATTTACAGGCTATATTCCAAAGGTGTACTCCAAGCCCCATGATTGTCGTGTTAACGATGACACCGAATTCAAAATTTCACACCAAGTTCTTATTGATGAAACTATTTACTCAAATCGTTTTCTTTTTTCACCTTTAATTTGGACCAGTTATAAATCTGCTCTCAAGATTCAAACATATTTCTCACTTTGTAAACTGTTTCACTGGCGCTGTTGCGGCGTTTCACCGCCAGCTGTCAGTCATGTGCATTGTGCGATTTCTGATGTTCGGTTTGTTTGTGATAAGCCTTACAACTCACCCATTGGTCGATTCCAAACTTTATGCTATCATTCGTCACTCCCAAGGTCACGGTGGATCGATTCTCGGTTATTAGGTGACATAACCAATCAATAATCAGGCCAAACAGTTACAGGGTTTCAAGTTGGTCACTTGGCCATCTGCAGGTTACTGAAGTAACTAGTTGCTGGTGTTTTAGCAAGTGTGACCCACTTGTCCGCCTTGTTCATCAAATCTATCGTTCTGTATACTCATAATGAGAGGTGACAACATTGAGTTCGGATGTTATTAAGCGATCAATATAGCAAATTTGATTATTTCTTCAGTTACTTTTTTGTTTTTTTTTCGCTGTTTTTTAAAGCACCTCTTGCTCACAATGACTCTTTTAAATCTGAAACAACACTGCCAAAGTAAAAACTGCGAAATTATTGCTGTCAAAAATTCTGGATTCAGCTTTCGATGAGCTTTATAACTCGCAGACAAACTGCCTCGAATTCATATACTACGGATGGAGTTGGGGTGAAAAACACGGATAGTCCTTTTGCGAGCTTGGGGAAAAAGCATTCAGCGCTCCAGGTTTGATCCTGTCGTCATTGGTATCGGTGAGGAATTGGTTCAGTTGTAACACCTTTTCGGTGTCTAGCTGTCATGCCACCCAATGGAAGCACAAGGGCTGAGATACTGTCAGGTTGTCCAAGCCAGGGGTAGTCGAGAAGCCAGCGTTGCGTTCGAAACACCGAACTTCCTGTTAGTTCCTTAACCACTGAGTCATCTCAAGCCCAATGACTTAGGTTTTTTTATCATGAAATTTGACGATTTGGTGGCGTTCATATACTCCCCCTCACAGTAGTGTGTATTTTGCAGATGAAAACAGCTAAAGTGTGTGTGTAAAGTGCCTTACCCATGAATATTTTAACCCCATCTGTGCAGTTACTCCTGTTGTGTTACATATAACGAGTGTGGAGTTTCAAGATTTCAGTAGGTGATTGGGTTACGCTAAGTGGTCGATACAATCAGATTGAAAGACTGAACATACTTGACGACTGTGATCAAAGATAAGACAATAAAAACTGATCAAATTTTGAGTTAGACTAGTCGATCTCATACCGTACAAAGGGCAATGAAATGACAGTTCCAAGAATACATGATCAAAAAGATGTTTTAGCTTACCAAACTAGTGTACATAAATGGCTTAAGAGAGTGATAATATCATTTCACGTCTTTTACTGATGAAGCAACGTGTGTACGCAACTAACAAGACGGCGTGAGATAGCCAATTTGAAGGTGCCGTGGAGGAATTTAAACCTGCATGGAAATATTCGATGAGAACCACTGGGCTATGCGGGCTTCAAGAGAACTAGAACGATGTATCACTAATGCTTTCGGCAATTTGAGTTTTTCTTATGAGCTGACATATGAAGGAATTTAACAGCGGACGGTGACATGATCCATTTGTAGGATTGTTCTTGCCAAGTATACTCAAACTTCTGAGGTCGTTCTGAGACGCGCGCTTTGGCTTGAGCTTCCAAGTCATTGATTTGTCTCGATCGAAGGGTACTATCACACTGGGAAATAAGGTTTTGTTTAAAGTATCCATTTCTGATTCCGTCAAACTCGTCATATATCATTAGACCCGTTGGACAATCAAATCTCATACGCGAATTCCACTATTTTATAACAACTCATCAATATATTGTTTTTGTTATTGCATGCATGACTTGACTACTGCGTCTGTGTATTTGTTGACTATCTTGTGCCCAAACTGATGTTTTGGACATTCACAAGCATGATACCCCTTGACCATGAATCATCATGAGCTACCGAGATTACAAAACTGCCAGAACAGGATGCAGTGCGATGCACTAAAAAACTGGCCAGATGGATTTAAGAGTGTACCGAAACAACAACAAAAATGCTATCCGCCTTTCAAGTCTCTGCATACATGGAAATCGTTTACTTCGACACATATTAGAAAACCGGGTACAAAATGCTTCCGCGTACACGGCAACCTAAGTTATGGTTCCTAAATCGCAACCGTAGGAAGTCGTCAGCGTTGCAGCAATGATAGATAGATAGATAGATAGATAGATAGATAGATAGATAGATAGATAGATAGATAGATAGATAGATAGATAGATAGATAGATAGATAGATAGATAGATAGATAGATAGATAGATAGATAGATAAATAGATAGATAGATAGATAGATAGATAGATAGATAGATAGATAGATAGATAGATAGATAGATAGATAAATAGATAGATAGACGAATCGCCAGTAGTTTCCTACATTGAATTTAGCATGAGAGGTTGCTCAGGCCCCAACAAACGGCTTAAAAATCAGTTATAAAAGAGGTACCTCTCATTGAGGTTGAGTTCTATATACACACCCCACGAATTGGTCGTATGCGGATTTTGTAGAAATAATGCTTTCTGATCGACAACACTTCAATCCTGACCTGCCGGTATACATTTGGACGTTGACGGCGCGAACTATACAGATATGCTTCAGAAGCAGCCATTCGAAGACACGGGGGGTCAAAGGGAATACATCGCCCAGTTCAGCGCATCCAAGGAAGCACGTGAAAGTAGACGTTTGCCATAACGGCATAGTGGTGTAGGATACCCGTACCATACTTTCCCAATACCACTTATAGTGGGTTACAAGCGCAGCACACCAATAACCGGAAGACTAACTCTCAGCTGAATTTCACCCGAACATCACCAAGTAGTGTAAAATACATGGCGGGGTGGGGGGCTTGAAGAGTGGCGTGACCAGGTCTATGGATAGTCACGAGAACCCTCGTTGAAATCCGTCATCTGGAAGAATAGCCAAAAACCCAAATGGTTCGATTTCCGTTGCCTTACACCGATGACGTTCTGGGCGTCGGATGGAACGTTTAAGATTTTGTCTTGTATGCTGAAAAGCCGAGAAGCATCGTAATGTATTTTCATCTTTATTGGGAATCAACTGTAATGCCAGTCTTATGAAATTCCAGGGAGCTCAGAATCCGAGACCCACTGGCTATTAGTTTGAACAACTAACCATTCTGTTATGACCCGCTGCTCAGTAATGTAATTAACTCGCACTTTTAATGGATCACGTTTGTTTAACACGCTAGACTAGGCACGGTGTGCCAGCAAGTGAAGACAGGGGAACAAGGCTACCAGAAGACCACGTTCGCTTCGCTCTGTGGACTATACAAGGTTTCAATGCCTTGGCCAATTTTCAGCATCTGGGACACACAGTCTTGTGCAGCTTCTTTCCAAAGCTCTGCCAAGCCCACCTTTTCGATACGAGTGTGCTGATCAGGAGCTAGACATTCTGTGCATTGTGTCTAAAAAGCTGTATGACATTGGCATAAAACGGGCTCCCAACACATGCCACATTATCAAGGGACAGATAAAATATTTGAAGTACGGTGTCGGAATGCAATGTGACCAAGTTAAAGAAGACACTGATTAGTCGGAATCTCTCTCGATCTATGAAGAGTTCCTCGGCCACAGTAATACTGTCAAAGGTTTGTGCCAGGCTCGTTCAAAGTGGACGTACCTCCAAAAGTATCAAAAAAGGAAAACAAACACCTAAAAAAATTCAAGTGATTACTTTGCCCTACAGTTGACTTTTCAAACATTCTTCCAAGATCTCACCGGTTCCAGATCAGTAACTTCGGGGGAAAATCACTGAGGAAATCCCTGCCAACAAATGTTTATCTAGATAGACATACTGACGTTCATAGCGGAACCAGGACAGACCCAATTGCTGTTCCTTCGGCCAGCCAAAAAGGAATACACTTATTCCTTCAGTTTAAAGGTAACTGACTGAAAACTGAATAAAACGCAACATGGAATCATTCTTAAAGGGTGTTTATACTGCAGCCCAGCTTCATCTCGCACCGACCACCAGGCGAGCGCAATTGTGAACCTAGACGTCGGATCTGTAAACCTCTTATGCAACGTGCGAGTTCTGCGATGAGACGCATATAGTGACAAGACATATTTAGTGGAATGTATGGCGGAACATATCTGAAGTACGTAGTCCAAATCTTGTCATGTCAGGGGAGAATTCTCAATTCTGCGTCGTCAATGGTCAGAAATCACGTGGATACCAGCCATCGGACTCAAATTGTTCTGTGTATTATTGCGAAACACAAACTCCAAGGTTTTCGTGGTACGCAGTTGCTGATCAAATCAAACCAACCCACACTAGGTGCACAAAACAGTTTTGTTGAATGAGTTAGTTGCCCTAAATTTGATCAGCTGACCTGTGGAGACCAATGTCTGTTTAGTCTTGTTTCTACCCCGTACTTATAAAACTCGAGTGGTTCACGTCTGTGATGAAATACGGCACAAGGTAGGTTAACGTATCACAGCGCAGGTCTTCAGTCTGTTCTGATGAGATAGATGAAATGGGCAGAACACTCAAAAATTCTAAAATGGTTGACCCATTTTTCCCAGACACAGAAGGCGGTTTTTTGGAATTGTCGGACCCAATGCAATACAAGATGGATGGAACCCATGATAACTTAATGGAGTCAAACACTAAATAAGGCCAAATGTAACTACTGCAACTCCGGTTACTTCCCAAAACACTATTCGTACCACCTGATAGAATGGCCCTTCTGCAGTTCTACAGTTTCAGGATCCCAAAAGGGTGACTAGCACGGTGACAAGAAATATTACATGAATATGACGTCGGATGTAAGCACCCCCAAGGCAGAAAACACGGAAGCCCCGAAGATTTATTGAGACGTTCATTGAGTAGCCATGGAGTCTACCGAAGTCTCACTGTCCAATCCGTAACAACAGAGAACCTACGGCTTACAGACCAGCATCCTCGGCATGGGACTTATGAGTAGGCCTCAGGTTTCCCGTTCAGCTGGTGTTCCGACAGCTTGAGTGGTTCATACTCTCTAGAGTATGTAATGTATACTGTTGTACCCCAATGGAAATTGTATAGGGAAACTGTTGCATCCTAAATGTAGTTTACCAAATAACTACGTGCGCATCTTTCCTCGTTTTGAGCAGCCTGGTGTATGACCTCTGAGGCTTTGCTGTCATTCCAGTGGGACTAAAAGGATGGAATAACCCCACGTTACTTTCATTTTTGCATATGGTGCGGACAAACTGGTGCTTCCAAAAGTTTGATGCCTGTAGTGCTAAATGCGCGTGCCCCTCCAATCAGGTGTATCTGCCATATGTTTACGTGTTTTTGGTCTTAAGGGACTATTCCGTCCCTTGCAGTGAGAAGCCTTATTCATAGATATTTGCTTAAGTTATTCGCCAATTTGCCAACACAGGTCGTCGAAGTACAGTTTATCGGAGCAAGAAATACTCCTTACACCCATTTCAACGTCACAGCCATCATCC
The DNA here is from genome assembly GCA_004794785.1 of Opisthorchis felineus. Classification (NCBI taxonomy): domain Eukaryota; kingdom Metazoa; phylum Platyhelminthes; class Trematoda; order Opisthorchiida; family Opisthorchiidae; genus Opisthorchis; species Opisthorchis felineus. The sequence goes on from SJOL01007330.1 coordinate 618,518, forward strand.
CTTGTTGGCCTGAAAAAAAAACATGACCGAGTGCAGACATAAAGCAGCTGTTGGAAATCCGGAAGGTAGTGCACACCGAAAATCAACCAATTGCTTGTCTTACCTGCCAATTCATCCACGCTAAACACATTGTTCCTTGATTCGATGTACACTAGCTGTAATAGACGCGCAGGTAAATGCAAAGCCAAAGACTGGTAGAACCGGAACTTGAGGTATTACATCTGGGCCCAGATTCGTGTGGTCAATGAAAGAGAAGTAGTGTGTAGGCCTCAACTTCTGCGATTCTGAACAGAAGGGGATTAGATTGAACGGCAAGTCTATCTAACGGTACAAGTATGAACAAATGCCAGCTACACAGTGAGTACTATTATATATCAATGGTCAATAAATAATTGAGTGTGAATACATCTGAGGCTAACAGCGTAGGGCATTAGGTTTTTGGTGGGGGATGGCCAATAGAATCAATCAGGAAGAAATTATAGACTTGGCAGGACCTGTTCGTTCGCTCCTTTAGGATCCTGGAACAAGAGGCGGGCAAGGCGGACAAGGTGAATTTGTAAGTCCTTTTCCATAATAAAACTACTTCGGACGGAAAATGTTTTGTTACCGTAACGTAAACCGCTGAAAAGGAGCCTATGCGCCGTTGCAAATTGTGAGAGGGCATCAAGAAAATGTTTTGCCATTGGATTTCAGTGCAATGGTAGGTGTAGACGAGACACTCGAGAGGCTGTAGAACGTGAATGGAATAACCTGAGGAGGATAAAGCTCCATAAATAGGATAATATGCAAAGGACTGATTTTGTAGCCTCCCGCTGAACATTCCAAGACATTTTTTCATCACAATATAGCCACGAAAGTCATAAGACTGCCTTGTTCGGAGAGCAGTCGGATAAAAGAGGCTCAGAGAGTAACAAAATTGCACAGATGTTTAGAAAACTGTTCATTCTGAGAGCCTTTTGGAGGGATGGAGACACATCAACAAAGAAGAATGGTGGGGAGCAACACAGAGTCCATGGTCCTTGTGATGGTCAGAAATGGGTATTCACGGATACACGGATTGATACACAGGATCGAGGCTTTCGCCCAAGCTTCCCTGGCCGGGTTTATTTTTGTCTTCCAGCAACTTCCGTCCGCCTGAAATGCAGAAGCGGAAACTGGGTGTAGCAGTGCTTTCTAAGTTATCAGCACGGGACAGTAATTTTGCCAGCACGACGACACAACTAAAAAGGCGTCTAAAAGTGCTTTGAACTAGGTACTAGTTGTAGCGTGAACAACCGTCGGCGGGGGTTATTCAACGCACCAGCTACCCGAAGATAGACAAATTGTTACCTGATAAAAGTGTGCGCTCTGAGCTTGAAAATCTTCTTACCGTGTCCCCGCAGTGTGTTAGTTGGTTTGACGGTAAAAAACCTGTTGGCAACAACTTGTTTAAACAGGGCATAAGTAATTTTTACGTCCCCTCGTAGGCGACGATATTCCCGGGGGAAAAGATTTAGCACCACGAGACGCGTTTCACAATCAACGGATTTAATGCCGGCAACAATTTTCCTAGCACCTCGTTGGACACACATTTCGTCATTCAGAGGAAAGTGCCAGTCTAGCGACCACCGCTTTGCAGTGTCTACATACACTTTGAGGGCGCTGGCGTTGGAATTCCAAGATTTCAAGTCGTCCGCAAGAAGTAGACATGGATTCAAAAGAACATCTGGAAGGTTGTTGACATAGATCAGAAACAAAAGCAGCCCCAGACCGGACCCTTGAGCAACTCCAGTGGAGACCGGTGTCGAAGAAGAGTAGATCGAGCCTACTTTCACTCAGAGTGTCCTATCTAATAAAAACGCCTTATTCCATCGTAGAATTTCTCCTTCAGTCCCATAAGACTCGAGCTTCTGGGGGAATCCGTGTTGCGCTGGGAACACTAAGTTATTGGTACTGAAGTTGTTCAACGTGGCTCGCTTCACAGTGCGTTCCATCACTTTGCACGGTATGCTAGTCAAGCTAATAGGACTGTGGCTGCCGGGCGATAGGCAGATTGCCGTGACAATCAATTCCTTCCAAGCAGAGGAAAGGTTGCATTCGTCGAGCTCCTAAAGGAAAGCCATGTAGAAATGCTTTGCCAGTGTGACTGACGTTTCCTTCAGGATTCTTCGATGGATCTTGTGTAGCTCCAACGCGCTAAAGGGGTTTGTTTTGTGCAAGAGTTGACGGATATCCTCCGTGAATATCAAGTCGATTAGATACGCTTGTAGTAGCGTCTCGAAAAGGGTGGATGTGACGAGGTCGCTGGAGCAGAATACTGGCCTGCTGACGTAAAATGTCCACTAACCCGATGCGCTGAATCTTCATTCAGAAAACCTTGGGAGCTCCAGAATCACCTACCAGCAACAATTTCATGAAGTGGTAGCTGGAGGTATTTTTCCAAGTGTTTGTATAAGAAACAGGTTATATTGCGTTAAATCCGAGTAGAAACGGTAGACCACGCCGAGAAAAAAAGAAAATCGGTACCGGGCAGCGGGATTCGAATCCATAGTACATCACTAAAAGACGCAGCAGCGCTGTCAGAGAGGACAATCAGGATGGACAGAGCAGTATGTAAGTATAAATCCATCCCACCTGCCCTCCCGCATTTTGTATGGGCTCGGAAAATGGAGTAGCCGTCTATCAGGAGCTCCGCGTCAGAGACAGGTGGTGTGAGCCAGGTTACTGGAGGTGCGATTATGGACGGTTGTCCAAGGCAAGCCGATTGTTGGATATAGCGAAGTTTGTTGAGGAGACTGAGGCAGTTTGTGGATAAACACTTCAACACTACCTCTGCTGCGTCCCAAGTTGGGGAGACAAGAGGTTTCCTACCACAGAGGTTAGCAGATTTGATAGCTGTGGGCCAGGTTTGAATCTTCTGCGGCGTACTCGTCTGCATCCTTCCTTGGTGCTTCCGAGTACTGTTCTTCGTTTTCAGGGAGGTTTCGTCTCTTGAGAGTCCGGTTTGCGCGGATTCCTGTGCTTCTATGGGATGCAGTGTTCCCCTCGTGGTCGAAAATTTGAAGACTACCGCTTGTAGCTCTTGAAGTCCCACTTTTGGGTGCCTGAATACGTTATTCTTCAAGGGTTTGGGGCGAAATTGTGTCCATTTGGTTTCTTGGGCTTTTTGGTGCGGTTTGACTAGCAAGCTGTCTCTGTGAGGTCCTGTTGGGTCGCTTGTGCATTTAATGGCACCTTCATGGAGTACTGCTTTCGGTGGCGGTCGCAAGAGGCTTTTTTTGCAGAGGACTGCATCTTGAATCCAACAAGCAACTTCTTGATTGGGCGAGGTTCATGTGGCTTATTTGATAGTGGTCTCTTTCCTTTCGTGTTTTTGTAGGCTTCCAGGTGCTCCGTGATTAGCGCGGGTAACTCGTTGTACGTAAGAGTTTCCGGTACATTACTGTTGGGCTTTTGGCCTTGGCTGCCGGCGTCGTGAGTGACGACTGAGTCTACAATCAGACAGGATACCTTTGACGTAGTGGAGCTGGAGGCTTGCAGTTTCGCAGTTTCGGTTGTTGTGTGGCTCTCTCAAAATTCATCGACGTCTAGATCAACGCTTGTTGCTGATCTGTCGGTTGAGGTCTTGATTGCCGGATCAGAGAGCTAGGTAACCTTCTTCGTAGCCAAAGGACCCGGGATGGAGAGCGCAGGGTATTTGTTCATTGAGGAAAGTTTGACTTTCGTGCAGGCTGCTTCGTCTATTGTGTTTGCGTCTTCCAGGGCTTTCGAAAGAAGTATCAGTTTTCCTCGGGCGTTCCGATTAAAATGGAACACTGGTTTTTCTGACCCAGAAGGTGAGATTGGTTTCGCTATTGGCAGCTGTCTTGCTAGTTGTGGAATGCGTAACACCCCCAAGGTATATGCAGCTGGCGTATAAAAGAGGGTCAGGGGATTTGGCTAATCGGCTTATCTGATCATCCTGCAAACCCGAATATTTGAAATCTCACCAGGCCTGGCAAGCGTGACACTGCCTTCCACGTCTTGCGCTCGATGGACTTTCATTTAGTCCACATCTCTTACGGTACACCGATAACTGAAGAGGAGAGCAGCCTTCAATAATTTGGCTCATTATTGAGAACAAGTAGGTGCACCGCAGAAATGGAGTGCAGTATGACAGAGATTTCCATGCACGAGTTATGTTGTAATGAAAGATTCAACAAGACGACACGTGTTTACTATGTGACTAGATTAAACAACGGAAGAATTCTTTCACAAATTTGAACGAGCAAAGAACTAAACCAATTTCGAACGTGCCAGCCTGAATCAACGTTGACTCTTCATCACCATGCGAGATCGCTTACTTTAGATGCTTATGGCACTTATGTCCCGTGCATATGCGCTACGTTCATTGAGAGACCATTACTGGGCTTGATGGCCTAATGCAATGGCCATCGCCCTGAATCCCCACAAAATTATGTCTTTATTGCTCCGCCACGCTCGAGCCTGAAGATTATGTAGCCAAAGGCGACGAAGTATCTTTTTTATTTATTTGATGTACCGACACAAACGTAATAGTTAGTCACTCTGTTTCGTGGTTTTCGTGAACCACTTTCAGCCGACAATAATTCTGAAAGTAAGGAGGCATAACCAATTTACTCTCGTTTATTTGTTGGGCACAAGGGTTGAAAATTCATTCTGATATGGAAGTAAACCTACCAATTTTTCAATCAGCCCCATTGTCAACAATGAAGAATGGGCATCCGCACTGATGTGGCGATGTTGAGACTTAGTGGTCAAGCCCATTATCATCCGCAAGCAAATTCTGCGCTGAAGGGAGGTGTATACACAACAGTCGCAAGAGAGAACTTACTTTCTAGTTGTAAGTCTAAATCCTTGGGATTCGAGGACCTCTTCGAACCTGAACCCTTCGATGTTTCTGCAGCGACGAATTAGTAAGTCGTCAGGAATTTGGTGTCGAGTATGTTGCGTTGGGGCTGAACGTTAAACTACAGAAGAATTAAAAGACCCAGGTGAATGGATTTTCACTTGATTCCGGTATTTTGCGGTTACGCATCCGGCACTGTTACATATCTATTACGTTCCGTTGGCACCAGCTTTCTGCAAGTGAACTCACCAAATGACGTAGTGAAAAAACTATGTGAATGCTCTGGCCGCTATCTGCTAGCACTCTTGGTATGGTCGAAACTAGTGGAGAGTAATTTCCCCCAGTATGGCCTACAGGTTATCGGCAGCATACAAGCTCGACTACCACGTCATGTTGGCAGCATATTCGGCGGAGTGGTCCTGAAGAGGGCCCGAGAGTGACTCACTCAAAGAGAAATCAGACGAAGTCATCGTCTTCTCCTTATGTGACGCATGTGCACGCATAGCTAGCTTTCCAGTCTCAATCTTCTAGGGAGCTGCGAAATTTGTTCCTGCAGCCCCACAGGACAAACTTGACTGGCCTGATGCCCACATCGTAGCGTGACCCTTTGGTTGATTGCTTGATAGCTTGTGTTAACGGAGTGGATCAGAGACTACAGTGACGGGTTTCAGCACTATGCGCGCACTTGTACAGGGGATGTGCCTACGGATCTTCTCTATAAGGTGGACAGGGCTCGTTGACACAACAATGACCGTAACATCATAATCGGTTCCGCGGGACGTCGTCCATTGGTATAGACCTCAACCAATTTTGAGGACGATTATCCCTTAAAACTAGGGGCTGACTGTCCATATCCGTTTTTGAATGGCGACGCATCATCAGTTGCTTGCGCAATTAGGTGCTTCGTTCGGCTTGTGACCTTGAGTGTCCCCAGAACCTTCAACGTTCCTACCAAACCTTCAAGTCCGTTGTGCAATCCTTTTACATTTGACGGCTGTGACTTCAGGACCAGAGACAGAGTTAAACTCCGCTCTGGTGCATTGCCGGTAAGTGGGGAAAATGTCTTGGGCAACGCATACCTGGAGAGTTAGTTGGCTGTGGGCGAACAAGTGGCTTCTGAATGTCGAAAGTGGATGTACGCAAGGTAACTGCTTATTACGGTAGAAGGCGCACGTTCACGCACCATCCAAAGAGTTAGCCGTCTGCGAATAGTTGCGGGTTGCATTGAATCCAATTGTTATTAATACCATGCTTCTCACCTTGCAGCGATCAAACTTATTGTACTCCAGTTTTCGTGCGCGTCGGCCAGTTAGCCTGGGAACCTGGTTGGCGGCATGTCGCCATGGAGAAAACCACGCGAAAGGCACGGCCGTCTCGCCCCCGGCTTTCATACGCTCACAGCGGTAAGTTGTATACATCCCACCCTCCAGAAAAATTGTTTGCTTTGCCGAGAGATATTCTGGATGGCATGCTCCAGGCTATCGGATTAACACACACGCCTTTCCAAACGTCAGTCTGCCTGCTTAAGACGACCAACGCGCACGTTTAGAAAGTATGCCTGTCAACGCTGAGCATGAGTGGCCCGATTTCGGACGATGTACAGCCAACGGGCACTTACATACGGGACAATCTCGGCGTCGGTTCCCCGCAAAATTTCGAAATCAAGGTGAAAACTAGGTGGTTATTATTCGATGAATAGTCAATCACTCGACCACGTCAGCAAAGTGGTTCATGCGATGGAATGTGTCGGCTGCGATTGGAAATAGTCTAAGAGAAAAGTGACAACAGGTTTGTAGGTGTATGCTTTCTGGTGAAAATAGCACGGCACTGTGTCACAGCCACACAGTTTCGGCCGCCTGCGTGCGTGATATTATTTTATTCATCATGAATATCTTCATCGTGTCCTTGAACAAGCTGAACAGTTTATGCAGTGGGGCAAAATGCGCACTTCTGAAGAAGGCATAAAAGAATGGTTGCCAGATTTCTATGCCATCCGTCACAAAGAAAGTGTACAGCTTATATCCGCACAGAAAGTTTAAGGTACCCTGAAAAAGTACCCAAGAGGATTCGCGATGCGCGTGGGAAACGTCGTAGCAGAGCTGTTTGTTATGTGCGGGAAAAGCCTATGAAGACCACCCACAGATTTTACCAAGATTGCACAGCCATATTCGCGAAATAATATTAGAATCTGCACCTACCCAAGTAAGCGACGCACTTAACCACGGAGATCGAAATTTGACTTCATAGATAACTTGGGTGGTTATCACTTTTCCACATACATCGGCAATGAATTGCCGCTCCTCTGATGACGGCGTCGCTCTCCGGGACGCCTGTCAAAAGCAAACTTGCTGACAGTGTGGCCGTACTCTAGGGAGCTGGTCGTTACTCTCTAGGAGTCACTAGACTTGGCACAGAATGCTCCGTCTGTCGTAAAATACTCATCAGACTTACTGACTGCGACGAATTCCTCGGCTTCTGCATTGCATAGCGAGACGCCTGCTACAATGAGAGAAAACCTCTTAGTAATTGGAATGGGAACGGTTGATCCTCCTTACGACGCGGTTGTTGTTTATGTACTCTGTCAAAGCATTTTCAAATGCACTGAAGGAGAAAAAGTGGGGACAACCTCCCCACAAAACCCTCAACCGCTAAAGAAGACCGATCACACAAAACCATGGCGGCCAATAACGTATTAATTCTGCGCCCAAAGTGACTGTCACAGTCTAGGGAGATTTTAAGGCGTAGAATAAACACCATCAAATTTTACAACTTTATGTCAAAGTTTTGTCTGTTCTAAGTAGGGTTTCAGAGAAATTTTGGATGCGCGTCTAAGGGTTGGCCGGAAACTAAGGGTCCCGAAACGCTTTCAGACGCTGTTTTTGCCCTTGTGGCTAGCAGTCCTATCACGACGAAGAAATATGTGCACAAAAACGTATACCTAATTTTATACGAAAAGTTACAAATGAGAAATTTCCGAAATGTTTATGGCCATCTCTGGTGGCCCGTTAACGGAGGGCTCTAGGGGCCCTACAATGCAGAATGTCTGAGCACTTCTGTTCCCACTTCACCTATAGCTTTCAATCTACATCATAAAACTGCCTTGAGAATCCCAGCTGAGACAGCTCAGACACAAACATTTCTCACCGTGCACTAACTCAGGAAACCGCGTGAAAACAACGGGATCTTAATTAAATGCTGAAGCAACAGCCGTCACAGCAGCGATCACTTGACTAACTTAGTACGATCTTAAATTTACTGGCGCAAATGAACAAGCAAGGACGTATTGCACAGCATGATAGTAGTGAGTTGGTACTAGAGTTTATGGAACTCTCACTTGTTTTACTGGTCCGATTTCAACTTCGAGCAATTACGATGACTCTGGCGGCTCTACAAAAGTGTCAATTGTAGCGAATCGGGTCTGCGTTTGATCGAGTCACTTGCAGGTATAAGCGATGAATGGGCAGCGAAACGTGGAGATATTGGTAAGAAGCACATGTGCTGTATAACTAGTGACTACCGTCTGGGTCATGATAGACCAACCGTGGCCAAAGGTGGCTAAATTTTGCAACGTTATTACCAGTGACTGCCATCATGCATACAATCCGAATACAGTAATTTTTGCATAAATGCCTTCTAAAATTAAGAAAAACAGAATGAATCGGATATTGGATCGCTACGCAAAAAGTTGTATTTGAAACCGTTTTGTTTTTGTGCACGGTCGATTAAATATGTCGTTTATTGCGCTAAGTCTGGTTCTCGCTAGTTGCTATATTTCGTCCAATTTTGGGACCGTCGTTAACCAGTGTAAACAAAATGTGCCTCACTCAGGTAACGGTTTCTGATTACTTCAATTTTTCTTAGAATTATGGACGCAGTGCAGCTAAGAAACGAAGGCGTTATCGTTTCAGAAAGCGTGAACTTTCTTCTCCAGTCTGCTCACCGTGTGGGTGCGGCAATATGTGGGAGCACCGATACGGGTGCTCCCGTTTTTTACGTAGCCGCCATGCAATCCGATGTAAGCACAAGGTTGCACAGTTTGCCCAAGCCCAGCTGCGAGCAATAGAGAAGTCACGGTTTGATTCAAGCCACGGACTTTCATGTCGTTAGCTCCGCTCCCCGACTACTGTGGCTCCTCTCGTGCGGGATTGGCATCCCGCAACAAAATGTAGACAACCGGCTTAAGATACCTTTGCAATCCCAATCACTGGAATAATTTTTTAAGCACCATGACATCTAACCGACTAGGAGGCCGACCTATCCACGATTAACCACCTACCAGACACCTGCATTATATGATTCAAGATAACCTTACTACGAAAAACCGTACAATACAGAAAGAGAGCAATAACCTTCGATTTTTCGTAGTGTAAGGAATTTTGGTGGGGATTTCGTCCTGTAAGTGAAGTCAGTCTATGCTGAAAGGCCGAGAAGCACTCTAAAGCTGTTTCACCCGTATTGGGAATCACTAGCACTGCGAATCTCATGAAACTCCAGAGAGTATGGAGCCCGCGATCTCCGCTGAACCGTTTGGCAGCAAGCGGCTGAACAGCAGTGTTTTTAACTCGCAACTAGACAGGATATAGTGCCGCCCATTCTGACTTTGAGGAGCCAGTCAACACCTGTAATCACATGATGTGGATCCCGTGATTGGAGTGTAATCGGAAGAAGTAGTTGCCATGGCCTGGAACTGATACAAAAGCCGCCACTAGCCTCCCGAAGTATTAGCAGAGTTTCGTTTGTCTCGGACAATATATATTTCTGAAAACACCCAGGTTACCTTGGGAAAAGGCTAACGTGACTCCGATTATTGTAGCAAGAAGTTATTGTCCGCATTGTTAGCTTTTGATCCAGAGGGTATATTTTCGGGCACTGGGTGACCATATTGAAGAAGATGCTTTCCATATCTCTGTTGTTTTCTCGGAAAACAAACATTTGGAGCAATCTTCCACAAAACATTGCTGTGTTGGATTTAATTGGAACCTAGGCCCTAGTACGTACGCAGTCATGGAAAGTTGCGGCCACTTGTGTACGTGCTCTAGTCTCTTAAAAGCCCACAGCATATTGCATATTTTAGCCCATTTTGGCAGAAAATGTAGAGAAAGGATACTAATTAAAAGTCTCCTGCACTTGAACCGCCGAAACTGAGCCTGAAAGAGTGACAGACATGGTCCAGCCGCGCTCAAAAATGCACATGCATCTAAGCCGTTGCGTTCAGTGCATGGCTCCTCTCCTGATCGCTCCAGTGAAAACTCGACTGAAATTCCCACATTTACGCGTTATATGTATCAGTTTTTCCCCCATTACGCAGTAATCCACCGCAATCTCCCCAGGCCATCAGGAAATAAAACTGTGGCAGTAAAAAACCACAGTGGAAATTGCACGCGGTTTTTAAGGCCGAAGATAATAACCAGGGTAAGCCAGTCTGATGTTGTTGTTGAAACCAGTTGGGCTTGATAAAGGACTAAAAATTTCCTGTCATTTAGATGCCACATAATGTTGTGAGTTATATTGATTTTATTTACCAAGTTCGAGTTTGGATTGAATTGGAGTGGGAAGGCAATCTACTTTAGACCAATTGTGCGCTGAGTACGGAGCCGTGAAGGAGAATCAAGAATAAGTCTCTTTTAGCGTCGGGCTGCACATCCAGGTCGCTAAGCTATCATCGTTGAGCACAAATGTAATATCACCCACCGCCTTCCCCGTGTAGCCATCTACTGCTACCTTTTAGATCATTGACGACGTTCCACAGTGATGTCAATAGATCCATAGTACCTCAATCAAAACTCGCCAGCATTCCTCACCACTGCATTTACGCCTGTTAGCTAAAGTTTCTAATCGTCGTTGTAGACTTTTCTGTTCTGCTGTCTTTATACAGCGCCTTAGTCGTTAGGGTCATGTGTTTGAGAGTTTTGGTATACATGAACGGCGTTTGGAATTCTACAGCGGACCTACAAAGCCCAAAGACTTGAACACTGGAAGCAGAACTTGTGCTTCTAGGGTGATGCATCTCAGTTGCATATCACAAGAAGGTTGCCTACAACTATGGCCACCACGGTCGTCCTTATTACCATTTTTTTCGTTCCGTAGTTATTCAAATTCCCAAATCGCGGAGATTTACTCCGCCAGAGGAGTTTTAAAGCCGGACATTCCAAACACCCAAGTCTTCTAGTGGTCTTAGTAGTTGTACAGCTCTCAGTTATCAAAGCTCTGTGGGCCAATACTAGTCCATGTTCAACAGATTTTACACCGGTCCTACAAACCTGTTAGGCTTGGGTCGCTCAGCACTGTTGCATCTTATGGAATCATTTATCTGTTTCTAAGACGGTAATGAACTGTTTTTTTCGTGTGATACTCTGTATGAGCTGCTACCCCAAAAACCGAACTTTGCACATTATGTCCCATTGATAGCTTCTTATCCGGTTATTCACTTTCTAAAAAAATCCATCTCAGAAGAAGCCGTGCTGATACAGGTGCAATTATTTGTCTGATCAACAAGTGGTCAACTCGGACAGCCTGACTGCCGATAAATAGTTAGAGTTCTATTCGCCTCTCTCCCTCGTTTGAACAGGCCTTCTCCTGTTATGTTGAGTCAATATCAGAAAGGGGAGCACTGGACCAGTGGCGTGGTGGTAACACGCCCGCCTCGCATGCCAGATGTAGGGAGTTCAAACCCCGACAGAGCCAATGATGTGTACTTTTGATGAGCTTTATTGCAAGCGAAACTCGAGTAGAGTTCCTCCCCATTTCGTGTAGAATTGCTCTAGGACTAGAGGAAGACTGGTATTTTGAAGAGACTTGAGAAGCTTCAATGGAAACTCCTTCCTGCGGGTGGAGTTAATCTATGCTGGAAAGCTCAAAAGCACCATGCAACGATCTCGTCTTCACTTGGAATCATCAGCAGTGCGCACCTCACGAAAATCCAGGGAGTTCCGAACCCGCGACAGCTTAGCTAGTAGACTGAACGCAAACGTTCAGTGGCAAGCGGTTGAGTAGCAGCAAGATGAACTCAAACTTAGGCAGGATACAGCCCTACCCATCCCTCGATCACGGAATTCACATCACGTGGTCACGTCTCGACTGACTCCTCGAGTGATGACTTCTCAGATGGAAGTTTCACTCATCTTTTGAATTTCGCTGGTTCATAATGGACATGGGCTAGCTGTGCACCAATTCCAGACTATTCAGGAACAGGATTGTTCAAACGAATGATTTGAACGTGAATTCTACAAATCACGCAATCTTCCTATTGTGGTTACATTGTTTCTCTCGCCCCAATCTTCTCTGAACCCGTGATAGTTACAAAATTATGGGCATGGATTTTCACTTCTATGGCATGATTCGTTGACACTCAAATGATAGTTCACAGTAGGAATAGAACGCTTTTTGTGACCCTTATTATCTATTATTCATTTATCAGTTATTATTTGGGAATTTATTATTAGGAGTGACGTCTTACTCAAGTTGCGTCAGTGAAACGATTATATCGAATAGGTCAAAACTGCTGCTTCTGTTCGACAAATCCACCCATTTTCATGCCAATATGGTTCTCACGGGGACCCACCTGAATCCTTGCTAAACCCCTCGTTTATGATGTTCGAATAGTTTTTAGCAACCTTACGGGTAGTGTGGTATATCTGTACGACTGCCGCTGTGTTCTGTATCCATTCTACATTGGATGCTATTTTCATTTGCAGCGATGATGCCGTAACGCAGCTCTTTGCTTGCCGCAGGCAAACTGTACCGGTCTGCTTTTCAACAGCTTGTGAAGATTTCACCACCAATAGTGCAGCCATGTTCAGAACGTAACTCTCACTCTCAACACTCAAACAGTTAACCAATGGATGTAACACTGAAGGTAAGGTTTTCCTGAAATTCCTGCCCATCCCCACTTCATTCATTTATTGATTTTCTTCTATCTTTTTGACCTGTTGCAAACTTTCTCAGGTCAGACTGACTGATTTTTGGAATCCGATCAGTTCCTCAAAATATCCACTGTGGTGTTACCATAAACTGTTGAAATACATAATGAGTGATGAAAGCCTGTCGAAACAATAATGGAAACAGGCCTTGACTGAAACATTAATTTGTTACAAGACCGCATCGTGCCCTCGCCATTTCTGTCATCGACAAAGATAGTTCTAAATGAAGGGGTGACTGGAAGTAACCATGTTACGCAAGTTTTCCACCGGGGAAAACAAATTTTAGTTGTTTACACGTGCTTTTGTCAGCATATGTGAATGTACTATGAGTTATTTAGAGCTATCTTGAGACGTTGCACCAGGTAATCCGTGTTCTTGTACATTTGTGAGTTAGATATTTTACAGTAATCTCCCCATGGATATAAGACCTCGCTCTTTCGGTGTTTAATGTTCCCTCTCCAAAAAGAACACACCTTCGCGGAAGGCACAGCTTTCCAGTGGCGACAAAACTATGGAACAGTGGTTCGCGAAATACATGCATTTGCACACGAATTTAGCTATCATGAGTGACACTGTTCAACTGAATGTGCTGCACCAAAGCCGCCTAGTGTTTCAGTTGGTATGACATTTGAGATATCTCGATGGTAGGTTTGCAGTTAGGAGTTCATCTGACCAGAAAGCAAATTGTTACCTACAAAAGAAGGGCCATGTTATTGGTTGCAGTGCGTTCTAATAATCACTTCGAGATGCTTGTCTTGGTCCTTTGGACCTATTTCATTGCGGATGTCTTTGGGTGGAGAACAACCGATGGCCACGCGAGTGCAACCCGGAGTAGAACATAATGTTGACGCAGACTCCAGGACTGACCCTCCTTTATGGGCCTCAAGAGGGGCCTAATCGGCTTTGGGCTGTCGGAATGTTTTCGTCAACCTTGTAGACGTGGATATTTCAGTTCATCCTTGAAAGGAATTCTAATTCAATAGATTTAAGCAACACTTTCCATGGATTTTGAAATCAAGGATTTGTTTTTTTTTCATATTAAACAAGATGGAGATGTTGAACGATGTAGACCCATCAAGACGACAAACAGTTCGGCCGTTTCCAAGGTTTGGGGTCGTACTTAACGTACCAGTGAACCTGGATTCCCCAACGCTGTTATGCACCGAGTAGTAAGGATCAATCCTGAGGGTACGAGTGACTTTGTGTGATCTGACTTGATTGTAAAAGGTAGACAGCAGAAATAGTACCAAAGGCAACTGCAATCGTTTGGATGTTTGTCATTCGGCAGGATGTGAACGACTTATGTCCGGATCGGAATAAAGCAGTTAAATTGGTAATTAAACCAGTGGACGTCGGCCCTATTTCGCATAGCCCAAGACGGTTTGAACGGAGCCGAATGCGACATATTCAAGCTCGTTGTGCCGACGTTGACCGGTTGGAATACTATCGATGAGCAAATATGTGGAGACATGTTGTAGGTTGTTATTCACCCTAACACGATAGCGTAACAATTAGCACCGGCACCAGTTACTTGTTTACCATTGAGGTACTGACTGACCTCATTCGTCAATTTCTTTGAGTTTCGGAGCAATATTTCGCCTTCTTTATTATGAATCTTGTGGTTAATGGCAAATCACCAGGTTATACACTACCACGTTGCTGATTTGTCAACGGCCCGCTCCTTGCAACACTTGCACAGTGCAATACTGGAGCAGATGCAGTATTTTGCTGGCTGTTGAAGGAATTGACCGGTCATTCTGGCATCTCGATCATACACAAACAACTAGTACCGGCTGTCTTTGTTTTGTCACCGTGTTTAGTCCGGCTGATAGCTTGCAACAGGCCTCTGGCTGTTCACCTGATGATTTTGGCCCCTCAAGTATACATCATCGCCAAGGGCCTTCACACTTTCGGCTCCACATCAGCCGTATTTATATTTCTACTGCTCTCAGGCATCCAGTGGTTTATCCACTGCTGACCGGTGAATCGATTTGGATGCTAGCCCTTCATCTTTATGTGTTTTGTCGTCCTTGGTTGACAATAAACCACGCACTTACTCACTGTAAATTGGCATATATGTCTGGGAGTGTCCTGGTGTCCCACGACGCCAATCTTGCCAAGGTACGTGCGCCCGTAGTTTGTGAAAGTTCCAACGGTCAAGACTGCGTTAGAAAGCAGCACTTTCAGGATGACTCGTTATTTTGCAGCCTTCAGAAGCGTCGCATCACAGAGCCCCTTGAACCTGCATAGATAGCCGTTCCCTATGCATCTCCGTCCTATGCTTGGTTCCAACATCATCTAACTTGGAAAACACCGTTTTGTAGCCTTACCTGAAGCCTGCCTCCGTAGCGAAAATTCGTGCGTCTTCCATTCTTCACGTGACCATAGACACGTTGTTTTGAAATGCGCTCTCCAACCATTTGTCCCAGGTAGCCTAGCCAGCAACGTTGCTTTCGCATCAAACAACTGTAGTCCTTCGGAAGAATTTGGTGTTCAAAATCCGGCGTGTAGATTCCATACACAGATGTTCCAAGCTAGGTCAGTCTAGTAGCATCCTAAAATAGTGTTGTCATTCTAGCGTCCAGGTTGCGCCGCAGCCAGCGGTGGAGGCAGAACAGAAGCACAACAGTCTACAATCTTGGTGTCTGTGCTTAAATGATGGTTGCTTCAAGTGAGCTTTCGTCCTGCACTTCGCATTCATTGCGCTCAGTCCTTGGTTCAAACCCAACCCCTTCATCTCGACTGCTGTCGTACAGTCTTGGGCAAACTGGCAGTATCTGAGCCCTAGGGCTTCCTTCAAAGAACATAGCAGCTAGGCACTGAAAGGATGTTATCGAATAAAGGGGGCAAATTTAGAGTTCTCAGTAGTGAGGATTATGAAATAACTGGTCAACATAGCATGCTGACCTCCGTCTTTTCTACGAGTAAATATGTTGATGCTTATTGGAATAATTAGTATACTAATTTCAACGCTGACCGTGAGTTGTTTTCACGTGGCTGAGAACGCCACCAACAGAAGTCATTCAAACGATCGATTAACGCAAGCAGTTTGCTTTGAAGTGCAGCCGAAGGTTTATAGGTATTCCGTATGAGGTACACCAGTTTCGCATCAGGAAACCCGTATCAGAAACCGCTGAGTATTCTGCATAGAAGTTCGCACAATTATGCACACCTTCCCCATTACTCGATACCTTAATATTTGGTTATATACACTGCCCAGACAACTAAAACCTACCCCCGACAAGCAGTCAGAAACTCTACCTTGTCCTTCGAAATGCTGCAAGTTACGTTCTCCTTGAGTACAACCTATAAAGTGTTGCTTTCAAAACCACTTCATCTATTTGACTAGACATATAGTGTTGCGATCAACTACCTTAAGTGACCGCTCCGTTGTTTCATACTGTAGGTGTGGGCCAGTTTCCACGTATGTTGAACATTAGACTTAGACAGAGGCGTCAATTGACTGAAGTCACGACTCGATGAGTTTTTAGCAGTTGTTGAAATATGCCCAAACCAACCATGGCTCCAATGAAGAAATATGCATATTCTACTGGTGCATGTTTGAATCCCTATTTTAGATTGCCTTCGAGGACCGCGATAAAGCCCGGGAAATGCAGTTACCAGAAAGGCCTCGAATACAACGCATTTCTCCAGTTCGTTTGCTTCTCCCACCGCCATTGCCAGCGCTATCTCCTTCAACCGAACTATCGACCACTTCATTCGGTGACACACAACCTGAAGCGGTTTCTCCAGGAACACCTGAGATAGCTAATCTTAAGTCAAAACTTGATGGGACGAGCATTGTTTCATCAGAAATTTCATTTTCTCAGTGTCTGGAACAAATGGATTTTCCCGTGAAAGCCATCACATCCTCTTCCCTGGCACCTCGAAGGCTGTGGAAGCGATTTAAACCGTTTAGCTGGTTCCGAAAAAGGTCAAAACTGGAGCCGGATTTGTTGGATGAACGCGAATTTGTCTACGTTACAGTCTACACTGAATGTCAGCCATTTGAGAACAATCTTCATGGAAAAATGCTTTACACCATCTTTAAAAGATTCACAGGTTCTCCGGCTTGTCTGACCAAAGGAAATCACTGGGAGCTCATTGGTTTCCAAGGCCCAGATCCGACTACGGACTTTCGAGGAGCTGGACTTTTAGCTCTGCTTTGCCTCGTTTACTTCGCGACGGAATCTCCGTTCTGCAATACAGTTCCCTCTCTTTTCAGGCAATCGCTGGAACCGATTCATCATTTCCCCTTCTCGCTGATCGGGATTAACCTGACCACCTTGTTGTTACAGCTAATGCGTCAAGGCCATTTGAACAGACTGTACAACAAACAACACAGTGTCCTTCATACATTCATGCTTCTTTATTCCGGACTGTTCTACACATTTTGTAAGCGATGGGTTGAGGAAAAATGCACTGTTCTCAGAACTCAAGAAATTTTACGCTGGCTTGAAAAACGCTGTCGACGAAACCCACGATGGTTTTTGGAAATAAATAGGTAATCTGTATTGGTTTCTTTTTCAGTATCTTCGGTGTGGGAACATAGAAAATTACGTATCATTCAGCTTTTAGGCTCCCTGACACAGCGGTGCTGCTTCGAATTTTAGGTCATCGTCTGAAATTTTCTTCGCGAGCCTCTGACAGAAATGTTGTTTTGTTTGATATGTTATTTGTTGAGAAGACTTCGGAACAAAGTGGCAATCGATCCGGAAGTTCACAGTCAGCAGAGCTTTATTCAAAAGGGAATAACCGCCGGAATAAGATTAACGAGAATGACGCCATTGGATTTAAAGAGATCTCTTTAAGACCAAAGGATGGCGTTCATTTTCAAGGCAGGATAGAACAGCAGGACACAGGAGAGGGGCGTACTTGCCATTGAGGAATGTCCCAGACGTCCTAATCAATGTCCAGTCAACATCCAGTTGGTCGAGTGGGACATATTTGCCCATGGCACTATTCCTGTTGCTTTTTTTGTCTTCCGAAGCCCAATTCCTTGTGAGGGAGGTGATATTTGCTTCACGAAGTACTAAGAACGCCTGGCAGACGTCACCAGCATCTCCGAAGTCTTTTCAGATTCAGAGATGATGTTGGCCTTTATAAGTGAACCTTTTTTAAAACATCATGAATGTAGTTTGAAAAGGGTGAAGCTGTACCAATAAATTGGCATGTGCTACAATGTTGATACCGTGTACAAGTTACTGTAAGGGCAGTTAGATCACCATACAGGTGGTACCGACCGTACGGAAATGTAAGCGAAGCAGCAATCCGGTTTCTCGACTTGACCATGGTTTTGGAAGATGAAAAAGAGGCGTTCTGGGGTTTAATCCAAATAAACCCTTTGGGATTGGAACGTGGCCATATGCAGTAAAACTCTCCAACATGACTCACTGGTGTAGTAGAACAATAACCTTCTGGAAACAGAAGAACTAAAACACTTACACATTCTACCTTCTAGCGACTAACTTCAAATGTACGAAGGGGCGCAAAATACCTAGAACCTAGTAACCCAAATAGACAAACAAGGGTTTGAATTGTGTCGGGCCAGAAAACTGTCCTAAAAGCTGATGGGTCTTCTAGGATCGTGAAGTGGCACACCATCTCGAGAAGGAAAGTTGCTAGGGTTGTCAGAAAACAACTAAGGGAGAATTCAGACTCGATTCCCAAGTAGTGAATGAAATAAAGTTCTTTTCGTCGGTCTTCTCTTCAGGCGAGGCAAGTTGAGGCCGAAACACAAGTATGTACTACTGGAGTGAGGGAGCCGAAAAAATTCTGTTCACATGATGTGTTAGGTTCTGACAGATTAGATTTGACCACGTTGAAAAAGACTGCTGAAGTAATCGTATGACCAAAAACACGAATTTCATTCAATCCTCGAGAGCGTTATTCTCTCCGGTTGAAGAATTGCCACATCAGTTACCATACATAAGGGACAGATTTCGGAACGGGAGAAAAAAAGTAAAGACCAACAAGCCGGAGGACCAGTCCCTCAAAGGAAAACCCCTAACCCTGTTGACCACGAGTCATTTTCATGACTGTAGTAGGTGTGGTGAGGAATCTATAAAAGAACACCTCCCTCATCGTATTGTGTGTCCTCCAATCGAAAATAGTGAGATCAACATTCCAAATCTTTTCCCTTCCTAGAAACAGTGTGTGTAATTTCGCTGTTTACGTACGAGTGATCTAACAACAGACTCAATCAGAGGCTGTTTTTTCACAGATGCTGTGAAGCTCATCAGCTCTTTGGCCAGCGGATCCCGGATTCAACTAGGCCTTGAAGAGAAAGCGTCATGGTGTTGGAAAAGCGATTCCTGCTAGATCTCAACGAATTCTCTCTTGTGTATCGGAAATACTGAGAGAAGGGGTCTGCAGCTTGGCCAAAAACGCTGGATGCATGCAACCTGAGTCGATAAATTTGTCTCCTACAGTGAATGGCGATGGTCCGAAAATCCAGAGGGACACTCACCGTCCCTTCGAGACTTGTTCGGTTGACGCCCTAATGTGTGAGTTTCTTGTTTCATGTGTCTTCGTCAGACCCCATCTTGACTAATGCGTCAGAGCCTGAGCATTCTATCCCAAGTAGGATATCTTTCGATCAAGTCCGGAGAATAAGCACGAAGTTTGCAGCGGTTCTCTTTAGGTTGCCATGACACCTGAACAATCTCAGTCTAAGAAGTCTAGAGTGAGAAGGCTCGACAGCAGTTTACATAGCGCGTTCTGGCCTTTTAGAAATTCTTGTACGCCTACCTGTTTGCTTTAGAGTCGATCATAAATAGAAAATGGTGGAACTGTTTTTGTTTGTCTTCAGAAGCGTCCATGTAACTGAAGGTTGGGCCTTCTGTGGATCGACCGGAAAACGTAGCAGTTTTAGTCGGAGGAAGTCTCGTCAACTGTTCGAAACACAACTGGATGTATATTTGGAGTGGGTAGACTCCAGCTGTGGAAGGTATACAGTGGGCTTCGAAAAAGCACGAAGCAATCCAGCCCTATCTGTATGTATCAGGGGAGTTTAGTCAAGTGATCCTTCGGCTACTATTTATATGCTGCTGACCTTATGGCAAAGCAAACTCAATTCACAACCCCGGAAATGGCTGTCCTTACGGTTACTGACCTGCTATGAAAATTGAATTGTTCGTTGCTTCGGAAACAATACAGTACTATTTAGAGCGACTTCAGTGAACCTACTGTAAGAGGCTATAAGAAGTTTTGAAAAGGCCTTCCTATCAACTGGGGGCGCAGCATGGGCGAAAAGATAGTTTGTGCTGGCCTCAGACCACATATACACTGCTGACCGGACGGGTGTTCCACCAACTGATCTGCCGACGTTGCATGTTGTGCGCCACACTCCTGTCTAATGGATAAAGCATTTGGTCGTTGATTTGTTTGCTGAGTTTGGCAATTTTTGGGAACGATTTCATCACCAATCTGGAGATGACATCATTAGTACGTTGTTAGAAGGCGCACTAGAGTGTTCCAGTGAATCATAGTGTCGGTGGTTCATATCCGTCTCTGGCTTAGCCTTTTTGCTTAGACTTCAGCATCTCAATTCAGGTTATCGCTAAAGGTACACAAAAATGTGGACGTAGCACACAACTCATAGGGCTACTGGAAACCCTTCGACAACACACGATCAGGTTCACCCTTCCTGTGGCTCATCAGGTAGGCGCAGTCCTCCTCAATCTTATGTTCTACTTGAATCCGAAGTGGACAGATTTTGAAAAATGCTCTCATCGGCACACGAAGTTGATTTTGACAGGAGACTCAACTGAATCCAGCTCATCGTGAAGATCACAAAAGGAGCTCAACGGTGGCATTGACACATCAATCAGTAGTCTACTAGACAGAGGTGCCGCAAATCACTTCCGAGCTGGACCTTGGTGTTTCTGCTGCATCGCTCATGATTTCTCACTTCAATACCAACCAAATCCCATCTAATTTCTTAAAGCCTCAAGTCAAGTAATATTGGAAATCGCGAGCCTTGTGAAGGGATAATGTCACTCTGAGAATGGTAACCATGAAACAGGTGGCTGGAGATACTTCCAAGATAGTTTGCCGGAAACCAGTCAAAAATCATTGCAGTAGGTACCACTGAGACAACTTAGCAAGACACAAGCTGATCAGAGGTTTAGGCGCTTTATATGACAACTTTATTGTCATTGAAGCGGGTCATGCGTGATTCAGTTCACACCTGACATGACCATAACAACTGGCATCACTTCAAACATCTACTATCGGGTTTATGTCACCAACATCCACCAAGGTATTAACACTGGGTATAAGGTTGTTCATCGCGTGTGGCTGTTTTTTTAAATTGTCCCCTAGAAAGACGCCCAGGGCTGAAAATAAGGCACTGTTTTCTATACCTCCGAGGTTCTAACAAGGAACTTTTGCGATGGCCTTTTAAGATCAGGATCAGTAGTTGCTCCCGGAGGAGCGACGCATCAGAACCAAGAACAACAACGGGTTGTCCGGACTTGTCGTGTGAGCTGCTATAGCACAGCGTGCAGTAGAAGCTCATCCACGGAGCTGATGCACCGTAGTTAGAAACTAGGGATCCATGTCTCCGTCAGGTAAGCCACGTTAACGTTGTAGTCAGCGACTTCGTCACCACCATCAGAAGAAGAACTAGCAACATCACAAACATCATCTTCTTCGTCACCATCATCATCGTCATCATCATCATCCAGGGCACAACACTGACGTTCAGCTGCCTCACAACCAATCACTCCTTAGTACTTACATTTCCACTACTCAGTCAGACAGTCTAGACAGAAACTGACAACAGTAACGCCGGTGGTATTAATTAGCAGTTAAATCGGACAGCTTTTCTAACCACGCGGATCGCACCCCTCTACCAGATCAAAGGTTGGCCACCACTCTGCTTCCGCCACTCCGATTTGGGCACGGAAATGAACCATCATTTTGGCGAACAGGCAGGCGCAATACATGACTAAATCACCACAGCTTTTGTTGCTGGGCCCATTCTTCAATTGAAGTCCGCTTTGCACAACCGAACACTCCCTTTTAAAATGTCTCCTTATGGATTTGCTTACATCTGATGAAGTCTCAGTTCGGCTGAATGTAGTGGCAACGTCTCAGGGTCATAAAATACAACACCCTGTATTTTAGCCATTACACGCATCCCTTGAGATCCAGGGGTGTGCTGTTTTGTCGCCGTAGACGTCTCAAATTAGAAAGCGTGACCGGGTCATACGAACCCGGTTTCCAACGTTCAAGAGAGTACGGCCACTCTAGAAACCCATTAACAGCTTGGTTCCGATTTTGAGCTGAGAGAGGCGAACCACTTTTCATGTGTGTCAATCTGATATCTGTGCAAGCGTCAGTAGCGTCACCCAAGAAGAACGCGGTAAAATGAGAACAGTATCGAAAGGAATGTAGTGTTCGATGTTTTGAACTCAGATGAGAAAAGTGGTTCCCCGAAACAATGGAACTAGGAACATCTGGTGACCACGGACAAATATGAGAGCTCCGCTCTAATTTTCGAATCCCGTAACTACCCACGGAAATCACGAGGTGTCCGGTAGGTTTCAGTCATCCATGGAGCTGTCCGACCGGGAGGTCTTTGTTAGCGGGTCATCAGATCGACACGACAAAAACAGGTAATAGGTATTGGTTCGGGATGAGCCTGAAGTCAGTAGAACGTAGCAGAAAACAATGTCTTTCTGAATTTTGAAACTTTTAGAACGGACAAATCTAGACACATAGCGTGCCTCAATACCTTCCTCCCGCTGGCGTGTTTAATCGGGCTAATCCTAAGAACCTCCAACTATCTCGATTTAAAAATCCCAATGTTACCAATAATTTCATCTTATCTAGAAACATGGAAACCGATTAAAAACTACCACAGTTTTCCTTATTCAGAGAGGACATCTGAAAGGTTTTTGACCTCTGCAAAAAACCCTTCGGCTTAAGTTTCTGAGAGCGTGTTGTAACGTCCGTGAGCTGGACGCTCAATGACGTGCAGCCCCGAATATCCCGGTATAGACTAACACTCTTCATACTTCTGAGGAGCTTGAGCAATAAAGTGACTGGCAAATCTGCCTCTCGCAGGTTGGACCAAAGTACAACTAACACACATCCCATCGGCGTACACACACCCACCTGACTATTCAGTCCGTAAGGTCAAGACCAGCAGGTTTCGGGAGGAAGGATACAGGTTAGAGTTATTAAGCTATCAGAGAGAATGTGACCGAGGTATGTGATTTAAATGTAGTATGCTCGGGATACACACAATGGACAAGAGAATACACATTCATGAGTGGTTAGGTATGAACACGTCTTAAATCCAGCGTCAACAAAAATCTGTGAAAGGTCACAGGTAAACAGGCGGAGGGCTAGATAGTAAAAGGTGGGAATGGATAGGAATTGCAAAAGAGCCCGAGGGAATCCCTATCTGCGTCGATAAATAAGTGCTTGATTAAAAACATGTTGACATGGACTGAGGGCAGCACTATCTGATGCACGAAGGTAACCTGAGGACTGAGTGAGCTCGGGATAGCTCAGTGGTTAACGCGCAAACTTAATGATCGGGAAGTGCATGGTTCGAACCAAACCTCAACATCTTGATTCCTCCTGTCTAGGCTTGGGCAAACTGGTAGTAGCCCAGCCCTCATGGTTTCTTCGGGTGGCACGGTAGCTATGCACCGAAACGGTGTTGCAGCCGAACCGAATACCCTTATCAAAACATTTCTATGTGAAATTTTCTTACAGTCATGCATATTTGCTGCGGTGCGATTCTTATGGTTTCCACTCGATATTTATTCTTAAAACAAATTTACCTGCATTTAGCAGGTGAAACGCCCGCAGGTGGTTTTGGTATTTACTTGCTAGAGTGAGGTCAACTGCGGACCACTCTCGCATACATCCAGAGTGGCAATATGACAACACTATCAAAACACGCAGATTACATCAAATTGGTACGTGATTTTACGCGTGCTCATGCCTGTATAACAAGTCATCCTCTATGGTCAATTTCAACAACGTCGTTCACATAAATGTGGGTAAATATATACTGCTCGGCTGACATTTTGAAAGTAAACCACCACACATTTCGTGCACTCGACACACAGAATGCAAATGTCCAACGATGAAGAGTGACGTATGTCTGAAGCTAAAGGTCGTCGACAGACGTTTCGATATCTGGTAACGATTATCTCATGAACCAGGAAATACGTTCTCAGTATGTCACTGCCCTGTGGAAGTATGGGAAATCGCCAGGCCAACCGGCATCGTACCTTCAGTGAATGAACTTTTGCTTATTGGGAGAACACGCTTCTCATAAAGTAGCTGAAAACACTTCGACAACCAACTACCGGCTTCGTCCTCCTTGGGGCTCATCAAGGAGATGCAGTCCTGTAATTTTTACCAATCTTAAGCTCCGCTTGAGCACCAAATTATGCTTGTTTTCAGAGTAATTTGCTGTTAGCAAGAAACTCAAGTGAATTTGAAGAATACCCTAAACAACAGATTTAGCTGAGTCACTCGTTTACGCCAGCACGATGTGTCGATTGACGCAGGTTGACAAAACGTTTGTGCCTTTCATTTAGCTACTTGAATGTTGTAAGTAGTATGGAATTACGCAGTATTCGACACTAGCTGTGTTTGGCTCAAGATTGTGTATTTATTCACGGGAACCCCCTGACACAGCTTAGGGGCACCACCAACTTTCCATAGATAGGAAAAATTGGATGTTCGATTACTCAACTATCGGTATGCTGTACGGGAACAATTGGTCTGTGAAGTGTTGCACACCACAAAAAGGCATGCAGCTGTTGTATAATCGTCAAAATTACATCACGATGATTTGAAGTCGCCTACCATCGATATGTCAGACGCATGTAACAGTAACTTCGCCAAATACGTTAAAAAAAGGCTGAAATTTCTCAACACAAAATTGAAATATCACCTTATAGACAGATCAATCAAGATGGTATAGAACCATCTTCAGACTCGTACACAACAAATCAACAGGGAATTCAACAACCTGTTGATTCATGGAAGTGAGCAGTGAAGGTAAAAACCAAGTACGCGCCCAAACTAACTGTCTCGTGAGCATGCAAGCAAACTTTATAAAAATGACAGTTTACTGGACTTTTGGGCTTCATACCAACAAATGCCACAATTCCGGAAGCAAAAGTGGTTCCGAGAAATCGGTGGTGAAATTTAAAGCTCAGTGTGCTCGAGTGTGAGCATGGTAGACGAGCTGTGTACAGCACATGTTCTTCGGACTGTGCTAATGCGCTAGCCCTTTTTGTAGGTTATTCGAAGGTCAAGTCACCCCATGGCCAAAGATATGTCCGGCTGACGGTCTCCTGTTAGAGCAAAACTCAAGTTTGATTCTTTCCCCCACTTTGTGGACTATAACAACCGTGCCGAGATACGTGGGAGTCGGTGTGAGTACAAAATTTCTATCTTCCGAATACCTAGTCAAACGCTTTCATTCGTCTACGTCATGAGGTATGATGCGCTATTGTAACTGGCCACTACTTTGTGAACCTACAGAGGCAATGTTGATCACCCGATTGTCAAATCTAATTGCCTAGCTTAGCGTAGCACCCACCGCAGGTCGGTGGGTGAGTGCTTCTAACCATGCTGACGGTCATCTGCACTTTACCACCCACATATGACCTTCAGTATACTTTCTGACTGGTTCATCCCATGTCGTCTTTCATGATGACTGTTCTTGCCGGTTTAGTGAGTCAGCCTTGTTCGTCTTCTGTCTTTCGGAGTAAAGGTAGTCAGGCTTACTGATTTTAGACGTTGTTTACTCAACGTATAGTTGATCAGACACCAACATATTGTTGGCTGCAGAGAGTCCGAATCAACCTTTTGACAAAGTCGCTTTCTGAGAATGCTTGGCCACGG
The DNA here is from genome assembly GCA_004794785.1 of Opisthorchis felineus. Taxonomy (NCBI): domain Eukaryota; kingdom Metazoa; phylum Platyhelminthes; class Trematoda; order Opisthorchiida; family Opisthorchiidae; genus Opisthorchis; species Opisthorchis felineus. Next base: position 644,171 of record SJOL01007330.1, read on the forward strand.
TATGCGGATTTTTTCTTTAGATTGTAATGAGTTGCTTTCAGGTGTTCGGATTTAGTGGTCTGATCTACTGTAGGAAGCTCAATCCGCCTGGATTTCAGGAAATGCCGGACGTGTGGACTTAGTTGCCAAAGCCAGAGTGGAAATTTCACTGAAGTGGAAATTTCAGTTGGAAAAAATCTGTGGAGTCGCCGGCGGAGAGCCAATGCAACTCAGTGTGCAACAGACGGAAGTGATATATATCGTTTCCATCACAGTGTCGTTGAGATCACTACCCAATCATCATCCAAAGCCTTGGTAAAAATCCCCCCACTTTTGAACTCCGGCGATCTGAGGGAATATCTTGGCCGTGAGCCACACAATCAATATCAAGAGCACATGGAAATTTGCATTCGGGATTTGCTTTGCTTTGTGGTCTGAGTATATTGCGTTTGGTTGTTTCGTTGATTAGCCCCGTCTCAGTAGTTCTGTTCTTCTTCTCCTGTTGGTTCATTCTGCTCTCCTGGTGCGTTGCGTTTCAGCCGGCTTCTATGCCATTTGATTGGTCCATTAGCCACACTTTATTTTAGCAGTATTCTGTCCTCGGTTTAATTGGTCCGTTTGTCGTTTCTGTGTAACTGTGGCTCCTGACCGGTTCAGACAGCCAGTTCATAGACGCTCTAAAAAATATAAGATGTCTAATCGACCAATGAGATATTGTTTTTTGTGCCTGAGAGTGACCGGATAAACCATGCGACAAGATGCAGGTTTGGGCATCATCATACAAAGCTAAGTTCGGTAAAATAGGTATCTGCCCGGACGTCCAATCCCCGTGTCACCTCTTTTCAATCAATTATGCACCTGGTTTTACGAATACATGCCTTCTGAAAGCGTGCCACATAGTGCCTATGACGCACATTAAGTGCGAAACAGCTGTCTGCCTCCACTGGATTAAGCTTTCGGTTCCATTGATTGCTTTCGGACAAAACTTCTTTTATGCACAATCACTTAAGCCACGAGTGGTAGGTGAAATATGTCTGCTCGCGTGTAGGCCAATTAAAAAGGCCATCAGTCCAACAAAGCCGCAGTGAACCTGAGGTCAAAAATTCAATATTCGCTTGAAAACGAAGAACCAACCCCCACACAGTAAGCTTAACCCAGTTGCAGGCGACAAGCTCTGACGATGATCCGTGTTTGCCAGGCAATTTCCATGAGACGTGAACTATCTTGCTTTGGACACGAGGGACTGAAAAGCAATAACCAAGTCTTCCAGACCGCCAAAACGGACAACGCGTACCACGATGCTGACTGACTTCTTCCGAGGTAAGCTACCAGCAATAGGTTCGTAAATCTTTCTTTGGAATCAAACTACTGATATTTTCCAAGTAGTGAGGAAGTGTCGACGTTTTCTTCACTTGGGTCGTGCTGCGGCTCAGGTCGGCGACTGAGCCAAACCGGCCGTACGAGTATTTGACGGTTTCAGCGTATGTACTTGACCGTGCAGTTCATTTGTGCACTGCACTTGGTAAACAGTGACTCGGTTATCAAGTGATTTGTCCATTACCGGTACCAAGTAGTTTGTTTACAAATCTACTGAATACACTGAATAGGTGCCCAAAAGAAGTCAAAACTCGGGACGCAGTGCTGATCGGAACGCGAATGATTTTTCCCCTCTTTCCGAAAAACAGAAGGCCTGTTGAAACGTAGCACGAGTCGTATTGTGAATTTGTTGGTCTCCAAACACTTAAAGTGTATTTCTTCAGGACGTCAATCGCACATACGAAGTTGTATAATTAAGTAAGAGAGCTGAGTATGGCACAAGATTTTGGCACAACCACATAGGCAGCCTGTGGCGACGGCAAAATCAAACCACCCTCGTGCGATTTGTTTTTGTGTCTGCTCAGACGTCAATTAGTGACGCTTCGTCTAACTGCCTCATAATGAACCTTCGCCTGATTACCTCAAAAATTCGACTGGATGCACAAAGCGAGTATCCTAAGACTTGAATCCTGGAAGACTCTCCTGAATATGGATGGTGGTGACAGATAGATCGTCCTACGAAAGCCCAGCTGCCCAGGAAAAGTGGTTACCACCACCAAAGTCTTTCTTGCTGGGACAAACGCCCTGACGCCAACCCGTGCAAACAACTTTCGAGAGTTGAAATAGACAGCGTAGTGAAGCACTAATGTGTTGTTACCCCTGCCTCGCTTACCGTCTATTTAACAACAATGTGAGCAGGAACCTTCCGTTACTCTGAACGTGGTATACCGATCAAATAACGTCTGGACGGCGGTTCGTTCAACCGGAAGCGTTTTCTGGCCAGAACACTGCTGCGCGAGTTCATCCTCCGTAACCCTCTGTTTGTTGAAGATTTCGCTTTATCCTCGTATTCCAAAGCGGAATTACAGAGACCGACCACCGCGTTCGGTTCAGTAGTGTCCCCCTTTGACTAAAACAGAAATAGCTCCAGAAAGATCTTTTTACCAACAACAACGTGAAGCATCGCCTATTCAGCTGTGAGGATGCTATCTCGGCGGATTTACTGTCCTTAGGTCTGGCACCTGAAAAAGAGATAGACGCACGACTCGCTAAAATTAGCAAGATATTTGCCCACCATGAGATAATCGTCAAAAGCGATCAGTAATTGCACACAGGCACAGAGGTTGTAGTGCACTGGACGTTTGCACTGACTTCACAACTCTACCGCAGCCAGAACTGAAAGCTTTGCAGATGACACATTACGGTTCTTGACTGACTTCAATTACCTTGTCTTCACTGAATCCTTCAGATCAAACGGAATGACAGAATGCCCAACACCGAATTCTTTCCAAGAGCAAATGCTCTTAGAGTTGAATGCAGTTAAAAAAACCAGCAGTTTGAAACCAGCTCCACTGGTTTTGATCACTTGAAGTGAATGGTGTCCCAAACCAAATTGCCCGCGATCTGCTGAATAAAGGAGTTGGAAATCGGATACGTCCAAAATTTCATCGTTAGGACAATCTTCAGGTATATGTGGGAAACAGTAATTTTTATTTTGGTTCATGAAAGGAGCCGACATTCGACAGAAAGGACCATAGAATAGCAATCCAACAGACGTGGAGAGCTTTGAGACTCGGTGAGCCACATTATTTGAAAGCAGTTGAGCCTTTTTGGAGGGGATAAATCTCCTCAGTGCAGTCTTGGTCGTCAGGAGCCGTGCGACATGAGTACGTACGTGGTTCAGTAAATCTGCCATGTAAGTCGTCAGAGTACTTGCCATTCTACCTGGTAAACATAAACACCTGTTCCATTTTCTAGTGAATACCTGTCCTACATTGCCATCTTTAGCCGTATGGTTAATGGAATAACACATGGTTATCCACTTTGAATGCGTGGTACTTGGTGGCCCCCGGCACCACTTTCATTGCGCTATACTGGATGAGATGTAGTATTCCACTGACACTAAAAAGAAATAGACCAAAGTTTTCATAAACAAGCGATTGGTACCGGTTGCCTTTGTTGTATGATCGTGTTTAGGCTGGCCGATAGCTTGCAACAGGCCTCTGGACGTTAGCCTATCGATCTTAGTCCCTCTAGTATGCATCAGCGCTAAGTGCCTGCACGCAACTCCACTTTTCGCTCCGCGCGAACCGTATGTGGATTTCTACTATGTGCGGGCATCCAGGTGTTTGACGGCTGCTGTCGGACAACTTCGATTCGAATACTGGCAACTTAACAGATTTGCTGAACAAGCCTAGTCCTGGCCAAGGCCAGATTTTATATTCGTATGTGATTCCCCAGCTTTGCGAACTGGTTGGCCGGAAGGTGACCTTGTGGAAAATGGTCTGAAACTCTTGACCGTGGATCCCATCCCTCCAAACATAATCAGTGAGCCCTAATAGGAAAGCAAAATCCTGTATATCTGAACTATTCGGAGCCCGATCACTCTTCCTCCATCTACGAGGTTTACTCATAAATACCGGTGTAACTGTGGATACTACTGATGAGGCATGCGAGTAGTCTGTTTTCCCGTAACTGTTTTGTTGGTGCTTTCTAATAAACAACTCCGCGGCGAAGGGCTTTTCTCCTTTTCCCCGGTATAGGCCAACATTTTCCATTCAGATCTAGTGTAATTCTTCATTCGTCAGCTGCTGGCTCCGGAAGTCTTTCTGGTACTGTTCACTCAAGGGATCGTTTATGGTCGCCTCTGAGCTATCCTGCCGTTTGAACCTGACCCACGAACTCCATAGTACCGCCAGGAAGGTGGGCTACTCTTCCTGACTGAAATCGCAAACTGATTGGACCTGCCTCCCCTGGAACCTGGAGCCTAACCTTGTGCTAAGTTATAATTGGTGTCACTCCACAAATTCTTATCTTTCGAAACGCAAAAGGTCAAGAATAAATGCTATGTGAAGTAAGTTGGGCGGACGGAAACCCGACGAATTATCCTAATGCCAAGTATGAATAATCTTACCCTTCGATGTACATAATGTGTTGTACCGTGTTGTGTTTTACTGTACTACGCTGTGTCATTCTACGCCATGCCCTACCATGTTAATTACGCTACGAACTGTCGAAGAAATGGTGGTCGTATTCATGTTTCGGGAGTTATCACACCGGAAGCTATTAAATAAAGTTTGAATACGCAGGAAATCAAGCGTCCGCTTTCAATATTCGAAAGTGTTATCACCCTTCGAAGTACTTTAGGGACGATGTTGACGCACCCTGGGTGAAGAGGGTTTGTTTTGAATGTTCAACGGTGTTTTCTCAACCGTCCTTGTCTGAACGCACGCAAAAACAGTCTGAGTTGTTTTGATGTGAAAAGCTGCTCACAATACAGCCATGTTGACCAAGTCATGACTAAATGAGATTATACCCGCATGTTTACTTCCCTGCAAAAGCATATTGAGTGAGAAATCTAGTGGCACGGTAGACGAAATAAGTGGGAGGTCAGAGAGTTTTCAGCAACCTTAGAAGTAGTGTGTTACGTCTAGAAAACAACATATTCCGTTATCTCGCATATCGTACCAAATGACACATGAGGTGGCCTCCGACAGCAAATTCAGTTGAAGAACAATGTCATTAGTGAGATGCGGCTGGGATTCAGGTAGGTCTCCCGTCAGAACCAAATTTGTGTAAAAATCAGCGTGTTTCGCAAATTCCGAGCAGGTTAACGTAGAATATAGAGTTGACGGAAACTCGGGGACTTCGCTTACCTGGTGAGTCCCAGGAAGGGCAGACCCAGAAATGGGTTGTCAAAAAATCTTCAGCAACTTAAATATATTATGTCTTCAGTTGGGAAAATATACTGCTACCTGTTTTCTCGTGAAGAGTTGCACCTTTTTAGGGGAAATATGAGTTTTTTAGTCACTATATAGAAACCATGCAACAATGTTTATTCGAGTCAGAGTCCAAAGATTAATATTTCCTGGCATGTGAGGAAAAAGCAGTTCACAGTAAGAAAGCAACCTCTTCAAGGTTGCTGTAAGCTATCAGGTTTTTCTCTCAGTAACTCAAAGCTTCACAGCGTGAATAGAATCGAGGGTGTGAAAATGGAGAGCGTATGGAGAGCGGTATCTTCCATACAACTGAACTCAAATATGAAGTGGATGACGATGGAAACGCACATGAGTTTATAAAGAAAAGTACGTTGTACGAAACCGCTTTCAATCAAGATCTTGTTCGCTGTCCGCCCCTGATAATCTTGATGGAAAATCTCGAAGGTCACTTTTATGTCTGTTTCTAAACATCTCGGCATTGAACTACTGTGCAGTCCCTGGATTTGACACATATATCGTTGAAATATGGAGTCTTATGTGAACCTTCTAACAAGTGACATCTCCAGGAGGGCAACATCACTTCCTTTTAGTAGCATGTTTCTAGCAAAGATTTGACTGCATCCAAAATCATGGATACTAAGACAAGAACAGTTTTCAGCACAGACTGGCTTCAATTACAAGATGAAATACCGATAAGGTTGAATTTCAGAGAGAGGTACCTGCTAAATGAATAGGAGGGAATAGATGCATGCCTGGTGGAATCCCTGGTGGTAACTTACATGTAGAAGTCCGTTAAGCCAGTGGACGGCATGCAGCGTGGTAATTTTGGGATAATTCAGTTCATTGGAATTCGTACTGAAGCAACATGCAGTTGGTAAACACTACTCTATACCTGTCTCGCGTTTGTGAAAACGAATCTCTGTGATCCAAAGAACAACCATACAATCAGCTTAAAATTTTAGTGGGTATTTCCCACCTAAGTCTGTCAGCATTTCTCCCCAGAAGGGATTACTGAAATGATTATTTACATTCAAGAAGGCGTTCATAATTTCTTTGTTTTTCATGTACGTATTTGGCTTTCGCTCGTCTGACCGTAGCCAGCTGACATTGACTGACTATGTGGTAGGTGTGCGTACATTATATTCGAACATGTACTGTAGTGTTTACATCCCATGTACATGTATCTTCAACATAGTGCACTTAACAATGTTAGGAAATAAACTGCGCTTTTCGGCTTGTGTCGGGTCCATGTGCAACAGTCGTCGTGACCTTGCGAGCAGCAGACATGAGACTGACTCCATGTTGTATAATACGCCTATCTATTAACGTTTAAGCACTTCATTCATCGAAGCTGTCTTAAGTGCAACCAGGTGTGGCCCTGGATACAAGGGAACCATTGTCTTTACCTTTCTTTACGTATCCGACACACATTGTCACGTCCTGGCTTGGAAGAACTTGTTCACGGTCGGCACACGTGAGCGGACCGCACACAAAGTTGGCACGACAGATAACTTTTATAAGCCAGCTGTTGGGTGAAGCTGTTTGGAGGGGAGCAAGCAAAGTCATGAGGGATGCGTCGGGGGGTTTGGATGTGAATGTGCATATCGCGACTGTTGGTCACGTGACAAAATAATACCAACATATGAATCATGTCATCACCACCTGCGCGCCTCAGGTATGGTGAAGCTCACAACCACAACGCTAGTTTGATTACAGTCTGGAAACCGAGGCGTAATGATGGACTTTGATAAATTCTGCAGGTGGGAGATCAGCCTTGCTACAGAAGAAACATCTTTAATTGTTGTTTTCATAGTGTAGTTGGGAGACCACTCATGTCGCTGCTTAGCACGTACAGACCTGATGACTGTTTCTATGACAAGATTCGCTTAGACCCGTCCGCCAAGGCCAAAACTGAGGGGACATATGGTGGCCAGTAGGGATAAGCGTGAGAGTGCCGTGAAGCGCTTTCCCGACACAATGTTCATGTGATAATTTCCAAAAACAGCATTATTACCGTCAAGGGAAAGAAGCCTTCCTCCCTACACATTTCACCCTAGCTACGACTGCTGTGTGTGATGCTTTTGTGCTGTTCTGCTTGGCTGAATGGTCTACTGCCCAATCTACTAACTGTCAGAAGGAGAATCCGAATCAACCGAGAGGTGAGCTGTGTGTACGAACGGGTGACAAAGGTTGACAGCGTGCACGATACGGGCGAAACAGTGCAACCATTAAAAGTACATGTCAGACAAGGTCATCCGCTGATAACTGGTGTGGGACAGTCGACAGGCTTCAAATTGGGTGAGCACAGAACGCACGAAATGTTCACACGAGAGGCGCACAAGCCGGTTCGGAAGCCTTGTCTAATATCTGCATTGATTTCCAGCAGACGTCTCACTTACACAGCCATTGCACTCCCGCTTGCTATTCTCATCTTTTTACACAAAAACCAAATGGGGTCTTAAAAGTACAGCAAATTAAACCAACAACAGGGTTTGCGTAATTCGCCAGTGTCCGGCACGGAACGTCACTTCAAAATCTGCCATCAAGAAGTCAGAGAGACAATCAGTAAAAGAGGGACCTTGTATATAAGGGAACTGGATGAATCAGATCGAAATTAGTTGTTTGCCTTTCCCATAAACGTTTTGAGCTATCAAAGGAAATCAATCAATGGTGTCAGCTTAGTAGATCAATTTCTGCCTTCGGATCAAATGCAGTCCGATCTTTGTCAAATTAATACAACCAAATACGAACGCCTCCAAACGACGAAGTGTATGAAATATTTGGAAGCCGCTAACCTAGAGTGTGACGTCAAATACCCATCCACATAACCTCGAAGCATTTCTGGAGATCTCACTTTCTCACGTGACCGGATAAATAAGAGTAATCAGGGAATCTACCCACGGGTTGGTTGAACAGGTTCGGTAGAGTGAGCCATCCCCCCAGTTAATACTCGTAGGGGCACCCCTTGGCAAGCTTGGTTAATGGGTTGACGTTCAAGCCGTCAAGTGAAACCACACTTGTCGCTCAGGTTTGAACAAGTTCGTCATTTAAGAGGTAATAAATCAGGTCCTCCCACTGCTTTTTCGAAGCAGTGATGTCGCCATTGCCTCAACTACTTCGAAAGTCCAACTACGGTCGAGGATGCGAGCCACCGATGAGCTCTGACAGAAAAGAAACTCGACTCAACTGCTACCCATCCAAAGTGAACTGACCAGAATCGTCAGGCTACGACAGACCACATAAGACCGGTTCCGGATCTCAAATCCTCTGGTAGGACATTCTGGAGTGGGACATGTAGACTGCGATGAAGATTTATTCGTCAAGGTCGTTCTTTGTGTATGTCTATCTCCACCGTCCACTGTCCCCATCTACTGACTGGACTCAATGTCATTCCTGATCTACTCTACCTGAGTCCTGGGACAGGTAATCTTTTCTAGGTAAGCGCGAGAAACCCGAGCTATTAAGGAGCGTAACTACTGACGGGAAGGTCCGCGGTTCGAATCCAGCCATGGCTTTTCGATCGCCGCTGTCTAGGCTTAGGAATCCTGGCAGCATTTCATCCCTTGTGCTTCCTTCAAGGTGCGCGGCAGCTATGCACCGTAAGGTTGCTACAACCAGATATTATTTAATTTTTTTCTCCGGTTGGCTCACCTCAAACTGCCCTTGGCTGCTTGCTCTAAGAAGTCTGGTTTTCTATTTCATTAGCGTCAGTATTTCCCCTTATAGCCCAGCTTACTTAGAACTACAACAGTTTTCCAGTTAATCGTATGGCTTCTTCGCGTTACCCAGATAACCCCACTTCACTTGGAAACAACCTCAGTTCCTCTTAATCCGATAATTTTTAAGCCAAAGTGGTCTCCTGACAGTCGTAATACAACGAACTATGTTACCCAAATGTTCTCCCTTTTGTCACCGTAGCGCAAATGCTCTAACCGTTCAACCTGCTTCTGGTCACCTACTGAAGTTTTGAATCAGAATAAAACAGCGTATAACTCCAGTTTAGCTTAAAATAGCCTCTTTCCAAAGTGCACTCCCCATAACCCTACAACCCATAGTTCTTTGTATGTCAATTGCATGACACTTCTGACGTCTCTGTTATTGTTAGCGTTTGTGTAACGAGATATCCTTCCCGTAATCCGGTTTATTGTTTGACGAAAAAACAATACATTCCGTCCGAACGTTTAAGTTCACTGATGACTACTTTTAGTTTACGGGGTCTGACTGCTCCAATCTGTTTATTTTTGCCTCTGAATCGGCTCCAGTCGGGGAAGGAACGTTGCGAAATTTCACAGGCCCTTCAAAATTTATTAATAAATGTGCCCGTTCGCACGAAGTTGATCGCAAAATAAGAGTGGTCTGGAACGTTATGATATTACCCTTGTCATTCGTCTGTCTACTTTGACAGGTAAAACTGACGTTTAGAATCATTCACACAGTACAAGATCGGAAAAAGTTGAATTTGCCCGCCAATCTGTTTTGGACGTGTTTCGTGGGCACTTCATTTATCTTGTGCACCGGTTGTCTCATCGTATAAACGGCCAGTTTGTCATTCATAAACAATGGGACCACCCTAAGCACGCTTAAATTGACGCGTTTTGACGGAATGAAATTGGTCTTTCCATATATTCATGCGTCGACGGTTCCGGGGATGAAATGCGCACCCTCCCCCGGGAGCTGCTAATTCTGGTTGCAGGATTATCTAACTGTCGCCATTCCAGCCTACTTTAAGGCAACTGTCATCTTTTAGACATATTATCGAGACCTTCGCTAACCTATTTATGTTTTGCACAATCTGAACTGCGCAGTATTCACCAAAGGAAGGGCTTTTATTTGGTAACATTCTATGAACAGGTGTTTGCCAAACCACATCCAGATACCACATCGTTTAGCTATAACACCCTTCCGGTGCCTGGATGCCATGCCACCCGAAGGAAGCTTAGATACTGTCAGTTTGTCCAAGCCTAGACAAGGGCAGTCGAGATGCCGAGTTTGTGTTCGAACCACGGAGCTTTTCTATCAACTGAGTTCGCACTTTAACCATTGACCTTTCTGGAGCCACACACCAGTCGCTGAAAAACGTGAACATTTGACTTAACGTCATAGTTGGTTTGGATGAATCTTTGCGTTGTTTGCGCTGAAATTTTGGGTGCGTGTCTATTGACCTTCACAACAGGGTCTGGAGGTGCGCTTGGAAAATGGCATACCGATCTAGTATGGAGGATCGTGCTGCGCGGGTACATATACTAACACGTTTAGGTATTCTATCCAGCGGTTACGGGTGAAGTGAAGATATCACAGGAAGACCGGTGTTGCGTGTAGTGTGAAAGGCAGAGGACTAGACTAGTTCTGTGTATGCAAAGATAGAAGGCAGACCCACAGTTCAAGAGATCTCGAAATACAAGCAGGCAACTAAGAACTCAGGAAGGGTGTTAGAACCCAATGCAAGCAGACAGGATTTCCATATATCTGAACCTATTTCGTACTGCTACCCAGAGGTACATCGCACCACGGCGTGGTGGAGTAAAGTGCTCTGGTCCTTATTCCAAGTGCACCAAGAGCCGTAATTTTAAAGTACACTTTCACGGAAGAGATCACATGAGGCAGACAATGAGACAGCAGTTCAAAACACTAAAAGAACATGCAAACCAGGTTCACGTGCACGTCCTCTGCCGTCCACTGTACACCTTGTTGGACAAGGAACTATGTTGGATTTACGGTTAATCCGCACCCTTTTTCTTCCGTTGTTGTTTTCACGCAAGCGTACTGCTCTAATAATTTTCCATTCTGGAAACCGGATAAATTGGCGCAAAATTTACACGGCATTGAGACTAGTTTGCATGGTTTTTGTTGGGGATCATACTAAGAACGAGAAAATCTGCCACACTTTGTAGGTGTTTGCTCGCGAGCACATGAAGACTTTGGAAAGTGTACCAAACCTATGCAATTTGCCCACGTAATAATTCCATTTCACGATATCAGGACATAACGCCTACGCAGAATCACCATACTGTACAGTCTACTGGGAAGGAAAAAGCATGCCGGAATTTGTAACATTTTCGCTTCTTAACCTACCACGCAAGGATTAGCTTGATTGAAAAAGATATTCAGCTGTAATCACATGACCAGTTATTTACCTGACCAAACGTGGGCGTCCTTCATTGACGATCCGAAGCAAAAAAAACACCTGCCTTTTATCTTGATGTGTATGTATGATGAATGGAGCAGGGGACTTCTTCTGATTTTACGAACCATTCAAGAAGCTTGCCGAATTTTCGTCCGCGGAACCAAACTAATGGGACATCTATTTTCTGTGAAACTTAAAGTTTGGGCATTTCCCACACAAATTTTTTGTGACTGTGACGGAATGTTAATGTAGTCGGTTTTTGTAAATTACAATCTTGGTCGTATCTCTTTTGGTCGTCCTTTTGGATCGGTGGATCGGTGGTGTGCTGGAACAGTCCCTATTGAGTAACTCGTAATCCGGTCCTTAACTTTTTCTCACGCTCACTGGTGAGTGCTCAAACGCGCGATGAATGAAGTGAACGTGCGATCGGGCAAAGTGATATCACTACCACTAAATTTACGGGGTAAATCTCGGAATTCTCTCCAAAGTCACGCCAGTTTGCTTGAGCATGTCGAGAAGCAGAAATCTGATTCTGATTGGCTCTGTTTTGCCCAATCAGAATGCAGAAAGTAAACATCCATTGCAAAATGAAATAGCGTTGGCGGGAGGCGCAAATTAATCTCAACCAAGCCCTGCCTTTTAAACTGACTGTGTCTAATAAGGATTAGCCCATGTTCCAGTTAGAACGGTACTCACGATTTCGAGGCGTTTTCCCTGTGATCATACTACTCATAAGGTCGCCCCAAAACAACAAGAGCTAATATGCTGTTTAGCGGATTTTTCAGCCAAATAAGTTGTGTCGTAGCAATAAAACTACTTCAGTAGCTTAGTTTTCTTTCCAAATGTGACATGTTTGTTGCGATGAGTTCTGATGAAGAAAATTATAAACGACAGATTTGGATAGGGAACCTGATCAAACTTATCATCGATAAGTCTGGGATAGTGTATTTAATCAATATTCAATCACTCAATTACCCGTTTCAAGATATTACTTATCTGGAGGGTAGGATCGCAGTAAGATTAAGAGAAATTCACTGTTTTTTGTGCCGTCCTGACCACTGGATGAATGCTTCTGTAGTTTTCGCGTAAAGTTTTTGAATTATGCAAATACGCTAAGGTTTTCGTAAATAGTCGGAGAGCCCACTAAGTTCTCTTCGTCTGATTTCCTGGAGGAAAATAGTTCCTTGAACTAGACAACGCATTCTTAGCATGTGAGCTGTAAGTTCAGAGAATCCCACCATTGGCTATGTTCTGACAATGGCTTGCAACTAATTTGTACACCGTCGTTTGGTGCTCTGTTCTGCTTTGCTCAGACTCACAACCTTGGGCTTCAAGGCCAGAGGCAGACGGAACTATGAATTGGCCATCAAGTAGATGATTCGACCTGTATATAGACCAAACCTGTTTTGGCTTGTTTTGAGACTTCATCTAGTGACGACGATGAAGTGGATGTCAGCGTTGGAACTACCAGTCCGTTTTATGAGGGATTTCCTGTTTCTCCCTGGGCGTGTTCTCATATGGATTGTTCCAACCAGGGAGTATTTACTGATAAAAAACTAGGGCTAAATGAGGCTGGCCACTCAACAGAATCCTCTTAGAGGGGGTCCCCGTAAGAGGACCATTGTACGGGAATAACTGTGCTGAACTGTTTTTTAATAAGTGTTTAAAGCATTATATTCAATAAATGTCTTTTTTCCTTTCGCTGCTTGCTTCGCTTCCTTACACCGTGAATGGCTCCGGAAGAATGCGAGGCGCTATATTTACCTTTGTCTCCATCAATGTGTTCTCGGTTGTATCAACTGGACGTATGGGAAACAGCGGTATTCATACGCTTTCAATACCCCCAGAGGATGGTCTCGTACAAGAAACAGGTACACCTTGCTTTACACTTACACCTTATGTTGGTCTAAGGTCTATGTATTCAATTTAGGATTGGCTGAGTTACATATTCACTCATCTTGAGTACGCAAGTTTAGGTGTGTTGCTTGAGTAATGTGAGTAGTGCTCAGCACACCGATTAAACTCATCCGGTAATAGACGCAAATAATAAACCGAGGTTGAAAGCTTGAATAAACGTTGGTACACATCACCATAACTTCGTTGTCCTTGGTACAGGTGCCCCGGGAAATGACGAGTATGTATGTGTGTGAGACGCAACCCAGTTTGACCTGCATCGGGCACCACTAAGATTCGAAAGCCGCCCACACTTACTGATTGATGTTTGCGCGCTCCTAAAACGCTTTGGAATTGTTGCGGGTGTGTTTTGACAAAAGCCACGAATTGATTGCTTTTGAGAAATACAAAAGTTCTGCACCGGGCAACCTAACAATTTTCCGTATTGTGCACGACCAGGCATTACGTCCCGTTCGCCCTTTCATTTGCCAATGAAATTGTGGACGGTTTCCCGATTAATCCTGCTCTGTCACAGTGGAGTCATGTTACCTGCTAAGTTCCGTCAATTCTGTTACAACAAAAGAAAGTCTGACTTGGTCATTCTGTCATCTTTCACTGCTGTAGTGAAAACCCGCCAAAACGCAAGGCCCGAAATGAGGTCAAAGTACATCAGGTCCGACTGAACCTTGTTTACCTATGTTTATCCATAATATGGGCTGCAACGGTTAATAACAGTTCACGGACAGGCCGGCTACAGTTCGAACGCAGGTACCTGTCCAGTCCAGTGTTGCAACAACCAGCAGGTTGGGGTCCTATTGCCTCTGTGTGATGGTTTTGTTTATAGGAAAAAAGACCTGTAAACTCCTAGAGTACGGCCATTCAGCCGTTAGATGGAAGCAGGCTCTAGAAGAAAACGAAAAATTAACTCCGTCAGAGAAAGAACTGTCTGTTTGGCTATGTCCCTCATCATAGAGGATGACGTAATGAGGCCATGCCCTAGACGGGGATGGCCAATTCACCATCGCGATGTCGTTCGATGGTGTCTCGAAACATCATGGTCATTTAGAAGTGGGTGAATAACTACTAAACAACCAGGAAATGGTGTTGAACCTTTGGTAGCTAAATAATCACAATTTGTTGATAGATTGTGGGCAGTTGATCGTGTGGTACCCACATATGACCACTTAGTGGACGGTTAGCAGTTACCTAAACGTGTATCACAGACAGAAGATAGTTAAATCACAGCAAAACACTCGCAAATTACGGCGAGTTTGTGGACCTAGTGTTGCAAATACCGACCATGCAACCAGGATTGACAGGTGTTCCGGCGGTAACTATGGGACTGAAAGTCCTACAGTAAGAAGAAGTGGTCGTGTTGGAACCGTAAGCAGTCGCCATCACCTAAGGCGTCGTAAGTACTCTTTGATGAGAAGCCTCAGGGTGATTCGCTTGTACACTGTGGTGAGCTGCTTGTACCACCCGAAAGCATGTGACCTTGCATAGGCCGACCAATGAGCTTTCAGCTAATATTTCGGGCTGGTTTAATGATATAGTCCCAAGTGTGAAGCCGTTACTTGAATTCTTTAGACTGGGGTTCGCAAACCTACATAAATTTGTGCATCAATGCACATTGTGATTGCCTAACGAGAAGCGAAACAACACCCTGATGAAATTACGTTGAATGCAACGTTAGCGGAGATGGATGAATGTTCACCCACGTGAAGGCCTCCTGAAATTTGTTTACGCCAGACCAAGTGCACTTTTGAACTTCGGCCCTTCGTGTTCTCCAAACTGATTGCTGTTTGGTTTCGCATCAAGGGATACGATGAGATTTCGTAGAAGTGTTCCAAAGATACATGGATAGACATTACGGTCCTCCTCAGCCAGAACACCCGGGACTTTAAAAGGCAGGTATAACAAACGTGACCGACTTTCCACTTTCCATCCCAGCAAATTTTTGGTGCAAACTTGGAGTTTGCAAAAAATCATATTGCCTAGTCACATGAGCTGGGAAAGTTAGTTGATGCTCGCTCCTGTACAACCTAAGGGCCTTGTTTCAAGAGTACACACTGGATAGCCTAACATGGTCACAACAAGCACTCAGTTGAAGTCAATTAAGCCAGACGACCGGATACCATTTCAAATACGCAACACATTTCCATTCACACACTAGTGATTCAACCCTTTAGAAATGGGCGGTTCACCATTAGTATGAACATGTAACTGGGTTACATCTTCTTGCGGGTAGGTGAACGTAAATCGGGACCTTTTTTGACCACCTGACTGAACACCCTCTGTTATTCTGTCAAGCCAGACAACTTATTGTGTGCACTAGCTATATATCTGTAGCAGACAGTGAGTTGACAACTCTCTTTGTAAGTTTTAGTGAGTTGGTGCTCCCGAAACAAAACCTAGAAGCATGACGCTTCGGGATTAAAGTTCGTCGATTTATTCCGACAGCTGGAGCGATTGGTTAACCCACCTTTGCTCATTCCACTCGGACTAATAACAACAGTTCTGACGCCCGGAAAAGCATACGTCCTTGCTAAGATATTGCGTCATCGAAAGTCGGAAGCACGATGAGGGGGGCATGGTAACATAAGTTGAAACGATTGAATGATACGAGTTACTGAGTTGTCCTAGTGTGCCCTAAAAGCACTCGTTGTCGCGTTTGACAGGGTGGTTGATAGCAATTAGCGAAGTAACCAAGTGGATCAGACGACCAGAGCTATTTTCAGGTCTCCGCAGGGACTTTCGAATAGCACTAATGACGAACAACCTGCGCGCAACCAGAAACCAATAGTATAGACTAATTCAGAGGACATACTACTCATGGGAGCTCTTCGACATTATAGGGCCGACTTCTTCTAACTTTGTGCTCATTAGGTAGGCACAGTCCCCGATTCTTAGTCGACCTTGTATTCTATTTGAACACTAACTTTTATGCACTCGACAAGATACATTCATTTTCAGTTTGCAAATAGGTGCATTTCTCCATTTGTTTACAATCTGGAGTTCAAGTAGAACACGAAGTTGACGGAAAGTCAGCAGTACGACTACATAATGAACCCAAAGAAGGATGAAACCAGTCCTGGACCGCTGAAGAGTTTTCAGCAACCACAACAGTAGTGTTCCATCAAAAACATATACTGTCATTTCTCGAATATTGTACATACTTAAATATGAGTTTTCCATCCTACCGTACATTTGGTTGCAGAACACTATAAACGAGACATTCAGCTGAGTCTTCCGTCCAAAATAATTTGAAAATTAATTTGCACGTGAGCATCTTTGGCGAATCACCAGGTAGCTTCAGTCCTCAAAATTTGTGTAGTGTGCTAATCATACTTGCAAGATAACTTGCAACTTGCAAACGAGTTATGAATACACGTAATACACTACTCAGAAGGTTGCTGAAATTTTTTCGACAGCCCACAACCGGTTTCGCCCTTCTTGGGGCTCATCAGTTAGGCGTTATGAATACAGTTCAAGCCAGCTGGAGATGCACATATCGCTTTATCTTGGGACTGATTCATACGTACTGGTAATGCGTTTGCACTTATATTTCTGAGCGCACATCATACATATCCGTGGGCTATCACTTTGGTGCCCGATAAATTTGCATGTGTTCACTGCATGTACCCGGTAAACTGTTCGGTTCAAGTCACACGAAGATAGTGGCGATTTGGCTGACCAAAGACGAAGACAATGAAAGATTTTTAGTGCAATTTTTATCCAGCATCTGACGCTTGACAACGCCAAAATCTTACGCTCCGTCGCAGTATGCTAAGTGACAAGTTCAGTGGACGCGCACTGCCTTTTGCTTTGTTTTGTTGACACGTTGCAGCTTGTGAGTTGCCAGCCGTGCGTCTTCCGGGGACATATTGATCCAGGGTTTCTGTGTTTGTCGTTTCTGAAGGCGACTAGGCCTCCAGAAGTGTCAGCCTTCACTGCTCACAACAGTAGGCGAATGAATACGTGTGAAGTGTTAGCTAGAACAATAGAGAGTACAACGCAGAAATAGCCACAGGTGAAGCCAAATTTTGGTTTTCTTTTTAGTCAAGATGTTCCCTTCTTTTCACTGATATGGGCGCATGAGCGCTCTTCCATTCTGCTGAGGAATGAAGGAAACTGAGGGTTGATTGGCAACTAGTTGCTCCGCAACCATTTTAGTAAGGTGCAAGTTTGTCCAACGACAGTACCTCTGAACTTTTGCACAGCAGATCGGTTAGTTCCGCGTATGAGCAAGAGGCACATAAGCTTGTTTTCTGTTTATTTATTCTCCCTCCCTACAGCAGCTGCCTTCTGCTTTTCACCTTATCTATTGATTTATGGCACTGTCGAAGACAAACCCCCGTAAGGAGAACAGGCGTACAGAAATTTCGGATAAAATGAATAGCAGTTGGGAATCGATTTGTTTTCGTTCCTTTGAGGAAGGGATTTCATTTCAACTTCTAACAAAATGACATTCATGTTTATGAAACAGTTTGCTCGTGCTCCTGACATACTTGAGGCCTTCATCAGGATTGGAGCGTCTTAACAACAGAAATTTGCTACAAAGAAGAATATGAAGCCAACACATGAAAAACTGTTTCAGTCCATAGCCGTGATGGGCGCTTTCTGCATGGCTTCAAACGCCGCTAAGTGAAGAAACCAATTTTTGGAATTATTCTCCTAAATTATTTTACCTCGGAATTGAGTGTAGTGTCTCTTCGTGTGGTTTATCCAACTTCTCGGATATTGTCAAGTTTACCCTGAGCAAAATTCCTCAGCGTATTCAGAAGGGATTCGTTTTCATCGTGTCCTTGCCCAGATTTCAAAGGGACATGAAGATTCGGATTAGAGCACATTCAGTTTAGTCCATATGTTTGAACCAGCAGTGTCAACATCGGATAACCAGTCGTCCTACCATGAGGAAAACCTGTTCGCGAATACTGTACTATCTTACCAAACGTTGCAGCCTACTTTGATATGGGACGACCTCGAATAACCTTCTCAAAATTCCTCCCCCAGGACCGCCAAAAATGAATTGTTTTTGAGATTTCACGGGATCTTAATTCTAACTAGATTGTATGGAGATTTGACGCCTTTGTCTCCCATTAATTCTGCAAAATATACTCAATAACATCGCTAACGACATCGTGTCAACTCGATTTTGCTTTTCCGATGGAAAAGCATGACAAATATGACATCCCAGAATGCTAGGCTAAGACGTTGATCATGTCAGGTTGAAATATGTAATGGTACAACGAAACAGCACTGTTTTAGGCACAACACGACTTATAAGTGTTATATCTGATTGCTGTCCCCGCTCCAGTGCCTAGTGCTGGAAAAAAAACAACAGCTTTCTTCCTAACAAGCGAGTGCGTGCCAGTACAACGGCCTCACGCTGTATTTTTAAAGGGCACTGTTTGACCTTGATCCAAGGCTCTCTGATCAACGTTTAATGGAGTTTGAAGGTCTCAGTAGGTTTCGGGTATTTTGGGATAATCTTCATTATTCTGACCTTCCTGACAGCGGGTGACTCACCTGGAAACCAGCTGAATCTCTTGTTCCAGCAACCTTATGAGTAGTGTGTTACGTCTAAACATACTTTCTGAAATTTAAGCTTAATTTTTCCACAAGGAAGTGGAAGATCATTTCAGGAAGGCAGCTGAACAATTATTTCTTTCTCCTTTCTGCTTCTTCACCACACACACGACTACAACACAGATGGTTATGAACTGCAAGCATGCCATGTAGGTGGTTTGCTCAAGACGTAACACACTACTCATAAGGTTGCTGAAAATTCTTGGACAGCCTACGACCGGTTTTACCTATGGGGCTCATCAGGTGGACGCAGTTCCCGAGTTTCCCTCAACCTTGTGCTCTAATTGAACCCAGAATTCGCCAACTGTTCTCATTTGCACAAAAATTCGTTTTTCACGGGAGACTCAAATGAATTCCGACCAAACCTCTTGTTATGCAACGGTCTTCTTCAACCGAATGTTTCAGTTGGTACGATATACGCTATATCACAGAATATTGTATAAACTTAACACGCTGCTCAAAAGGTCACCGAATCCCTCCGACAACCAGCCATCGGTTTCATTCCTTTTGTGGCTCGATACGTAGACACATTCCCCGAGATTGCATCAACGTTATGTTCTACTGGAACCTCAAATTATACACAGGCCCTATGTAGAGTGCCTTGGTCTTATCGGTTAACTCAACTAAATTTCAGCTAACTATCTTGTCAATGATTTGATTCTGCCTATCAAAGATGTTTTCTCCTCGGCCGTACCAGGTTCCGAGATACGGCAGTCTGACAATGGAGGTAAGTAACTGACCACCAGTTTGTACTGAATGCGTGCCTGAATGGGCCGTTGTTTGCAATTGACAGTTTTTGCTGTCTGACCGCAACGACTTACCGCAATGGAAACTTACAATGATTATTCATCGCTCGAAGTTACACCCTTGAAACTGTTCCATTCACTAGGGTTTTGCGTAAAAGCTCCAAGCAAATCAACTGCAGAAACCTCTCCAAAAAAGCCATAATCCCTGTGATTCATGAGACAATCGGTGCACTGTAATGATCATTCGGAAACGAATTTCAAACAGCGCACATGACACGCACTCATCAATTGCATGGGACCTCCGAAAGTTGTAGAAATATTGGATAGAAAATTGAACACCAAATGTAAGGTTGGCGTATGGAGCTGACAATTCTTTGGAAATGCGTCTTGTCTGGGGTTTAGTGCAAAGCTTTTACAGCATGTCAAATTCAAAGGCCACTTGAAGGACGTCATCCAGTTGGAGTGATGCTGGCTAGTACACATAAGACCAACATTTTGACATAGCCGGCAGCCACATGATCCTGCGTTCAACAGAGGAACTGGTGAATGAAATTGATCATGCGGCACATCTAGCCATACTGCACAACTCTACACTGATAAAGATCGGAGCAAAGTGTATTGTGCAGATGCATTGTTTCAGGTACAAGGGGCTCGAAATGTCCCAATCATTAATACGCGAATGTTCTGACAGGAAGGTTCGTGGTTCGAACCCAAACTCTGCATCTTGACTGCTCCTGTCTATGGGTTGGGCAACTTGGCAGTATCTCAGCTCTCGTGCTTCCTGAACCGAAAGGATGTTACAGCTAAACGACCACTATACTGTATTTAGCCTGAAGTTGTCGATTCACAGAATGCTTTGATTTGGTATTAAAATCCTGGCTGAATTGTTCTTACTAAGACGGTCCGCTTGAGGAAGAAATAAATCCGTTTGATCACAGTGTCGCTACGTTTGTCATATGCGTATTGTGCTGTCAGAAGCGCAACTCACAAGAATGTAATCATTTGCTTGAGAACTCTACTGCATTGCTTCCTGTTTTTTGTCGGCTAACCTCTCTGTGATGAGCACCTTAGGCTAGAGAGGTTGATGGTGTCACAGTGTTGGACCGAAACTCAAAACGTGATGGGCACAGCATTCCGTACGGCACTGATCGGCATTCCCGAATGATCGAGTCCGAACCGCAAATGCCGCATTATACTGTGTCTGGCCCTGTCACCGTTAGCCAGACAAGTGTCCAGTCGACATCACCTTATTTTTTGACGCGCACAATTCGCCTCATTCACAACACGCTTTCAGATGAATGATTAACACAGAAAATAAACGGCGGAGTAATTGCTAACCCAAAGTTTCTCCACAGAATACTAGTGTGTGCGTGTCGCATGCATATTGGCCCAAATATAGACGGTCAAGATGGGGGGCTTAGGGGAAAAAGCAAAGAAAACCGCACATCATGGCATGACTACAATGCCAAGATTTGTCCCGTTTAAGAGATCACCACATAAAAAATTAACCAATTAGACTTGGCCACGCAAATGGACTTGTTTTGGCACAATAAAGATGTTGATCTGTCTGAACACGGCTGAGGTGTGAGCGCAGTTTACATGGTCTCATTCCTGCCCACATGGTAGCTGCCATAAGCCAACTGGCTGAATGAATTCCTTAAGATATTTGAATTCCCGTTCATTGTTGTGTCATTTTTTGACACCTACAAAGGTGTTGTTAAATTGTTTACACATCTGCATGTGATACCAATAGGCCGTGATGTCGTCAACCTGTGTTTCGTAGGGGAAAATGCACATGATTAGCGAAGCATCTGTACACTATTCAAAGGTTTCATATGTTGGTACAATGGTACAAGTGGAGGTAACAAGATCAACGTCTTACGATTAGAAATTTCACTTTTCTACTCACTTTGCACCAACTGTCACCAATATCCATGAGCTATGGTTGATGGTAGGGTTGTCTACGCAGATTGTGTCAAACTCTGTTGACAGCCTCAGGTTTAATGAATACACATGTGATCGTGTCCATGAAGGAGTCATACGCCTGAAATGTAATGGCGGTGGTTGGGTTGGCTACGTGAGTTTGTTCAAACCCGGACTGGAGAGTGATGCTCTGGTGATCAAACAATGCGCGATAAAACGGTTTTTTAGTACGTGGACGTAGGGACCAATGTCTGGGCCGCTGTTCCGTACTGTTATACCATCAATTTTGCGCTCAACAAACGCAGTAAATCTAGAGGGCATACCAGATAATAAACAACAGTGTTTCGTGTCATGTTGGCTACGCGGACGGCCCAGAAATCATAAATGGCTCCACGAATTTCAAGCTAGTCGAAGGAGAACTATACCTGAACCGGCCTTTAGACGGCTCAGGCTTCATACTACTGATCTTCTTTCGTTCGAGTAAAAGACCAGTGAATCAGTTCAAAACGAGCTCTTTATCAATGTACATGGTGTATGTACACATTACGGGCATTTCACCCGCATTTAGGAAGTCATTTTCGGTCTGGAGACGTGTTTAGGGTCGTAGTACTGCTCAACGTCACCCAGAATCTGCATGTGTAAATCCATAGGGATTTGTGTGCCAGCAGAGTCGGACCACTGGATGATAGTGCATGCTTGCTGCAATACAAACGGTCTTCTTGGAGCTGGATGCGCTGCTGCGAACAAACAAGATCAACAGGCGAACTCGCATAGACTTGTTTTCAGCCACCGTTCGGTGGAAATTTGATTGCTTTACAATGACAGCCTGCTCCGCAGTTGCCGTTCCTCATCCGTCAATTGCTTTAAATTTCAATATAATGCAGAATTTCTCCCGCAACATACCATATCGTTCTATCTGCTGGAAGCTTTCCAGGACGAATTGTCGCGGTTGTTATGAGTAACTCGGTGGTACAGGCTTAGTATGGACGTAGTTCAATCTCTTAGGAACTGAAGCAGACCTACTTTAACTTACCCACCGGGGCATCGCAACTGATGCTGCAAAGGATCGTCGGTCCCCACAAGCTCTATGTTGCTCAGACAGATGAATCCACAAGCTAAGTAGCTCCAACCGTTTACTGGTGTTGTTATTGATGGAACGTTCGTCGCGGGTCCTTTACGTTCCAGTATAAAAACACCCCCACTCTGACAGTGTGTCAGTTTCGCCTTTTGTCAGCGCCAGAGTTCCCCATGATCCGAAAGCAAAATGCGTTTTTCTTCAACTCACTTTGAGTCTGTCGCTATATCGCAGTTCCGATCTTCGGTCTTTCTTCAACTACACACACGGCAATCAGAATAAATCTTACTGTCACGAGTGGGTGGACGAATGTAGAAATTCCTGTGAGACCACGCCTTTCATCTCATCTAGGACTGGGTTGTGTTCCTTTGCAAAAGGAAATTGGACTGTCCATCTTGTCATCCTGATCCAGAAGTGGATGATAACGCATGATACAAATGATCAAGTCCGGTGTACAACTGTCCATGGCAGCTAGACGGCACTGACGGTTTTCATGAGACAGAAGTTAAGCAGATCCACCGAACTGTAATCCAAACATTTGAAAGGCATAAAATAATCCTACAATATGGCCAAAGTCTTTCTGGAATGAACAACTCCATGTCATTTACGTTTTTACCAAGCACGAACGTATAACCGCGACATTCGAGATGAATGACAGTACAGTGTTGGTAAAGTCTGACATAGAATATCCAGATGGATGTGTAGTATGCCCCGGAATATGGTCGTCACATCACAAGAACTGACAAATACGGACAGGGATTTTTCTGGCCTCATTGAAATGGCCTTATCTTAGTCGAATGGGTAAATTAATTTAGGTTCGATTTTCCAGCGAGAAGTCTGGATACGCTTGCTACAAATGAAACAAGAAGACAAGCTATCGACCTCTTGTTCGCCGGAGGGCTGTACTGTCAGGGCTGTTAGTCTAAGTATCACAGGACCCTCCCTCAGGTGTGCACCAAGCAACCAGCTCAAGGATTAATAACACAGAACCGTTATTGTCAACTGTGAACACCCTGCTGCGCGACGAACCGAACGTCTCTCTAGTCCAGATATCTTGAGGTTCGAATCTGCCTCCAGACGAAAGTTCATCAGCTTCCCTTCTGCTTTCTGTTATTTGCAGTTTCCGAATGCCAAACAAACACTGAAATTTCATTGGACACACTGCTAAACTGTTTGCAAAATTGACGGTTTAACCTCCATTTTATAGACATTGAGCAAACTTCTCGTCAGTGTTTATCTCTATCCATATCACATGATATCATGCACGCTATTTGTGAGAAGACTGTTTACTCCAAATAGCAAACCCGTCTCGTTACCTCTCACAGCTTGTGCAAACATCCTTCCCCATCCGTAACTGCCAGACAGCAGCGCACAGTCTGTTGTTTAAACTGGTCAGACTCTCAAAGCAAGTACAACTTTTTTATGGCCAGAATTAACAATAACGTTTTTGGAATCGGCTTGTTCTGGGTTAATTGAGACTTCGTCCAATAAAACCGTTTTTCAACCATCAGACACCATCAGACACCTCGTTTGGCTAGTTATCTATACTTGACAAACGAGAGCTGACAACAGTACGCGCTTCTATTGGACAAGAACGTTGTAATTGAGTCATTCAACTTGTGAACTGATCCATCGCCTACAAAAGTTGTGCTCCTGACTGCTTGAGTGGTCAAGTGACCCCAAAACAGGCTGCCTCAACTTCGTATATGCCCAGTTTCTTCTGGTCCCTGGGATCTGTCCAAAGTAGACGAGGGCGTATATGTAACTTTCTAGAATACGTCAATTCCCATGGCAAATTTCCAAAAACTTCACGTGAAAAGTACGATATCAGCGCCGGGGAATTTGCCGAATGTATCCTTCAGTGGCTGGCTGAAAATAATTTCTTAGCTTGCTGGATACTGTCATTTCATTTATAAATGTGATTTACTACAAGATACCCTCGAGAATGCTCGAAGGAATTCATAGTTTGTTTCATACTAACAAAGATGAGGGATAGAGAGAAGCCCAATTCCACAGTTCGTATGTGGGATAATATACATCATTGTTCACGTATCTCCTTGTTTACAATAGTCTGGTCAAAGGCTGGGTATACCACCTCCCTAAGAAACTTTTTCCGTCAGAGTGACATCAGGCTGACCGTCACGGCTTGGCTCCAAACGCCAAGATCTGACTGATGTAAGCAGGCGTTGGAAAGCCACTTAACGGTGACCCTAGATAACTCAAAAGCGTCGGACGGAAACATTCAGTATATAGTTTTCAAGTCTTCCCAAACAGTTTAGGAATATGCAACATATACTCCACAAATTGTAACAGTTACGTTCCTGGTGGTAAAACAAGAAATATATGACCAGGAAACCCGCTTAAAAAGGCCAGTCTAATTATTCCTAGATTGGCCTTAATGAAGGTTGCATAAACCACTAACGATGCTGACGGACGCAACTTTGTCATGCATGCAATGGCGTCTCTGGTTCCTACTCGCTGCTTCGACTGCCAAGCCCGCCGTCCATCACCAAAAACCCAATGAGAGGAAAATTTGGGTGCCTCTAATTGTGACCTATAGGCTACTACGCTCATTGTCAAAGTCCCGTCAATGTTCGAGAAGTATTCTGTGGCAGCTGAAAATTGCAGCTGTGCTATCGGTTTTGACGAAGAACGGAGTCATTGAAAATCTTTACTGGAAAAAAATTTTGAAACACCATGCTGATAAGATTTGCTCTCAACAGATGAACAAGGCATGATACAGATCTCCCTCTAGGGGGACCAATTCAAGTGACTATCTCAAAGCGATGTATTTTGTCAGATAGTCTTCTCTGGAAGGGGGTTTGTTACTTGACCCTGCTTCAAGGATTCAGAAACAGTTTATTTATTCCAGTGGTTGACTTGTCTAATGGACGGGTTTTCCACTGAGCTCAAGTTCATTTCAATGAACTTCAATTTCGGTTCATGAAAACTACGTGAGAACTGGCAACTTAAACCTTTAACCAAAGTCCAGTTGGTTACTAACTGTGGTCATCCTATCGAGTGCCGTTTGTTGAAATTTGAAGGCAAATCATAACCAGACTACTAATAAGAAGGACAGAGTTCGAATTTACCTCGGAATAAATCATGTTTGTTCGGGACGGGAAATTGCTGTACAGCAACCGGTGACTTATTAGGGGGGGGGGTACTATTCAGGAAGGGGGAGACTTTGAAACATGCTCCAAGATCGCATAGAACTCTCCATCAAATGTCACTTCCATATAAAGTTATGGTATGAAGCATCTTTATCGTTTTCCTCTGAGCTGCTTTAACTTGGGGGACTCAACACGTCACTGAATTTGCAATGAAGTCTAATCTTCTGTTCACAGAACCTGTAGCGGTCACTCACTAGATCAAGCGCCACAAACACTCAAATCACGTAACAATTCCTGTCCCACTTGCAACCTCAACCGACAGCATGAACACTGCAATTTCCCATCCATTTTTGTTTACGCGGCTACCACCTGCGTCACGCGCCAGGCTTACGAACTTCAACCACATGAGGTCAAGTTTTATTCATGTTCGTGCAATTAGCAAACACGAATTGACACCCCTCTCTTCACACTGCACACAATAAATAGGCCAGCAACTCGGCTCACATACACACACACGCACACACTTGCGCGCACAGGATAGGAAGTCAAGTCGGGAAATCTGTTGAAACAGTGTAATAATACAGATATTTCACCACAAACAGTTTTACTCGCGTAATGCACGCTCGGTAGTCGGCTAATCAATTATACGGGGTAGAAGAAATACCCTCTTAAGGAGACATTACCATGCTCGAATATCGGTTCGTGAGTTGTTTCTCATAGAAAGACAGGTGATAGCTAAGTCTGCAAGTCATCCAGTAGTGATCCTTATAATCACGTGGTGTTCGCTTTGCGCGGGGGAGATACCGGAATGGCGGAATTTCCTCTGGAGGGCGGCGACGCTTCCTTGTGAAGTGGAGGAACAAAACACCGTGCTGCACCGAGGCAATAAATTGAAATTACATACGGAAACTTAATAGTTTTGCTGATGAAAGACGGAGCTCATCGTGTTCTTCGAAGTGAGTGCCTGAAACCCAGATTAGTGTGACGTTAGGAGCTTGTTCACTGGACTCCACCAGGCGTCTTGTAGTCTATGTGCCTCAGGATGCTTTCAAATGGGAGCCCGGAAAACCTTATGATTTGTTAGAAATTTATAAATCCCTAAATTAATTTACTTTGGCTATCTGCTACTTCAGGATAAATTGATGGTTGGCCACAAGAATCTTGCAGATATTGATCCAGTGTTGGTTCAGGCGACTTTTGTTGTAGATGGCCTGTGAAACTAGATGTCCGGCATCGGCGTCAACAATGTCGATCCAGGAGTTCAGCTGATCACCATGAAGATAACACCATTCTCGAAGATGCTTGGGGAGCAAACATAGCTCTGATAGTGGCAAACACTATTTTCAAACCCTTAGAGTCGACTTTGTTCGATTAGCTGTTTGAGCCGAGCGATGTCAAAGCACCGACACCAAAACAACTCCCTAGTCGACACATGGTCCTGGGGTTCTCAGGGGCCAGTGGTCGAAAATTTCTATCTGTCTATCCAAATGGTTCATGACCTAGATCGTAGTCCGACAGTTTGAGAGGGTCGAGGCATATGATCTATGAAACAGTCTCTAGTGTCACTCTGTTCATCGCTAGAATTGAGTGCTGACAGAGAAAAGACCTTGGTTATTGAGACATTGATCTCAAGGTCAAAGGAAGAAGCCCGCTGCTAGATTTTACTAAGGACCTGCTATATATTATGGGGATCTGCAGCAAGAACTAGCATTTCATCCGCGAATTCAAGGCTTTTGATCGACACATTCTGTCCTACCTCAATCCCATACTGTCCCTTGATGGCTTAGAGCCCTTTCCAATCAACTGCAAACGTGTATACCATGGAGGATAGTGACGAGCCCTGTCGAACCCTAGGAAGACAAGTCTAAGTTTGACAATCTTCCTCCATACATGCAGCCACGCGGTGTCGTAGCCGCGTAGTAAGACCGTAACAAACTGAATGACTTCGCGGCATACCTTCCGATTCCAATATACGCCACAGTGCTTGTCGGTCCACTGAGTCGAAAGTCACAAGGAAATCGGTGAATCTGGCGTTTGTGTCATTTGTGTCATCGTCCTAGAGCACGGCGTGTAGTGAAGATTTGGCTGCTGTAGCCTTTTCTCAGACGACAACCTCTCTGGTGCGTGTCTTTTGTTAGCAAAGCGGTCCATAAGAAAGGTAGCATATTTGACAGGAACACATATCTGCATAACAAAATGGTTTTGACGAGAAACTCATTTGGATCGCAGCTGAATCTTTCGTTTATGATGTTCTTAAGCAACTGAATGTGCTGCACCAGGCCGCCTCATGTTTCAATTGGTACCATAATCGAGATATCACAATACAACTTATAGACGTAATACACTACTCATAAGGCTGCTGAAAACCCTACGACAGAATACGACCGGTCTGCCACTTATTGGTGTCCATCAGGTAGGTGCATTCCCCGAGTTTCCGTCAACCTGATGCTCTACTTGAACCCAGATTGCACGAAATTCGGCAAGTACACTCATCTGCACACTATATTGACGAGCGACTCACCCGGTTGTAGAAGAGTTTTAGGCAAACTTATGTGTAGTGTATTACGTCCAGATGCGGTGCGTAGATTGGGCTGAGGAAGCAATCGTCTTCCGGATGGTTGTCGTAAAAGACGAAATATTCTCGCATGGTCATCGATATTTGACACAGTTTCCAGACTAGTCCCCAGTTGATCCAGTAAGGATCTTGGCCTTCCTGGCAGACCAGGTTACTTGGAAACGGAGTATTGGGTAGTTAGACGAGCTTGACAATCTCACCTTAGCTTGGCTTGATAACCACATGGTGATCTTCGATATCCAGGGCTTCAATCCGTTTGGCGCAGTTCCTGGTTGACCAATTGCAAAATCTGGAATCGTACCCAACACACTCCAACACTGCGTACTGACCTTAACAAGCACTACAGAACAGGCTTTGAATATTGCGATGGTCCTGTCGGACAGAGATCGCCGCTTATTCGAGCAATCGATAAGTATTTCAGACGAGCTTTCAGACGCAGCCTAAGGTTTGCTGGCACGATACATTGCTTTTGCCTTTTTGTAGGAATAGGAGGCCTCAATGTATGAAACTAATCTACATGCCACTAAGATGTAGTCAGTGAGCCGGTGAGCCATGTGACCACTTTTCGAGTTAATAGGTGCTTTTGAGGTTTTGGAAGTGCGTACTGGGAATGCAAAACCGATTAAACTTGGCAAAGTTAACGAGCCTGTCACCATTTTCACAATGAGAAACGAGACCTGCACTCTGAGGTTTCGCAAGGTCCGTTGTGGGTATTCCAGCCACCAGCTACTACAAGCACGTCGCACCGCGGTAGTCAGTCAGCAACCCATCTTTGACTTGTTGCTCATGTCGGTGGAATTCTCGAGTTGGTGGACTCGAATGCCAGTGGCGCAGCTTGAACCAGATTTTTTAGTGCACAATCCAAACCATATTGACCGCAACTATCTTAAGGACCACTGTGATGGAGTCAGAAGAGGCGGTTTGAACTTGAATTCCACAGCGGCCATGTCCAGTTATGTGAATTTCGGAGAAACAGGTTACAGTGACTGCATGATCGTGAGGGGTGCGCATATTATTGGTTTGCCTCCCAACATTTAAGATGTCCTAACATTCGAACATTTGGCATGAACGAGTTGCCTAAGACTGAGTTTTACAGCTTGCTTTCTGGTCAACCCAGCCACTTGGAAGGCCGAAGGAGCATTGCCTAACGGGGACGCCGTAGGGCGATAAGTGCCCTTGGAGAAACATATCATGAAGTTTCCTGAAGGTTGTTACGGATTACCTTTCTAGTGGGAGCCGACTTTTGTTTGAGGTCGCACCTCTAGCCTTTGCGTGACTAAGTGCAAACTGCAGGGCGGCATTTTGAGTGTACTGTGTGGCAGGACCTTCATCTTGGCCGGCGCTGTCGGTTTGAAATAAGGGTTTAGCCAGTTCCTCTACACGGGCAACTAGTGAAGAGTCAGTTGTGTTATAGCCCGAGACACCCGCTGCTGCTTTATTGGGAACAGCCTCGCCACAAGAAAGCAGTGAATAGAATTCCTTCAGCAGAGGCTACATGGTAACATGCCGTTTGGGGGCGTTTCAATGGGATGCAAGGATGACGTTTCGGTTTTCCCGAAAAACTCACGCCCTATTGTGCTAAGGCATTACGTTCAAACTGCGTCAGTTTCAGTCAGCACTGCAGCTATTCGATTCCTCAACAGCTTGTGTTGTGAGCGTATCTTAGGGTCCAAGCTCACTCGTGTACAACCAAGAAGAGCTTGTTGGTTATGTGGGGGGATTTGGAAGATTTCCCCCTTCAAGTGAAGCTAATTTATATTGAAGAGCCGACTAGCTCAGAGGAATAAAACTCACATGATGAGTGAAACTTTAATCTGAGAATTCCTCACTCGAGAAGCCAGTCAACACGTGTAACCACGTGAGGTGGATCCCGTATTTGAGGGATGAGTGGCGCCATATCCTGTCCAACTGAAAGCCAATCAAACGACGGTTCAGCGGATCCTGGCCGAACAGTTAAGTGTTCAAGCTACCAGTAACGGGGATGTCGCGAGTTCGAGACTCCCCGTAGTTTCGTGAGATGCACACTACTAATAATTCCCAGCGAGGATGAAACACGAGCACAGTACTTCTGGGCTTTTCAGTGTAGATTGGCTTCACTTAAAGGACAAATTCTTCATCAAGAAGAGCCTGATAGTCGGGCGGACTAGTGCAGCAGCTCTGCTGATGTTAAAAACCGATTGTTACGACAGTCAGCTGGCATATTCTGTTTAGTTGCACACAGCGCTACAAAAATTGCAAGAGCGATTTCGGAGCGATTTCTCATTCGATTTTGGCACTTTGTCTTTCAGAGGACTGTTGTGGGGGTGAAAATCCGCACAGCCAGTGTTACCTCACTTTGTGAGAGAAAAGACGGGCTTGCGGTCGGTTTCTTCCGTTGGTTCATCCGGATTTGGAGGTCAAATGCTGTTAGGTTTTTCGGTTTAGTACGAAGTCCGAAACGGAATCGGAACCAGTTGAGCATATCGGAAATAGAAAGGTTTAGCATGACACAGTATAAACCATCTCCAACAATAATTTTGCAAATGAGCTTAATTAAAGTACAGGTAAAAAAAAGTCGGTAGATGACCATATCTGGGAACTTGGCATAGAAATAGAGTGACAGATATAATCTCAAGTAAGACGAGAGGAGAAAACGTTCGAATCCGAAAATGATATATCGGCAACACTGGAAGACACCGTCAATCCTAGTAACAGCATGTGTTCTTGGTCAGATTTCGTTAGTTGAACACTGACGCTATCCATCCAGCGGACAAAGATTTCCGTTTTTTGGCATCGCTTCACTACACGACGAAATCTGGCTTACGGGTTCGAAAGTTTTCTTCACGCGTTACTCATCACTGCAGTAGTTTGTTATGTGCCTCACAAATGGATCATGTTGTACAACTATCCTCGCATTGTTTGGCGCCATTCCGTGTGTCTACGTCCAGTCTGGAAAGATATATAGATTTCAGCACCCAGGACTTGTTACCACAGTAGACGTACACAAGGCGTTTCGGCAATGTTATTTTGTAAATGATAATCGGCGAAGCAAAAAGCCCTATGCTGCACGCCGTCATCGTTCGAAAGGGGCCAACTTCTGCCCCGACACGACGCTGGGGATAACACACGATACTGAATTTAGAAATTTCCCAAATACCACATCCATTTACAGTATGTTGTTTGTCTATACGTCACGCCCGAGAATACGTACTTATTTCTGTCGACATTTCGTACAATACAAGGCGGATCAACCACAAAGCATTCAAATGTCCGTTTGTGTCAGGCCCTCTGCCCTTACCCGGCATACTTGTTCGGAAATCCGTATGAATATGGCTCATGATCTCAAGAAAATGATGTATTTGAATCAGAACAATATCGGAAATAAGACACGTAAAAAAGCGTAAAACCAGTCGTTATGAGTACAGAGTTGGGCAAAATTGGAGCACCGTCTCCCTTCTCTTTTGCCGGGACCACTGATGTTTGACCTGACGATGTTTTTGTCTTCGGAATCACGTCATTAATATCATCATTATCATCTCTGACGGCAGAAGCCACTGCTGATGTGGAGTTGAGGACTGAAGCTGTTGACGTTGACTCCATCCAAACAGGTCCTGAACAGGGGACACAAAAGAGGAAAGCACATTGAAATTTGTGTAAAACTAAACTCACAAAGTGACGACGCATACAAGAACTGACACCATGTTATTAACCACTAACTTCATTGCGCTCATAGGAAGCCGGCCCAAAAGAGCTTCCGATAATCACAAAAGTCTGCACTATATACAGATGAACCGCTTAACAAGGAGCATTCACGAGCTTAAGAAAGCCCTTTTCCAGACCTGAATACCAGTGACATTTCGGCATTTCAACCCATTAGTCGTGCGATAGGTCGTTATTACCTGTCCTTCCCATTGAGAAGGCATTTTGAGAACCCTCGGAACAGTTTTCTCGAAAGGAGATGCCACCAGCTAAGTTCCACCCGATGAGACCAACTTGGATTCATGCAGCTTTAAGCTGGGTCCTTGGTGGTTTCTTCCGAGTTCCATTACTGATATGATGCGTCTAGACTTTACAGGTACACGAATAAAGAACTGGTCATTTTTTAGAAATCAGGTTCTATTAGCTGCTGTTCCACTCGTAGTTGATAAGGTACAACGGAAGTTAGGGACAATCAGTACGGATACACGCCTTCTTGGACGTTACATTCATTGTTCACGGATGATGCACACACCAGGGCTGCTTGACTAAGAAATCCGGAGACATTATCAAACGTCTTAAGCCTGTAGTTCTTTTCGCAGCTCTTTACGGCAATTACCACGTTGTTTTCGCTCCCGACAAAACGGAGCACGCCTGTGTATGTAGTTACGAAGCGAAAAAAAGTGATAATTGAGCTGATGTGAAGCCTTCCTCTCAGGGAAGCCAGTCTATGCTGAAAAGCCGGGAGCATTGTACAACTGTCTCATTCTCATTGGGAATCATCAGCGGTACACATCTCACGAGGCTTCAGGATGCCTCGAGGCCGCGACCTTCAGGTTAGTAGTTCAAGCACTTAACCGATCGGCTACGAGCGACCTGGGGCTCGAAATTCCTTGGAGTTCCGTGAGGTGCACACTGCTGATGGTTTTCAATAAGGTTGAAACAGCGGGACAGTGATACGTGGTTTTTAAACGTAGACAGGCAGGAAGAAATATCCGCTAAAAATTCAAAGATATACCCACACTTCCAGCAACCTTCCTTTCGAATGGAGAGGATTTTTCCTTATCTGAATCAGA
The DNA here is from genome assembly GCA_004794785.1 of Opisthorchis felineus. Classification (NCBI taxonomy): domain Eukaryota; kingdom Metazoa; phylum Platyhelminthes; class Trematoda; order Opisthorchiida; family Opisthorchiidae; genus Opisthorchis; species Opisthorchis felineus. The sequence goes on from SJOL01007330.1 coordinate 677,194, forward strand.
AGAGCATCTCTAACAATCTAGGCTACTCTACTGTGATGCTCACAAGGAATTCGGAAATGGAACAACCTTCCGGCGCGTTCCTTCTGTGGGTCTCATATTGAGTGGTTCATTGTGTCCTCGGTACGCACGATTGCCCAAAATGCAAATAACGATTACTATAACGTTTACCCAGTTTGCCGTTCTTGATGATAAAAGACTTCTCTGTGCCTCTAATTTTATCTAAGCACCTCCACTGAAAGCGCTTCGCTTTCCAAATACGTTGTTTGTTGTTGTCGTCACTATCGTTGTTTTTCTGCAATTTCCCTAGGCACAAATGTTTGGTTTTAGGGCCTTGTTCAATCAAAACATTGCCATTTTTAAGCGTTCCCAATTGAGATTTAAATAGCACGCAGCTGTGTCTCGATTACTCATACAAAACTTCATGCTAGGTAGGAGTCCACAGCGTCCCACCGAAACGTAGGTCCTGATGAATTCGGTCTGGTAGTGACCGACGTGTCACTTCGTACGGATGGTGAACTAATACATTTTACTTGGAAACTCGAATGTGCTAGACTGGAAAAAGAGTTTGATACGTCTTGTGCATGCCTACAAGGTGAAGAATACACCCTCACGTCAAACGGACCACTTTGAGACATAGAAAATAGCAGCCGACACATTGGTGATCAAATGAAATCACTGAGTAACTAAATGTGACGTTGAACATTCGGGAAGACATGTTAACCGGTTCGTTTTACGGTAAAACCGTTCAACGGGATCGGATTAAGGTGGTTTAAAATGTCTTGTACAAAGGTACTCCGAGCACGCGAAGTAACCTCGTGGATTTCTGACATGACACACGTATTATCACAGGGGTAGTGGCTCAGTCGTGACTGAGCAAGACACCTTAAAATGCGCCTCTCAGTCTCTCCACAAGGAAAGTTTTCAATTACGAATAAATCTAACACACTAGTACCGCAAGCTTAGTCCTGTCCTCACATTGTCCCGAACCACAAAAGAAGCTATAAAGTAGGTGAATTATCGAATGTTCCAGGAGTCGCACATTTAGGCGTTTTATGTGCACTTCTGTTTGATTTATTGTCGCTTGTAATGACGGGTTAAAGTACTCACTGTTGGATGGCCAACAGTCGAGCAAGAACAGGCAACAAGTGGGTAAAATGTCTTCAATCTCGCCATTCTCGAAAGTTCTTCTGAAGAGATCAGTTAATAATCTACAGGAAAGTAACAGCATTCTTAACAGGTGCTTCGTCTGCGTACTAGTCATTTACGAAGGGTTTCTTCTCCAGGGGATAAAAGTGTACAGGGGACAAGCAACGGACATTTCGAAGTTCGATCACACCTGGCTGAAGTATTTTGCTAGTACATCACGTGACAATGACTGATCTTTTCGGGGCTAATGTCAGTGAGAACATGTCCCGGATACTCTGACGATTGATAAGGGTAAAGTGGCCCATCATAAAACAGCGGTTAGAGTTTACATGTGAAAATGGAGAGGTTCAACAGGCTCTCTCTGTTTTTTCATAAAGGTCTGCTACCTTGAAATGGGTGTCCTGGTGAGCATCTAATAAAAAATCAATAATCCACTGTAAGAAACTTAGGATTGATAGTCCTGTTAACTGCTAATATGGGAGAAAGGTTACTGAAAATGTGTACTCCGCGCTTTTGGAAGGCCAACGCGAAGCGAAAAATCGAGGTCTCACCTGGTGGTACAATTTGATTAGAATCTACTTCCTTGTTGGAGGCGATCGATGCTTCGGACTCATGCTGCCCAGGTGAGATGCAATCTTCGTCATCCGTGGAGCACCCACCAACCAAATTTGGTTCTATCACCGGCTTAGGTTGTGGAGAAGGTACGTCAGGAAACACTGGTGGGAAGTTGGCTGCTTCATTCGGTGATAGTGGGAGATGACTGAAGCTGTTTTCGGAATCTGGCGAAAAACCACTGGAATCCGGTAGATCAGGCCATGTAGGCAGCGAATTTTGTGAGGACGGGACGCTCCGGTCTGGCTGAAATATGGAGATGCACAAGATACTACTGATTTTGTCTTCTGCCACAATTTGGTCGGACCGCTTATTTATCACAAGCTGACCAACATGCAGCCCTACGAGGACGATAACGCAGAGAATAAGTGGAATTTTAATGGACATTGATTAAAGTCAATTCAATAGTTCGTATGTTACGGGAATCCCCCTATCGATAGAACGTTACTTAGGTTCGTTCATCATACCATCAGAAAAGAATAATTTCACAAGATGAGTAAAACTTCCATCTGATAATTCGTCAATAGAGGATCCAGTCAGCACGTACGACCATGTGATGTGGATCCCGTGACTGAAGGATGAGTAGAACCATATCCTGTTCAAATAAAAGTTAATCACATTTCCCATCAGCCGCTCTTGGTCGAACGGTTAAGTGACCAAACAACTTGCTGGTAGTTCGTAGATTCTGAACTACCTGGAGTTTCCTGCGATGAGCACTGCTGATGATTCCCAATAAGGATGATGCAGCTGTACAGTGCCTCTCGGCTTTTCAGCATAGATCAGCTTCGCTTACATGACGAAATCCAGGTTGTAACTCCTTCAAGCATAGTAGGCCCGCCCAAAAAAATTCACTTGTGAGAACGGACAAAAACTTCCTCTACTTGGGGATTTTTACAATTCGAAGGGCGGCCAAGTTTAGTTGGGGCTCGTCCAAAATTATTGATACAATTGAGCTCCTTTTTCAGTAAAACGAGGGAAGCTTCGCACGAAAAATAACTTAAGATGGGGGCTGCTTACCCTCTGCGGACAAGTGCTCCATAATGTCATCCGAACAGAAGGCACAATATGATTTGTGCTCCTTCACGAAGGATTTTTGCCCAAACTAATGCGGCTGATAAATGACGCTAAAGATCCTTGAATGAAAACATCAAATAACATCCAAAGCCCGCTTGAAATCTCATTATTGAGTGTTCCACCGTAAATTTAAGGGGAGACGTTCCTGGAAGGGGGTGACCTGCTAACGTTCCATTAGGCACGCAAGTTGCAGTAAACTGTACACAGCCGCTCCATTGGTTCGTTGTTTCAATAAACATCAGAATTTTGCACTGCATTCTTCCGTAACCATTTTCCACGGTAGACTCAAGAAAATACGGTCAGAGCTACCCTTGGGTCTTCTAAGATGCCTCCAAGCAGAGGTACCCCGCATGAAACGCATAGACGGTTTGTGCACTATTGTGGCCGACGACAAGTGGATGATCTTCCGTTTCTTCAACCCATTTGGTCTAACTAGCTGTCAGAAGTAGCAAGAAGCAGAAAATGTTTCATCATCCGCAAAAAGCTTGATTAGTTTGTTGCCTTTGTATGGTATAGTCAGCCTTACACTATAATGTGCCACATACGAATCAGCAAAACCCTTCGCCGACCATCACGCCGGGGCCGTAGGAGCTTAAAATGCATGGGTTTGAAATGTGAAATCATCTACCTATTCAAAGTACTCAGGTTTTCCTGAGCAATATTAGTGTTTGTTGGCACTATGATATTTGGGAAGTTTTAGTGGGGATTCCTTCGTGTAGGTCGACTGAAATGCCAAGGAGCACTGTAAAGCTGTTTCATCCCTGTTGGTCATAATCGGTAGTGCGCATCCCACGAAGTTTTAGGGATATTCGAACTCGAAACCGCCTGGCCAGATCACTTAACCGTTTGCGTGATTAGCTCGCTCCCAGACATGATATAGCGCCACTAATTCAAACAGTTCACATCACGTGATCATGTGATCCATTCGTGTGACGCCAAAACCTGTCTAAGTGAGAGTTAACCACACTACCAGTCATCCGCTCGTGACCGAACAGTTTGGCCTTCAGCCACTAACCGGAATGTTACAAGTTCAAATCACCCCGGTAATTCGTGAGATGTTCACCGCTGATGAGTCCCAGTGAGGAAGAAACAACTGCAGTGATTTCGGTCTTCCAGGATTGATTGACTTCACCTGAAGGATGAAATCTCCATTGAAAACGAGTATCTTTTCTTATCTCAGAAACGCTCATTAGAGTGCATTCGAGTACCATCAAAAGCCTCCCACCATTTCGGTTTCAGTTTTTTTATAACAAAAACCCTTCTCCTCGAGCTATTGAATGGATCCCTTATTGTGTGGCCGAATGCCTCGAATGACCGTCAATTTTGGTACGTGCCAGATTGAGAGTATTACCTGTGGGACCTGCATATTTCCTGCTGTTAGTTTCATAGGCTTGAATCGATCGGGAGAGGTTATCTGACGAAGTTGTCATTCACAAAAATTCACTGCATACACGAACGGTTTGACTGGACACAGTGGCCTTCAAAGCAGCCGCGCTTCTTATCAGTCAATAGCAGGGAGCTGGCCATATTGTTGCAAAATCCTCCTGGGTTTTCTTCGCAAATACTCACGAAGGTTTCCCCAAACGGACTGTGTAAAAGACGCAGTTCGGTGATACTAGCGACTGTTTTTATATGACTTCGTTTTAACCTTTTAAGTCATATGTACCGAAGCGTTACCTAAGTCGGTGATCACCAAATCTGCAGTAAGTACCAGCATTTATTACTTGTGTAACGGTGTACACTACTGATGAAAATTGTGAGTAGCATCCGGTCCACTGTCAAAACACCGTCCTAGCATCTGATGAGGTGTTGGTAAGGAAAACATGTTCATTAGTGCTTAATACTCAAAGAACGTCCAGGAAAGTTCACTTTTCAAATACGCTGTGCGAATGAGATACTTACTTCGGTGTCTAACAGGTTGTAACCGCTTAGTTAATGGTGGCCATTAAATACCTCTGCACTGAAGAGTGTTCTTCTTTCCGTATGGTATACTGCTGTCTGTGATGAGGATGATGCTCAATCGGCATTCTGTGTCGCTCCTTCCTTATGAGGGACAAGCTCAATGATCCTCGGGAATGTTTTGCGGTGGTGCTGACCACTATGGGGTCATCCAAGGAGGAAGACAGGTCTGCCGTCATCTTGAAAACGTCATTCCTTCCCAAGGGAACTAAAACGTGGTCATTTATCGAACTGTTTGTGAAAGTCTTCTTTTTTTGGTTGAATTCAAAGTTCAATGATCAATAAACTCATTCTGCGTTCCGGGCTAGTTGTTTGAACGATTCCCGAATCAAGCAGCTGAAGTTTAAGAAACAGATTAGAGGAAACAGTCCAGAATGTGAACTAGTTTGTTTGTTGAGACAGCATGACGTGCGTATCCCTGCGCTGAACTACTTCGGTATGTCCCGTTGAGGCCGCACACTCAACCGTTTTACTTCTTCCACATTTTTTCTACATCAGATCACAGTGAGCATTCTGGCACTTTCCGCCCTCTGGTAGAAAAGGTGATTTTTTGGTCAAGAGTAAAAAAACCTATTCTGGATGGCAGGTTAGGCATAACTTTCTAAAACAGTTCTACCAGCAGGCAAGCCTCCAAGACATTCTAAACAGTTCTGTTTCGCTTCATCAGTTCATGTTTCGGTTTTGTTGAAAATCACACAACTACGCACAAGGCGCGTATATTCCACGCCTCGAATGAGTTACAGCGGTTTCTTCCTAGCATACAGAGTGCGTCTCGCCAGTTGTATGTCCGAGTCTGTCCTTAGACAGATACCGCCATTCTTGACATGCAGTCGAGAAATGGTAACGGGTTGGCCTCGTTTTTCGGTGTTTTGTGGTGTGATTGACGTGGATTTGATCAGAACTCAGTGGGATGATGGGCAGTCGTTAGAATGATTTCATTTCGTACTGTTCTACGAAACGAAAAGAATCACGCTCCGGCGTTTAGGTTATACTAACTAGGAAGTTCATACATGTTCAGCCGCGGTTGTTTAGCCAGCGTGGAAAAAAGTAAGAGGAGATTTTCACATGCGACAAACGGGACATAAAGTTTTCGAGAAATACTGACATTCGGGCACGAATTTGCTTTTGACCAGAAGTTCAGCTGAATCCAGCTGAATCTCTTGTTTATGGTGGTCCGGTCGTGGGCTGCCCAAGAGTTTTCAGCAACCTTATGAGTAGTGTGTTACGTCCAGGAAACAACCTATTGCGATATCTCGAACTGAAAGATAAAGCTGCCTGGTGCAGAACATTCACTTGAAGCAGACAGTCATAAACGAGAGATTCAGATGGATTCTGCTGAATCTGTTGTCAAAACCAAATTTGTGTGCAAATGAGAGTAGATGTCGAAACCTGCCTGTCCAACTTGTGTTCAACTAGAACGTATGGTTGACGGAAACTCAGTAACTGCGCCTAGCTGATGAGTCCCAACAAGGGCAAAAACGGTCAAGGGCTGTCGAAGAATTTTCAACAAACTTATGAGTAATGTGTTGCGTCGTTTTTTACAGCTTGTACACTAGCCTCGGGGCATAAGAACTGTTTCCTTATTGAGGATACTCATTTCTTCTGGGTGTATCACAAGAGAAGAGCACCAATATAAATCATTGTGGAAAATAAATTATCGAAAACTATCCACATTCTTAAAAACGAACATTCTATTGGGTGTCTGGTGAACAATCGAGAGGCCTGAGTTCCTTTTGCATACCCTCTCCGTTGTATTGAAATTCAAAGGTGCTTTATCTCAGCAACCTTGTCTAACTAGAAGTTAGACTGGCTTAACTTTCGACTGGAACTAGGGCGAAAGACCTGTTTGGCTAACGTTCTTTGAAGCCGAATCCACACGGAGTAGCAAGTCACTCATCAGTCACAATCTTGCATGTAATGCGCTCCGAACAGATTACTCTCGGAAAGGTCAAGTACATTCTTCCCTTGTAGTTGCCTGTCTTGGAAGGATTACTGGTTTATACAGTGGTCACACGCGGTTGGAAACGTTCGTTTATGTACTGTGACACTGATCCGATCGGTGAACGACCGCTAACTGGCTCTGTGATTCTGACTAGTTGAACTAACATTCTGATCACGTTCAGTTTGGAGTAGTTCCTATGTAAATCGGCGCGAAAGCAGGACGACATTTGAGTCAGTACCTCATGAAAATGCCTCAGCGAAAGTGGAATGCAACAGTGACTGAATTTACAGAAACAACTAATCTCTCTCCAAAAATGCTCCCTCAGAGCAAAAAGTTCTTCACTTCCCCATTTAGTGTGCGATTGAGAAGGACTTGTATAATCATCCTAATATTTGGCCGAAGAGTTTTTTCACTGTATCCAAAACACTGTATGAACCGATTTCCACCCCGCTGACACAATTACAGGTGGTCTACTTCACCATAAATTGGATGTAAAACAACTAAAAACGTAAGCTGTCAAGAATTCAGTCGGTGAAACCTATTTCTCCTGCTGCTAATCTGCTAATGAATCAGCAGGTTCAGTCGCGCGTACCCAAAACTGCGGCAGTTTCAGAGAAGCTCTTCCGATCTACTTCAAACGAACAAATAAACAAACATACCCTGGCAAATATCTTCATCAAATGTGCTTACCCCTTGTTGTGTCGTAAAAACGGAGACAGGTAGCTGTCGTATTAGGATGAAAATTAGCAGCCAGAATAAGTCAGACTGTACCATAAGTTGTGTTGAAATTTTGCAAGTTGCACGATTAAAGTTGTATTGAAAAACAGCAAAAGCTTATCTGGAGTTTCGTCAGACAGCGAAAAGGACGGAAGGTGGTTTAAGATGTCCTTTTTCAAACCCTATCTGTCTTTCGTACATTACACGATTCAGTTTATAGCTTACAGTCAACGTTCCTTCTACCGTTCTTTTTTATTGTTCTTGCATAGATTGGCTTCATTTATGGTGTGAAGTCTCCATTAGAATTCTAAAATCTGTTCACACAAGGAACACTGTGAACACTGCTCAGAGGAAGGACAAAATTCACTCAATGGGTGAAACTTCCATCTGACGAGTTGTTGATCGAGGAACCAGTCAACACATGTGACCACGTGATGTGGATCCCGTGATTGAAAGATGAGCGGCGCTATATCCTGTCTAAGTGCGATTTAATCACACTGCTGATCAGCCTTTCGTGGGTGAGCGGTTAAGCGTTCAGTCTACTAGCCTGGAGGTCGCAGGTTCGAGTTTCCCCAGTGGTGCTTCGTGAGATGAGCACTGATGATGATTCCCAAGAATGATGAAACACGTATTTCCCGGCTTTTCAGCACAGACTGGCTTCAAAGGACGAAATCTCCATCACAAGGATTCACCTTTATTGATGGGCGATACTATTTCTTCTGACCACGAAAACATGGTGCTGAACAAAGATCAGATCTCGACCAGTGTAACTTCTAGAAAAAGAGTAATCAGTGAGCTTCGATTCCTTTTGCTTGTACAAGGAGGCTGCATGTTACAGAATAGTGGCTAGACAACAAGCCGTCGACCGCAACGCCAATCCTAGGACACCAAAGAAAGCGGACAACCAAAGAGAGTCGGTGCTACTGGGCTAGCCGACCGCGCCGAATAACGTCAGAACGTCGACAAAAGACTTCTTGAATTACACTATGCTGAGGACATATCCTGAGAATGTTCCTCAATGGTCCAAAATATTCCAGATCTTCTGAGTGGCAGAAACGCACAGTGATCAGTTTTCGCGCGTATAAATTAAGATAGACCAGATGTCTGATTACTAGACTGGAACCCTCGTCTTCAGACTAATTTCGTTCCAAGCAAATCATGGTGCCGTCCTTCGCTCGGTCTTTCGAAAGAGTGGTTGGACCGAGAATCGCACATACTGCTCAGTGCAACATCATTCACCGTGAGTGGCCGTCAGTGACCTTGATCTCCAGCAAAACGATGACAGCATATTGGCAACTTCAACTGAGGGCCCACTGTTGGGTGTAATGATCTGCAGTAAAAACGAGAATGAAGTTCGAAACTTCTGGTCCTTGCTCGAAAAGTTCGCTCCAAATGATGGACTAAGTTGTCTGGATGGGCATTAGAAACGGCAGATTCAGCTGGATCGAGTTGAGCGTCACTTAAAAACAAATTAGGGGATAAATTCAGCTGTTTAGGTAAACAGGTAGTGACATGCGGGGCGATCAAAGTAGCAGTAACCTAGAATAACACGTGATCAGATCGATGAGTGATCATCTCTAGTTTACTTTCGTATGCATAGTCTCATGTGATATGCCCGCCGCAGCTCGCTGAATCGATCCTTTTGCTGGCCCCACTGCTTATCAATCACACCTATAAGGTTGGTTTTATTCATCCTCACTAAGAATTCGCAAAACGCTTAAAAGTTGTGAACAAAACGACACGATCAAAATTGCAGCCTGGTTACCAAGGGAACAGATGATGGGACCATAACACGGGAGTCTAAAAATTGACTCCTCAGCCAACATGTTTCCCACAATGTTGTGTACAGCGAAACGTGGTGCAACTTCTGTGTTGGTTCTTGGCTTCCTGCTCCGCCCACTATGGTATATCAAAAGGCACGGTAGATTGAGACAGCCATTTTTGGAGACAAACGAGATTATTACAACTGTATTTATAGGGTCATCACAGAATGTTCCACAAGGTCACGCTAGAATTTTCGTGAGCGGTCGAGAAGCGCCGAGCTCTAATGCTCGCTCCTGCTTATCTGATATTCGGACCAATCAGCGAATGCCTTCGTTTGGTCCGTAGCCCCACGTGACACATCTGTCGAACTGACGTGACGCTCGGCTCTTAGGAGTGGTTGGTCCTCCGGACACACAATTAGCCAGATTAGTGAATCTGGTTATCCCCCTTTTCAAGCATCGTAACCCATTCGCATACTATGGATAGAAGTTTCTTCTCCAGCAGGCTGCAAAGCGAGTGTGTACGATATTTTTGCGAATTAAGTAGAACGTCTATGTATTATCTTTTTCATTTTTCAGGGCTTGGGAGCATGTTCCAATTTGGTGACCTCAGACGTCTTTTTCCAAATTACAACTGACCGGTGAGTTTTATAATTACCTGTTTTGGCTCAGCTGGATATCCCAGTTTGCGTCGGTACTACCGTTTTTCGGGAGAAATACACCTGTATGACCTGGAGAGTACTCTAGGGAGTGAATATATCCCGTCCGTGTTCTGAGCAAAACGTGCCCTCGAATTTGCGGTCACTTAACGAGGACCACCGAGTCTGGTTCATCAAAACAGTGTGGTCTGTTCGACTTACAGTAAGCGGCACTGTTGTTGCCATTAAAAACTCAGAAAAGGACGAGGCACAAAATTATTTCGTCAAAATTGACGTTCAAAGAATTACCACCAAACACAGCTGTTTACAAGGTGTCTTGGGCAATTGTTACGACACACAAAAAAACACCTGAAAGTGGCATGAAGATGCCTGAAATTCCTTTGGATGGTTATTTGTCAACTGAAAATACAACGCACGGGTGAGTCCTTCCAAATCAACACTAATTGCTAATTCTACGCGCTGCGTAGAACAGAAACGTATTTGCCGTTTCGGAAACCGTTGTTTACGTATGGACATAAGATATGTGAAATTTGGGAAATCTGTGTGAGTCGTGAAACCAAACGGTTGTAAAACTGGTCTGAAAGTAGCCCCCGCCCCCGCAACCCACTAAGCGAACCAACAATCTCGCAAAGATTATTTCTAATGCGTCACGTGATAATGCTTGTCTCGTTTTGTACCCTAGTCCCACCTCAAGCCATAAACGTACGACGATTCTGCCGAGTGATAGATAGTAGAAAGCCTCGTAATTCCACCAAAATACACGTAACGTTGCTTAAGGGCCTCGCAACAAAGGCATGAAGCGGTTCTAATAGACGAGACCGCCTAGCATGCAAACGTCATAGGCCTGTTTCTTCTGAGCGGTGGTGAACTGATACCGACAACTCATGGTGTCTGTGTGCGGGACAACGCCAGAGAAAATGGGGCACGGTATAGTCGATTGGCCGATTTTTTTTTACCAAGAACAAGGCTGACTCCATGGCCAATCTAGCAGTAGGAAACTCGACTCTTTCCGAGAAGAGACAGCTTCTTTGAATCAACGAAGCTTATTGCACCACATGTCACGTTTTGTCTATCTTGCTGAATACAGTTACGTACGCAGGTCGCAAAAGGTAGAACCATCTTAGATTTCTTTTGGGACCTGGTCCAAAACCAATGACATGAAGAAAAAATCAATTACCTTATAAAACAAATAAGTAAATTAACTCCAAACTTACATCACGCAGTGGTCTTTCAATCTCCAGAGGGTGATTGACTACGGTGTACGACTGATGCCTGATTCCGTTGAATGGGACCTCCGGATTGTGGCGCTGTCCATCTTGTGTAAAAGGAGCGACAGGTTTGTCGTAGCTAAAGAAAATTTAATGAACGTGGACGAGGTTATCACCATCCAGGACAATCAAAGAGACTTTACCAACAATTTAGGCAATGTCACCTCAAGATAAAACTTTTGCCTCGAATGCAATAGAAAAATAGACTATTATTAATGGTACCTATGAGGCTCAAAATGAGTGGTATTTACCTTCTCTCGATGCCTCTAAATAGTCTTTCTTTCGTAGTGGTCGGAGTTTATTACGTTCAGTTTAATTCTCTTCCCGACAGACACACATCACGTTGCCTGATGCCTACCGACTCATCGGTAGAGAGATGGTAGTTCATTTTGTCGAGGATACCAGGAAAAAAGCAGTCCTATATAGTGGACGCTATCATGACTTCAACAGCTTGGTCAGAACGAGCCAGAGACGCTCACCTTCTCTGGACCACGCGAATACAGTTCAGGTGTATTAGACCAGTGCACAATGTCGAGCTTCAAGGCGTTTGCCTTTAGATTTACATTTGGTCGGCATCTGCCTGGTCGGATGTGCCTAGTACAGTGCATCGCGCCTACAGACACACAACGGGACAGGTAAAACTAAGAGCGGAATGCAAAAGCCGGGATTTGTGGGATTCGTATCATCTACATCAGTCTCGTTCAAGCAGTTGTTGTCCTCATTTAAGCCATAGCAACCGGAAAATTGCTGAGATTGAGTTCCGTTGATGTGAGAGCACAGCAGAACTGTATGGCTTCGGTTATTGGGTGTTTTAGCCCAATCATCTGACTTATCAAGTGGACTTTTCTATTACTCGGTCACGGCACTCTGGAGGCAAATGTTTCGTGTGGTGTTTGGTGAGCTCGACGTCTCGAATGATGAACAAGAGTGTGAATCAGAACAGCTGCATCAAGACGTCCAAACGGAAGCGACGTGGAAATGAATTCTCCAAATCCAGAAACTACTCACAAATAACGAAACGGAATATCGCGGTAGGTTACAGTCGTCTGTGGTGTCACCTGAGGGGGAAGTCCTGAGAGGTGGACCACTCGATTGACATGGCCAGAAGATTTTTTGGTCGGTTCTCATGAGAAAGAAACTCCGCTTCTTTGGTGTGGACTGACCAGGAAACCCATACCAAGATAAAAAGGATAATGACTGTCAACGATGTCGGCTGTTACTACGCTTCCCGGTTCTTTACAGCAAAGTTATCCGCAGTAAATGTGAGACCTCCTCTCAGCCTTCAACTGGCAGTTGGTGCAGACTTACCATCAGCAATGACAAATAGAGCGCGCCGTTTGACTTTGTAGCATACCATTTGATGCTGCCCTAGTTGAAATCCTGAAAACAAAATATTTATCTAACCTAGGAGAACAAACAACATATCCTGTTGGTGTGCTTGTGACGGTGAATATGAACCAAAAGTGAGATACAAAATCAAAAGGTACTCATATTCGTTGTTGATAGTATGAAAGGGTTGTGAAATTTTGAATAGTGACCTTATCCTATAAATGCAGTCAGTCTGTGTGGCAAAGCCGCGAAGCATTGTTAATTTTTTTCATTAGCAATGTAAGATCGAACTCGCGACCACCGGGCTAGTAGTCGAAGGCTAAATCGTTCGGCCACGAGCGGCTGGTAGGCAGTTTGGTAACACTTACTAAGAATATGGTCATTTCCATCCCGCGTAACGTAACCTCACGCTGACTGGCCATTCGAGTGACGACTACTCACACGGAAGGCGTAAGGACTTTTTGAGATGTTTGTCACTGCTTACTGATACTTACTTCTAACAGGGATTTCATCTTGTAAACTATGCTGAGTAACGAAGAAACTCTGTGAAGCTGTTTCGTTCTTTTTGGGTTGAATCAGCAGCGCGCACCTGATGAATCTTTGTGGAGGTCATGCGAGTCCATCAGAGTACTATAACCCTCACTTTCAGTTCTGACTTGTCAGAACGTACATTTGTACGCCAATTCTCAATTAAACCGATGCTCAATCACGGAACCAAGTCTTATTTCGACCACTCGGTGGCACTAGTCGAAGACAAAATGTTTTAAATTTGAAACCTGAGCAACGTTCAGCCAGTGCTTAACGTGGCCATCGGAACCTCATCATCTAAATATTCACTCGGTGCGACGAAACATGGGTGACATAAAATGGGGCGCAATGTCACCTTGGGATAAATTTTTCAACCTAGGAGATCGTGCCTATTCTTATTTGTTACTAGGGATGATAATGGCCTAAAACTCAGAAAAGTTTCAACGGAAGCACAAAGAAGATCCAAAAAGTGTGCTCAAGTGTTTCCCCATTTCTCAGGTGAATCTTGCGTAAATGTTGAGGCTTTCGGTAGGAAATTGTGGGCGTCCATTGAGGTCAACCGGGGCTACCATGTACTTTACAACTGAAAGAAACCCGTCTTGGTATGAGTTATGCTCAGACCTTCCCTTTAGACAATGCGCAACAACTTGTATTTCTTAATAGGTTTGCTGTTACAGTGAGTTCTAGAAATGGCAAGCCAGGAACGAACCCAACATCCGAACATGGGAGGAAGCATTCATCTCCTTCTTGTAAGGGCATTTTGGTGGAAAACACTGAAACTGGCGTTGATATATCAACGCTCACACGCTAGATGTCATTAATAAGAATGAGACAATCTAGCTAGGTGTGTTTTAGTTCGGGCCACTTTGACACAGTATAATTTCCATCCAAACTATTAGAGGGAAGCCGTAAAATCTAAGAGACATTTATTTTCTGGGGAAGTAGGTAGCTTTTCAAACAGATTTTCGGTCAGTAAGTTCGCACTCTATCCACTGAGCTATCTCGAGCTCAAGAAGGACTAACAGACGGCCGCTGTGCCGTAGCACACTCAAAATGTCTCCTCTTTGGGTGGTGATCATCGACAACACATTTGTCATGCTCGAGGAACAATTTGGCAATCGTACCGTACTACTCATAGGGTTACTGAAAGTTTCGAAAGGCCACTATCGTTTTCGCTTTTCTTGAGGTTTATCAGGTAGGCAAATTCCCAGAGTTTCTATCAAATTTACCTTCTACTGAATTGCACGTAGTCGGCGAAATACACGCGGTTGCAAATTACATTCAACCTTGCTGATTTCATTACCCCTCTAGTTCAATCTCACACTGTCCTGATGAGTAACTCTGATTGTCAAAGATTCACAGAAAAGCTGTGCAGAAATTGTATATGGTGGTATCCTCCGAGTGCTGATACGTGTTAGTTAACAAACATTGCTATCAAAAACTGTCAAATGTGCTACAAAATATGACGCAAGACCCGGTGTTCTTATTCCACACCCTCCTCGGATTTATTTGAAAGCCTTATTGTGAAGAAAAGAATAAAGGTGGACAGAGAAGAGACCTGGTGCTAGCTTAGTACAGTCATTCCGAGGTGCCTACGCCTCCAGACACTCATTCAGGCAATCCGGATAGAAACTGACAACAAGATCGCCACTGACATCGGTTGGCAGCCATATCTTCCAGTGTCTTCAACCAGGCGCCGTGGGGATCACGCGGTCCCCATACTGGAAGGCGAGTAGCACCGACAGCATCCAAACATTTCGTAGTCTTCTTCATACCCCTCTGCCAGGTCAAGGGTTGGCCACCTCTCTGCTTCCGCTACTCTGAGTTGGGCATGGAAAACAGCACTGTCTTCGGCAAACGATGGTTAGGCATATGCAATACATGGCCTAACGAACGCAGCTTCTGGTGCTGGACACATTCTTCAATGGAATTACCCACTGCACAACCGATAACTCTCTTTCTGAATGCCTCGTTACGGACCCGCCGACACCAACCCACACGAGCTATGGTCTTGAGATAACGATTGTCGAACACCTGAAGACGTCTCAGTTCCGCTGCTCGAACAGGTCAGCTCTCACAGCCATACAACAAAACAGTCCGCACTGTTGCCTGATACGCACGTCCCTTGAGATTCAGGGATATACCGCTTTGACGCCATAGGTGTATCAAATTAGCAAACGCGACCCGGGCCTTGCAGATTCGTGCATTGACCTCATCTGTCACACTACAGTCAGAACTAATACAACTTCCAATACAGCTTCCGGCCAGTAATTTCGCCCGTTAACTACTGAGTCCCTATATGACCAAATCACAGGGATACAGCTCTGCTTCTAAACAAATTAAATTGTCCATGGGTATAGACATGAAAAGGAATCCATCGTTGTCTCACTGCCGGACGGGCAATCCCAGGCAAATACTGTTACGCAACCCCTCCCCCTAAAAGAAATGTTTTTAGACACGGAACAATAAATAGTGGCCTAATTCCCGTCAGGGACACAACAACTGTTCAGTGTAGACTGATTCACCTCTCCAAAAAGATATGGTTTGAGGGTGATGGGATTCGACTACTTGATTGTGACATTTTATGCGATTCTCTCCAGTTGTTCTACTCTTTCTGCCTTCTTTGTGCACGTGATGGCCATATATAAGGGGAAAAACAGCAGCGCTATAAAGTTGTTCCTCTAGGTGGCGGTGTTGACACCCGAACGCAGTTACACTCCCTCAGATCTTACAAACACACTGGTTCACTCGGCAACAGTTTGCACCGACATCTCTTGGGTGGTCATTGTCGCGAACAGCCACTACGATATTCCGGATGGCGTGCTGTTCGATTCGTCGTATTATGCTTGGGCAACTTAGTCAAGTTAAACTAACAGTCACGTGATCTGGTTTACGCCAGTGGATATGGGAAAACCGTGTGTGAAACCGATAAAACAGAAGCAACGTCCAACTAGTAATTAAACAAGTTTGGAGGCAAACTTCAGCCTCGTCTTTCATGCCAGTGCTAATTTGGCGCCCGTCCAACTGAAGATTTATTGTTATTACGAATTTGCTCTATTGCAGTCACATGCATTCTCTTCGGTTCAGACGTATCGACAGAGAGCGAACATGCCCCATTGTGAAAACTGGCCGCTTCTGTTTCCAAGGCAGTGAAAGTCAAGCATGTGACGTCCTTCTGTAGGTTAAAAAAATCACAGTAGAAGCTAATTCTGCGCCATGTCGGAGTTGTAGAGTACTCCAAGATCCTCCAAGAAGGAAATTGGTTAAGGCATTTCTCAACAAAAAAACTTTTTGTGAATGCTGTCTATCGATGTGACTGCAATCGCGCGTTCATCTGGAGTTGATTCGTACGCGGTCTTACAACTGTGACGGTCTTACCGGTCTCCACAGTATCTTATATTTTTTAGAAATCACCTAATTTACCCAGGTAGGTTAGAGAAGATTATTCGGCAGAAAGTTCCAATCCGATGTGGTTCTACTCCAACAATGTTCAGAATCACTAACTTTATCCCGCACTTTGTGCCACGGAGATCCCTTGAGCAATGTTCTAAACAAATCAAAGATGTTTCTTCGCGCTGAGGAAAGGAAGCATACAGGTAAAACGCAAGAGAGTAGAAATGAAAATGGATGGAAGCAATAGTCGGATAAACAGGCGTCACCTGTTAGGATGGATGGTTCCCAAGGCCCTGTCGTTCGGCTGGATGCCCTGGATGAGGCATTCGGTTTATTAAGTAGTAAACAGTTTCGTGCGAACGAAAACCAGAGACGAGCGAACATTTGGGTTTTCTGCAACTTCTCATCAGGCTTCTAAGGCTGTGAAATCGTTGGTATTACACCCTTTTCCGGTTAGAAATTTGCGCAGAGATATTGCAGTATATTTTCATGATAGACACTACTCACAAAGTTGCTGAAAGCTCTTCGACAGCCCACGACCAGTTTCGCCTTTCTTGGGACTCATCAGGTAGGCGGAGTCCCCTCCAACCTTATATTCTACTTGAACCCAAATTGTACTCAACCGGCGAGATACGCTCATTCTCAAACACCAAATTAGTTTGCAAGTGAGTGTATTTCTCAAATTACATAAAATCTGGATGAAATTATGACATAAGGTCGATTGGACTACTCCTAACTGGTAAGCGTAAAGATGAACGAAACCTGTAGTGAACTGCTGAATAGTTTAGCGACCTTATAAGTAGTGTATTCTGCCAAGAAAATGAGCAGGTGGTTGAGTTTGATGAATAATAACGCTTGTGTTGTCTGACTGGATGCCTCAGGGTTAACCTCAAAAGCTAGAGAACAGTTTTGCTGTACGTGAGCGGGTTTGCATGCCCTAGCCTCGGGAGTATTTTGGTGGCTTCAGGACGTTTTACGCGTAGATGAACACAGATGCTCGTGCATCGACCGAGGATATGATTGTCTAGGCTGAGGATGAAAAAACAAGGGAATCAAAGATTGTTGCTGCTGTTGTGGAATGACAGAATCGCCTTATCGTGGATACAGTCAAGCAAAGACCTGTTAAACAGAACAGCCATAATGGCAAAAATAGGAAATATTTGCTATATTTCAGGCAGAGACTGGTTTGTGATTACGTTTAACCTAGCGCTTTTGGGGTGGTTGAGGAGAATTCCAATCCGAACGCGGCTGACTGCTCTTGAATGAACCATAAGTCACCGGTGCGAAATATTCATTTTGCAGGCGGTGAGGAGTTTCAAACCAAGATTTTATCCTCAACTGAAGTATGCTTGTGTGAAATAGTTTCACGGAATGATATTACAAGCAGATCAACGCGGAACGCAAGTGCACTAGACTGTACGGATATTGAACTGACTGAAAAGTCACCAGAAGCTGAAAATCAAGCTGGAGATACCCGTTGCCATATCGGTCAACATAGAAAATATATGCAACAATGGCCCAACAAAAACAGTAGTCTATGGGAGAAGCAAAATGATTGGGTGACAGATGGGGCATTTAGAAGAACCAATGGCGGGAGTGCCAGAGAACGGCCTGGTTTACGTGTCACTAAACGTACTGGTTGGTTATTGGTTGTTAAATGAAGACAAAAGATTGGCTATGGCCAACAGACCAATGACGCAAACGCAAGAGGCTAGACAGCTGATTTGGATAGCTTATTGACATATCTTACCTCAGCTGTTTGC
The DNA here is from genome assembly GCA_004794785.1 of Opisthorchis felineus. Classification (NCBI taxonomy): domain Eukaryota; kingdom Metazoa; phylum Platyhelminthes; class Trematoda; order Opisthorchiida; family Opisthorchiidae; genus Opisthorchis; species Opisthorchis felineus. Next base: position 695,347 of record SJOL01007330.1, read on the forward strand.
CTAAAATGCGATGTAGCACACCATGCCTAAAAGCCAAAAAGTACAGTATAGTTGCTTCCTTCATCAGCAGGGTGCATATCAGGCATCTTTAAGGGGACTGGAGGCCGCTAGCATCCTGATAGGGGTATGAAGACCGACATATTCAAGTAGATATTTAGCTTTCACGTAGGTCGGCTAAAAACTCAGTTCACTGTCATTTTCCGAGGCATCTAATGCCAAAACCGAATGGAACAGACAGGCTAAAAAATCAGTTCCACGCACACAAGCATGCCATTTAGTACGCACTGGTTCACACGCACGCATTCTCCAAAGATTGGAAATTCTCGTGCCAGTGTCACTGTTTTCCTGCTTCCATGACCTTTCACACAAACACAGGCTCACCGAAAAGAAAGAAAACGAAAAAACTTGTTGCTTACGTCATATTGCTTGAACCATTTAAGAGGCGCATATGTATGCAATTCACATTGGGCCGGGAGACGAGAACAAATGTGCTCAGTAATTTGGCTTGCGGAAGCCTACGTGTTCCATCAAACCACACACCATGGATTCCAAGGTGTATGAGGCCCTACAGTACACTGCTGTGAACCCTAGGGCATTCCTCCCACGTCGTAGGCTGTTGAAGAGCTCTCAGCAACCTTATGTATCGCGATATCTTGAAGCAAAGGGCGGCCTGGCGCAGCATCATAAACGAGAGATTCAGCTGGGTTCCAGGCGAGTCTCCCGTTAAAACCAAAACGGTATGCGAATGAGTGTGCTTCACTTCTTCCCATGTTGTTAACCGATGGCTATCAGCATCGTGTTGGACCCTCTTCCTCAGGCAAGCGCAAAACAATACACGAAGGTGGGTTTGTAAGGATCCAAGTTTCGCTGATGCGTCATGTCACTCAATAAACGAAATGCATGGAAAATAAAATGAACTGAATATACTCTTATGGTTTGCCGTAAAGAGATGCAATTCAATGCTGTCAGAAGTTCATTAACAGTGTTTCCGTTTACCGAGAACAGCCATTTTTGTGTTCATCCGGCCGCGCAAAGCTCCCCAAAGTCCATGGATTTACGGACTATTGATGTGACGGTGAATTTATCCAGAACATTACCAACCCTATGGATTCCATCGATTTCCCCTCATTTGTTTGCTGGGATAGCCTGATATTTCGAGTTTCACATGATAATCAGCAAATTTGACTGCGTGCCGAAGTAGTGGCATCTCAGATGTGCTTATCAGTTGCTGATCTATTCGCTGAGGTTGGCAAGACTCAGTTTGCAAATGTTTCGTCAGCAAACGAAGGGAGGTCAACGGGATGGGGCAGGACGTGTACTTCCTTCTCACCTTATACGAAATCCACGAATAAGCAAGTGCCCACTTTTACCACCCAAGCAGGCTGCCCACCTAACCACACACCACCACACAGCTCGACGGAACTACTGTTCCGCATTATGAACTCTCGTAGGCAATACGTTTCCATATTTAACTGCATGAAACTCATGAAAATCGTGGTTTGCAGAAAACCACACACTATAGGGACGTATTTCTGTCTGATACATGCAGCAATAACGGATCACACTGTGGAAAAATACAACGTAGAAATGAACTTTTTCGTGTGTGAGCTACTGGTTGTTCTGTGTATTCGAGACTGACAGTCCCGACAGTTTTTCCGCTTGCTCTAATTCCAAAGATGGTGTTCTTCATTTGCTCCGACCCGCGCACCCCAAGTTCCGTTCCCGTGATTCGCGTGTGAGTTGACGTCACGCTGTCGGCGTCCACATTGCAAATTATGACGGTGCCACTGTCTGCCCAGCTTGATTGTTACATTCTCAACCGACCATATACTCGGATCTGTCTAGATCGTGACCACGCAAGGAGTGCTATTTTTGCAAGCCTATGACTAAAAGTTCAGACGACACAAACCGCCTATTTCCGTTTTACTCGGCTGTAGTGTATACTCATCTGATTATAAACAACACAACAAGTTAGGGAGGTGGCACCGTCGCCTACGTCCGCTAGGTAACAACGTCGAAATAATGTTGCGAATGCGGAAAATACGTTTTTAAATCCGCCAGGACGATTTCCCACTAATCATCTGTGCATTTGGAATAACGTAGACTCATTGCTTATTAACTCTTTTACGAACATTAAGATGGTGAGCTCCTAGATAGTTGGTTTGCCGGTTGCGTGATACCGCTCAACGTCATTTGTTCAGCAATTATCAAGAGAATGACACCAACTGTTTCCCATTCTATTCCTCAACAAATTGCTGAACCGAAATCTTTGCTTAGGTAAAAGCATGATGTGAAGTGATAGGAGTGTAATGAATTTCCTGTGCCTCTGGTCATAACTGACCCGGAATATCGCAAAGGGAACTCTGTCTTCCAGTTACTCCTAACCGGTCAGGATGATCGATTTTGCTTCAAAGGCTTCAGCTGCCCATTTGGGAGGATATCATGAATTTTCGGGCAAACCGCAAGCATTGAATTGCATTTCGTTCATGTAGAATTCTCACATCATTCAGGGAGTTGATTGTGTTAAACTGACCGTATCACCTGAATTGGTCTGATTTTCACTCACCAATGGCGGATAAGTGAAGAGGACATCAGAAGCTAACCAGGTTTTACGCTGTTACGCCCGTGCGTTGAAGAACTAAGCCTTTTAGTCGTCTGGCCTGCCTAGAAATGCAGCCTCTATCGCCCTCGTATGAAGTGAAACCGAGGTAACCGAATTCTGTGCATAATTCTGTCATTCTTCTGTGCATTCTTAGTGGTCGTTGGTAGAAAAGTGAACCTAGTCTCAATCATCGTGGTAAATGAGGATTAATATCACAGTAGTGTTGACAAGACACTCAAATGAATTTGGATTCGAGTTTCGCTCTTATTAGAGCTCATAAGCAGAGCGTACTTTTGGCCGTGCCGGACATTCGACGTGCGAGATGAGTACTACTCAGTCAGAACATGCTTGACGCACTGGAATTATCACGTCTGAACAGGGCAGGGTGTCCACGCTTTAACAGAGGCTTTAACAGAATGTTTGGTTTGCTCGATGGCTCGAACGACAACCCAGTAACTGTTCTGGTCCTGTCGACTGATTCACGCGCCTTTCAGGACTTCCCTCCAGTTGAGAAGCCCAAAGGACGCTTCGACTGGATGTAGCTGGTTGCGGGATTTTTAGAATTCAAGTTCAAATCAACCAAATTTGAACAGTCCTTCTGCTATCCTGGGACAATTATTCTGGTGAGTCCACACCAAACGCGGGAAGCAGTGGAACTGAGTTCGAAAGGAAGTGCATCCATCCTGCGCTAGCGGAGTGGTGGTGACACGCTCATCTCGAATGTAAGATGTCATGTGTTGAAACCTCGGCACAGACAAGAATATGCACTGCTGATTAGCTCTAATAGGAGCGAAATTTGACTTCAGTGCTTCCTCCCTTCAGTGTGGACTTACCAGAGTAAATGCGCCAGGACAGGGGGAAGATTGTTCAAACGTGAGTGATGTGAAGAGGCATTCCATGAGTCACGCGACCACCCAGAACTAGTCAGATGAATATGTCGTTTGTGATATTCTTCAACTGAATGTGCGGCACAAAAACAGCCTCATAATGCAGTTGACACGACGTTCGCGAAATCGTAGTATATTTCTTTGACGAAACACAATATACATAAACCAGCACTTTACTTGTGTCTCCCGTTAGCATCAAAGTCATTTGAAAATGAGCGTTATTCAGCAATGGCTTAAAAATTGATGTTCCAGTAGGCCACAAGGTTGAGGGAAACTGGGGGACTACGCCTACCTGATGAGCCACAAGAAAGGCGAAACCGGTAGTGTACTGCCGACGCGTTTTTAGCAAGCTTATGAGTAGTGTGTTCTGCCCAGAACAGGGGAGAAAATACATCCATTGGGGAGCTGATGAAATACGATAGTTTACGAGAATGGATTGAAAAAGATCGCGGGCGGTTGGAAAATTAGTGAGACCCAGTACCACGCGCTGTCAAACAAGAGTCCAAACAAGAAACTTTAAAAAAAAAGATCTGTGTGATCCAATGTATGCGCGGATCCTTCAACTGATGGTTCTTGATACATCACAACAGAGCTGGTAAGCCAATGAAAGTCATTATAAGGACGAGGGTAGTCAACAGATCTCGTGTTCTGTGACTGGTCATCTTAATTAACACATCAAAAATACAGGCCACAACTCACACATACATCTGCTGGCAAACTGATTACATCACAGTCAGACTAGGGGGAGCTACCTGATTCTGAATTTATCGGTGTGACGCAGTGACCAACTGACGTACTCAGTGTGTTCCAGTGGTTCGTGTGCTTGTCCCTGTATCAAAACCACACTTGCGAATTCTGACGTACTGGCCATGACAAACAAGCACAAAACACATGAAATTCTATAAGAACTGAAAAGGGAAACGTTGATATGGAAGATCGATTGCAGTCGAGTCCGCGTGAGCACCCCAAAGGGAAATAACTGGACTTTAGATCCTGGGACTGACTGCAACTGACCTCGATCACCCGGGTAAACATCATTTCCCGTGACTACTGGTGTAAGGAGGGAAACACTCCGATGCGGAACTGTTTATTAGAAAAACGCCAACCAAACAGTTACAGACTATTGGACAGGAAAGTTAAACCCTCATTTGCACGTTGTTTATTTTAAACTGAATATTCGTCTTTTTCTTGAACGCGTCTTCTTGAACTCTCTTGGATATTAATTGACTATAGCACAATTGCAAGCAAAAACTGCAAAGTAGTTCCACGAATTCCGTAATAAATCCCACCTTCCATTAGATCAAGGCGAAGTTACGAGAACACACATACTACTCGCATGCGTCATCAGTAGTACCCACCGTTACACTCGCATGCGTCATCAGTAGTACCCCCCGTACACTGGTAAATCCAAACGAAGCCGATATTTGAAGTGAGAGCTTTAAAGTTGGTCACATGACCCAACTCTGAACCAATTTCTATCATAAGAGAAGTTGTTCAAATTTCCTAGTAATGTAAACTGTGTTTGATACCAACAAGAATGCGCAAGACAGCTTTTCCTGTGTTTCTTACCTGGTCTCGTCAAAGGTGGTTTTGAACTCTGGTGGAAACAACTGGTCTATCAGAGGCACAGAATACGCACGCACTCATAAATGGAATGAGCCGTTGCCAGTTGGTTTGAGTCTTACGCCTGTGTAAAAGCATAGGCTGTTGTACTTAACGGATTGGTGAGATTTCCTGACGTCTCGAGCACAGTGTTCCGTTGAAGTAATAAAACTGCCTGTCATCCAGCTTAGTCTGGCCTCAAACACGGAAAATCAAACTGCACAGTACTTCTTCACTTGGATCACTACAACATTTGGTTTGCTTTCGTTGAATAGAAGAAAACTCCAAGAGTTTAGGTCAATCAAAGGTTAAGGGTGCTTCCAAGGCACACGTGATTATAGATCTCAGACGAAATTGCTTGAAGGGTTGTGTGCATGCAGTGTATACATACAAAGAATGCATAGCATCACACAAAGTAAGGCGTCCCCGAACCGGAACTTGGGGTAGCAGTGAATTTCAATTTTTTAAAACAAACCGCACACCGTGGATCACAGAGTACTAACTTATGATTCTAAAATGGACCTATCGTGCTAAATGCAACCAGTGAGTAAAACGGCGAGTGCAACTGCGTTGGACGTCACGGCAATACGCTCTTTTTGAAGCGTCATGCTCGGTTCCAATCTGGGTCACGCGTCTCTCGACGGAATGTAACCAGCTGAGGACTGTGAAAAAACACGAGCGGTTGGCTATCTGTGCATTGGAACAGCGCGCAAAAAATGAAGTTCAAGTCAAGTTTCTCGTTCACTAGTTCGTCAAAACAATGAACATGTTTCACGCGCATTTTACATGAGGCAACTAAGTTGTCATGGTGCTGGCAAGTTGGTTGGATTATCTCAAGTCTTCAAGTATTCATGCAGATAAGTAGCAAACCGCGAGGCCAGTTTCGAAACGTCTATATGCCATAAAAACAGCCCCCCGTCACATTCAAAATGAAGGCTTATACTCGTTCACTCACTGCGTCAAATCAGATCAAAAGTTCACAGTCTTGCGATAACCGACTTCAACCGACGTGTTATCCTGTCCACCGCTAATGATTCCCAGCAAGGAAGGAACAGCTATAAAATGCTTCTCGACTTTTCAGTGCAGAATGAATTCACTCGCAGGACGAAGTTTCGGCTGAAAACCCATAAAACTCCCTACTTGCGAGAAGCTATAAAAAATCCGACGAGAAGTTGCATGGGCCCGCCATCTAGGAAGTCATCAGTCGCAAAGCCAGTCAACACATGACGGCGTAATGTGGATGCCGTGACTGGAGTATAAACGACGCGGTAACCACACCATTGATCAGACGCCTGTGACAGAATGGTAAGGTATCCAACTACTGCACAGAAAGCGGGTTTGACTGACTAGAAGCGAGCTTCTGCGAATTTCACACTTTGGTGAAGAATTTGGAACGGATGTCCAGACATGCGTATCCACTTCGTTGCAATGACCTCTTAATCCGATGAACACTGAACAACTTTTTGAAGCCTCCGAAAATTTTCTCTCCGAAGACCAAATTAATTAATAAAGATCTTGTTACCACTTCCGTAGATATTTTTCCGGACCGCACTAATCCACACTTTGGCGCTATCCTTTCAAGGCTCTATTCAAATGAATTAACGTGGACGTGAATGGACGTGAAACACCAGTGTTCTTTTCTGACGTTATTGTCAGTAGCGATGATGATGATGTTGATGATGATGATGATGATGATGAGGATGATGATGACAGGAACATTGTGGTCTCACAAAAGTGACTGTTTTTAGACTTCTCGGAAAAGGAGTTTTCTCACAGGGTCCAAAGCATTTATCTTGTTTGGTGGAAATTAACGTCACCGTTTTGGAGATAATGGTGTGCACGAACAGATGGAGGCGTCCACTTGTAACCCCCTTATGGTGCTCCAGCTGTCATACCACTCGAAAAAAGCACGAGGACTGGACTGCTTTTAGGCAGCCAAGCCTAGAGAAGAGTAGTCAAGGTGCTAGGGTTGGGTTCGAACCACAAACCTGCTGGTTACTCAGCTCTTACCCTACTCATTGAGTTACCTCGATAAGGTACTGGAAAAGTAAAAGCAAGTAATCGAGCATTTCCATCCGTTTTTTCCCCAGGGGAAAAGCCACTCCAGGGCAACGTTGTTCGTGCTGAGACACTTTTGCTCGTTCTTCTCTACTTGACCAAGTAAACCAGCCGCTGGAAATGGCAAATACGTTTTAGCTTTCTGAGAAAATATCGCAATTGCAGTACTTTATTGTTACCTGTTGGTAGGCGTGCGGAACCGAGGAAATTCGTCAGAATTTCTACTAGTCTATCTCTTAATTGCCTACTTAACTCGACCTGGTCGGCACTTTGTTCGGGTAGTTGTTTGAAGCCCTTATATCGCATCTTTTGTACTGCTGGCATGTGGTAAGGGCAGAAGAGTGCCTTTAAAGTCCTCGAAGAACGTTTGGAACTTTTCTCTCACAACTCAAGAGGCTATAACATCTTACGAACAACGAGAATGGCGGTTGTAGGGGGGGGGCGAGACTTCTGCTCATATTTCAACTGTTTGTGATTATTGCTAATATCTTTGTTCTGAAGCTCAATTGCGTTGCCTGTGGACGATTCGCCTGAGCACTTTGGACTTGCTGACGGTTGTAAGTCACATTGAATCTGGGCCGCCTTCAACAGTAGCGTCAAGAGGCTCCTTTAATTTGCCAAAGTTGTACCTGAGTGGCTACAATCGGCAGCAGATTCTGCTGATGTTTTTCACTCACACGATTTCTTGTTTACCTTCGTTAAGCTCCACTGGCTTGACCTGACAGAAGATGACAGTGGAAAATGTACCCATCAATCCGAGATGACGTCTACCAGATTTACCATTCACACAGTAGATAGGTAAGCAAACAGTTAGGCCCGTTTGACCAGGAAATAAACCAGAGGCAGCTCGTCTTTTCAAGCCAACGGCGCACTGGAGATCCATGCCAAACCTAACGTACTATGGATGCGATTGATAGATTGAACGAAAAGGAAATCACACAGCTAATTAATCAGCTTACTCAGTAGTCATGGTCTTTGCGCAGATGGACCGTCTTCAAACGTATGCCAGACGTTTGTCAGTTTGAAGGTTCCACTCTATGGGTCCCCACTGTGTCTGTAGGGCGACACCAAAAGTTCGCTCAAGGATCGTTCTGGGAGGGCGGCATTGTACTGAGCTACATCATTCTCACAAGATAATTTTCTAAGCTCATTCTTGTTCGAGCGTGACTAGGTGGCAGATAAACCCATGTGGGCACGGGTGACAAACGACTGGATGTGGGTTACGTTTCTCTTCACCTCTCAAGAGATCATGCTTCTGCCCGAAGGCATTTTGCGAACCCCGAGAGTGTTGAGTGATGGCGGAAGTAAGGTACTTAAAAGCAATCTCTTGACCGGGTGAAGTTAAACTTGCAAACACGTGTTAAGCTGCCTCGCTCTTCAAAAAAGAACTACTAATGTGAGTTTTAATGCAGCGCTTATATACAACAAGCTTGCCGGTCCATGCGCAATATGCAGTACTTTTGGAGGCTAATTTGTTTCGGAATGTATTGGAGAAGTTGAAAATATTTCTGATGTTGTTTTAGCTTGAAAATTATTCAACAACCTGTGGCATACTCTTTTCCCTGCAAACTGTCTACACCGGACAATCTTAGAGGCTCGCGACTTATCACCCACCGCTTGCTCACGTTGGGCTGACGTGGGAAGTCCTAGTTGAAACTGCTACGGTCGATAAGAAGGAATTTCTCACCTCAGGGTTGAGAATTAGGTACTAGGTTTAGAAGCAAGTTAAGATAAGGCTCAAATTGTCACAAGAGATGTCACTCGAGGTTGGGAATCGAGTGGGTGGCGACCCCACGGCTAGACAGCCTATCAAGGTACCTCACAAATTAAGTGGGTTATCCCTTGTAAAGCGAATCATCATACTCCACAAAAGTATTCGACAGCTTTGGGCATTTCCCGTCCGCTGGATTTGGTTGAATGACTTACAGTCCTCTGACGCAAGAGGTCATCCTACCCATCAATGCAAACGAAACGGTCTTGAGTAGCGGTAGAACAGTAAGACAAGGACTGTGTCGTGCGGATTTCGACTCTTTCTCGCTTGAGTTTGACTCGTAGGGCGGAATAGTACACAAGCTGACGAAGAAGCAGTAAGGTGCAGAAGGCAGGAAGGCAGTTTTGTTCATTTTCCGTCCAATTGTGTCACTCCACCTATAGCTTCCCAAACAGAATAGCGGCTTCTAAATACAGTGACAGCTCGCAGGCTAGCGGGTTGGAATTCATAAGTGGACCGACCTAGGGACAAATAATCTGATGGAGAAAATAAACGCAAAGGTCAACCCACAACATCTGCGTGCCAGATTACTAACGAGCGCAGAAAAGAATGGTGGTTAGGGTTGTTGGTTAGAGAGATATGTTCTATCTACCGACAGAAAAGCAAAAGTTTTAGCAAAACAACGTAGCGCGCACAAGACAAAAAGGTCAACGTAGTTAGTTAATCAGGGCAATTTTATGTTGTCTAGCAGATTGGTCTACAAGATACTGTTTTTTTTCGCATCTAATGAAGGACCGCTAGGGACAAGAGTAAAGATTTTGTCCGGGGATCCACCGTATTTATACAGCTGTTCGTTGGTGTCTGATCCCAAGGACCCAGTAAATCGCGGTTCAAACTGGATTTTGCCTCCCATGTTATTCGGAAGTCCAGTTGTACTTGTAATAACACCTACATTGACAGAAGTACTTAGCCGTTTCGTCAACAGATCTTTTATCCGTTGGAGCACAAAATGTCAGGTCTAACTGGAGGTTACAAAATGTAAAATTTGCCAGTGGAACAAGTCACTTGGTTGACGTTCTTCGTGGCTTCACCACACTGTCACGCAAGTGAATTCCGAAAAGGCTTGATTTCTGAACGCATCAACCGTAGCCCTGTGCCCAAACACCACTGATTAAGGCGCTCCGATAACTAAACAAAGCTTGGCCCCTCTCCAAAGCAACTTATCCTACAGTGTGTACCTTCTGTTGTCGCTATGCTATAAACACTGAATGTTCTAATTTTGCGACCTGAAGTCCTAATGACTGTTGTCTTCTGAGTGTTCTTATGAGCTATTACGGTTTTGTTTCTTGACGGAACACGCTACGCACAAGGTTACTGAAAACTCTTCGACAACCGACGATCAAATTCATCATTCTTCGAGCTCAACATGTAAGAGCATTCTCGAAATTTCCGTCAATTTTATGTTCCACTTGAACAGCAAATTTTACGCAACTGGCGAAATATACTCTGTTGCGAGCATTGGGTTTGTTTCAAAATGGGCACATTTACAAATTACGCTGCTATTGGCGGGAGGTTCAACTGAATCTCTCGTTTATGGTGTTACCCAAATGAATTTGCTGCAGAAAGGCCGCCTCATATTTCAGTAGGCACGATATTCAAAACAGATTTTCTCGACATAACATACTACTTATTGGGTCGCCGAAAACCCTTCGAGAATCCAAGACGAACAAAACCGTCAGATTAGTGTTTTATGTCGAGAAAATTCCAGAATAGTTTGTCCGAAAGGATGGAATTCATTTAGGGAGGTAGGTTTGCAATCGTTTTGAAAATAGCAATCTACTGACTTGGTCATGTACCTTGTCCGCTTTGTATGGAAAATTGTTTGACTACTTACGTTCAACAAGATGCTTGCCACCGTAGGGTGGAGCCACGTCCCATTCCTGTTCCCTTTTTCTTTACACATAAAGCATTGGAGAGTAGAATTTTTATGATTGCGCTAAGTTGAAATACCAGAGCGGAAACACACTATATATTGATGATTACTACACGCGCTTGCCCATTGTCAAGATCCGAACCACTGAAACCGTACTTGTCGGACTTATGAGCAAGCCCAAACACGTAGTCGACGATTCTATTGCTTTTCGAGTCCAGAACAAATGAATAAAAATTCCTTGTGACCATAGTTTCGACTGTGGTAAAAGCCAGTATGCTTACCTTTGCCCCCATAGCTATTTGCTTGGCCATAGAAACGTATTTTTTATTTAAAAAAACGTACAGGCGAACAGTAACAAAACAATGGAAACTGTACTAAGAAAACAGTGTTCTGACGTAACCATATCTGGTCAACTAGTTTGTAAACAAACAACCGGAAACCGTTTCTGTTTACTTAGTAAAGGGTGAAAAAGCAGACCTGTGTAGTGTGTGTGAAGAGATTTCCTGGCAGACAGCTGGAACTATTCGGGAGAATAATCTGAACTGTGAAATGGGTCGCACACAAAAATAAACGCGAGATGTAGCGCGTTAACAACTATTCCGACCATTCGGTCATTCTTAACCGACCAATGGTTAATGAAACTGGTAAATATGGCTTAATCACGCTTTCAATACATAGCTGTCCAGAACATCACCTAAAAAGCTCAGCTGTATCTCCCGTGTTCCCCCTTTTTTCCAGTGACTAAAACTGTCGCAAATGGAACCAACGTACCCTTAGTACACGGTTTGTAGCTGACAAACTGCCTGACTGACTCAAGCATGTCTTTGCAAACCGTTTATTCCTAGTCAATCAATTGACTTACGAGTCAACTGCCAAACCCGGTGAACAGATCAACAGCCACCTGATCAACTACGGATGAATGCACTCAAGCTACCAATATTCAGACACATTACCAACAAAGTGTTTATGTTTCTGTAGCCAGTTCCGTTGCCGCAGCACAGAGGCTGTATCTCAATCATTTCGGTCAGATACACAAACACTGACTTAAACTGGCGGGGAAATATCTCACATCAGCGGCATGTGCTTCAGTCACTGTGTTCTTGAAAGTTTGCACAATGTCATTTCCCTTCTCTCAAAAGACCTTAGTTCAGTGAGAGCATAGTTTCAGTCACAAAAGAGATAGCTCCCAGAGCTCCGTTACGGAGCCTCTGCGGGTTCCCGAAGTCCTGTATGAGTTCGTACTCTCTTGCCTACGCTTTGGCGTCCCGGTTGTATCTCCCCCCCCCCGGCGCGGAAGCATCATCCACATTACTAGAATTAATTCTACGTTATATTTGCTGTCGTGTATCGTCACCAGCTTGCTGCATACGGTAAGAGGCATAAGCGAAGACAAGCTAACGCTGACGCTGTTACAACCTCAAATATGTCTTTTTTTCACCTCCATTATCCCGTTGGTGGTTCTCTCTTGGTGGGCCCATCCGTCACAGCTCATCTTGCATCACGTTTGGCTGCGAAATCTGCATAACAGTCAGTCCCGACCGCCTCAGACATCACAAACCGGTTTAGACGGTCCCCTTAAACTTCCGCACTAAGAAGCAAGCAGGCCAACAGTGAACTAGACTCGCTTGACACGGATGTACATTACTTATCGGAAGCAAGAATTCAAGGCCCACTTACAATCGTTGAACGAGATGCCCCATATTTGTCAACGCGATTCTGAATGGTCGTTTCTGAGGGTTCACAGATCGCTACGACAGCATGTGTAGTCCTCGGTCTCGTTCTAATCCACCGGGCAGAAGTGCCTTGCTTGACTGGGTACATGTTGATAGTTGTGTGAGTGTTGTTTGTCTGCAAAGGAATCATGGACGAAAAGCTGATCGTTGCCCGTTTTCTTGTTTGCCACCTTCCCAACAGACACGAGCAAATAAAGTTTCTGTAACGCTTTCAGCCCACGGTAACAGTGATTTAAATTCTCATATATGATTATGGTTGATGGGGCTAAAGATGAACAAGTGAATAGAATTCATGCAGCTGAGACTCAACTGAATGACCGACCTGAATTGAAACAGAGAACGGCGAACAATTGCTCCAGCTATGCGCTGATCGTAAACTGTTTTTATGAAGTAATAACTTCCGAAGCAACCGCAGTCTTCTAGGCACGTGTTAACCGGACCAGAAGGTCAACCACGAATCCGGGTCGATCACATCGGTATTATTTACCGATGGCGCGGATAGACCCCTGAACTTCGTTCCTCCTGGGAAAATTGCGTCGTTTCCGTTCACGAAAAAACTCGTTGTCACTACTTTCTGTGATTTTCGGAACACCGCGAACGGTGGACAACTCGTTCAGAAACCAACAGGTTGGCGCATCCTGAAGTCGAACGAACTGGTTAGGATTATCTTCCAGACTATCAACGCTGGATGGAATATCACCGACAGACCTTTGAAGTATGCCGGGATATTCGTCTGCGCCACTGTACAGCCAGCTCCACTTAGGCACTGAGTATCAGGCAGAATAATGTCAATGCTTGAATCCCGGGAAACCTCCTACCAGTCTCGGACTTAATACAACCAGGCAGATTAACGGACATCAGGTGATAATTGACAGACGTGAGGAATGCGAGGATTCGTGGATGCAGAAGACCAAAAAGCCAAAAGAAATGGAAAAAGCAACGAATCTTCTAGGATTATTTGAGATACTCCGTGCGGCGGCTCTCCAAAAAGTATTTGTGATTAAACTGACTCTATTATCCTTTGTTTTGCCTTTATCGCTAAGCCGAGCACTGTAAACAACAATTTTCGTGGTCACATGCTGTCATCCAGTCGGATTCTAGAACTACATTCGAACCCTGAACGGTGAGTCTTCAATACCTCTGGGCCGGAGCAGCTTACGATTGCATATTCTCTCAAGCGTCACCTAGCTGCTCGTATGGGCAACATCCCACATGGTTTGTTTGAGGATGGGTCGGTACAGTCCTTGCCTGCTTCATTTACTTCTGTTCGGGAGAGGAGGACCGCCACAGACAAGTGGGATGAATTCAAAATTGCAGCAGATTTTCTCTGATTTCCAAAATAAGTTTATTCCATTTGCAGGAAGGATTCTGTGGGGCTAGGGGGCCACATAGGGAGCTTGACGTTAGGAAACAGCGCAATGAGCCCATAACCATCTGAATTCGATTCAAATTCTGCCTATCAATGTTGGAAGTATTTCACAGTGTGCAGTTGGAGGCCAACACACGCCAGGGTCATCCAGTAAGCAAGGTTCATTTGCTGGCTGTTGCTCTTTTCGCCGAGATTGCAAAAGTTTTGTCACCATACGAGGAGACATCATCAGTACACACTGGGGTGATGATGGTCCGTCGGTGAGTGGTGGCGAAATGTTTATAAGCCAACTGCTAAGCTCGGCGAACAGATCAACAACCATGTGATCAACTACCAGAGTTCATTGGTTTTAGTCATCAACGTAAATAATAAACTAAGTAATCAATCAGCAGCTGAAACCAATCACAGTCAGGAAATTTCGAAAAACCAATGAAGAGCTCGGAGCGGCTTTCAGCAGTGTTTGTACTTCAGTAGAACTTTATATTCCAAGAGCGAACAAAAACCGTTTCCTTGATCAACTAACAGGCCCAGGACAAATTTCGTCGCTGGACTATTCCGATGTTATTTCGCATGCACATCCAAAATAGATCAAATAAGTCCCTGTTGCTTCTTTGTGTGCGCGCGCACCCAAAAGCGCAGTGATGATGTTTCCTCGTATGGTGACGAAACGTTTGCAAGTCAGTTGCTAAGCTCGGCGAACAGATCAACAGCCTCCAATACATGTGAGAGGTTGCCCCTACCAACAGCCAGGAGACGCTTGGGAGAAGCAATAAGGTCCCGAGGCGGAGACGTGTTCCAGGCTCACTGTCCGGGGTCCGAATGTAGTTGCAGGATCCGAGAAACTCCATTAAGTCTCCAACTCCGGCAGTTTCATCATACATCGTTTTCAAGTAACATTCTGTCAAACTACTGGCATCGGAAAAAGAGTTACGTTGGTCTTCCTCCACTTGACATAGGAAAATATTCCAAAAACTGTAATTTATTTGTCGGATTAAAAGTTGCATGCTTTGTTTTCGCCTCACAGACCGCTTTCGTGAACAGTTTCGAACACATCAAACCAATGACTTTATTGTGGCAAGAAGTTATTGTTTAAAATAAGGTCAGTTCGGACAGCTGAATGACAGTTACAATCTCATGATATCTGTTCGCCGCCACGTGGCATTTACCGACAGAGAACGTTCACATCTGGTTAGACTTTCCCTGTTCATTTGCCGCCGAAGTAGCTACTAGACTGGACTGGAAACGGTTATCATCAGCTTATCCACAACAAACATGAAAAACGTGGCAGGTTTGCTCGTTGTGCGATGACTGCGTGTCAATGCTGACTAGCTTTTCCCCCAAAGAAAGGGTTCCGTTGATCTGTTTCGACTTTTGGCTGGCATGATCGCTTCAGGTGAATGGCAACAACGCCGAAAAGAAAGCGTTCTATGTCTCTGATAATACATCATGTCTGGCGTGAAACAATCGTCGTGGGGGGATACGAGAACAAGACATTTGTGGATTATTTTTCATACGAGATATGAGTATGTGTTTCCTAGTGAGAAAGTAATTTCCATCAATAGGCACAGAAAAGAAAGCACAGACTCCACAGTCAGTTTATTTTGCTTCGAACGACGGAAATCGCTGAAGCCACAGCGAGGTGCTTCCACGGAATTTGCGTTAAATTTGGCCATCTAAATAGAACACATAACGTGTTCAGAAAGTGTTCAACAAACTTACTGAAAAACCATCCGTGGTTCAGTGTGCGCACCGTGCCGAATGAGGCATTTGACGACGACCGAAATTACCGGCCAGTCGTCTTGGTAAAAGTCCACGGCAAAACGTCCACTGTTCAAGAATCTCTCCTTGAGTAACCGATTGTCCATTGGCGCTCAAATATTCCCTGACTCACGCGTGGCTCCTAGAACCCGCTTGCTTGAGGTATGCTGTTTCGAAAAATAGGTTAATCTAGGTGATAGGCTAAGCAAACAAGAACTGTTCCTGACGGCGCTGTGCTGTCACATCTGGAAACAGTGCAGAGTTGGCGGACACATGTGTTGATTGCTTCGGCTTGGGGAATGATGATGGTCCTAAACACTGTCCAATTCTGAGTAGTATTTAACCGGTCACCAACAGTCGTGGAACCTTACTTCATTGTTGAAGGAACTCAAACGCCCATGCCAAATCCGCGTAGCTAAACAAAAGTCAGTTGCTGCTGAGGAGGTCTCTTGTGCCAAATTGTCACAAAACTCCGCACTCTTTTGTAGAGCCACCTGGTCGGTCCACCAGAGACACTAGGATGCCGACGGCCTTTACCAATGCAGATTGCATGATACCCTCCTCAGCTTACACGGTGTTGCAGTAGATAGGTGAAGGGCCTCGATGATACCAAGACCTTGGTATATGAGCCAGTTATTAATTCGCGGAGTCTAACGAATACAATACAATGAAAGGAGTATTCAAAACAACTGAAGGGCCCAAAAGTACGCGTCGGAATTTCGAAAAAAAACTGACTCGGAAACACCAAGTAATCCTGATGCTCAAAGAATCACACGCTCTTCTGCGACGAGAGTTAAGTTATGGGAAAAATGACTGATACACTGCCTTATCGGATAGGTCATCTTTTAAATAAACCTGAAAGTAAATGCCGTCATTTATTTGTGCTCCTTTTCTGGGAGTGAGATGTGCTACCGAGACATTGCGGTAGTTGTTTATCGGTAGGGGACTGATAAGAAAAGCCTGTGGTTCGAACAGTTTGATATCTATATAGCCTGTTCAGCTGTCCAAACTTTAGGTCACAAGTCACTCATCCATTCCTCGCAAAACAATTTCTTTCATCCTGATTCGATCTGTCCTAGATCTAGACACGCGAATCCAGTTGAGAACTCTGTAAGTGTAAGTACCTCTCGGCTAGCTCCTGGTGTCATGACGGTGCAGTTACTGTAACTTGATCCCGACTCTCACACGTGGTTCCTAGTAGTTGCTTAAATGCAGCAGTGTCCACACCGGTTTGATCACAGAGAAGAGAGTACAAGAATTTAAGCCGACAGAGTTATGCCTTCCAATGCAAAAACAAGGCAGTAAAGGGCTTTTTGGAAGCTTAAGAAACAAGACAATGAAATACGGCAACGTGGAGTTTCAAGAGCATTGCATGCTGTCGAATTGATACGAGCTTTCAAAGGTGACTCAGTGGTTAGAGCGCGGATTTATTGACCGGAAAGTCCGTGGTTCGAACCCAACCTCTGACTCTCGACTTCCCCTGTCTAGGCTTGGTCAACCTGGCAGGATCCCAGCCCTAGTGCTTTCTTCTGGCGGCATGGCAGTTAGGTACCGGAAGGGTGCTACAGCTGAATGATTTTGATTTTAAGCTTTCAAAGGATCCTTAATAAAGGTGTAACTCTGTTACTGTGTAGTAGCGTACCCCAAGCATGCAATACACGCATCAAACGGGTAGTTGTGCGAACAAGCAACGTGTGGATTGAAATGGAGGAGTGTTCGGGTTTTGAAAATGCGCAATAAACCATGTAAGAATAACGGGATAGTAGTGATAGATACTTGGCCTTGGTGGTTTGAGATCTGAGAGTTCGCACTTGGGACTTGGTTCTGTAACCGAAGCCAATCATCATTCTGTGATTGAAGGTGAATGGCGCTGTGTCCTATCTAAGTGGTGGAAAATCGCACTGCTGATCAGCTGTTTTTGGCAGAACAGTCAAGTTTTCAAACTACTGGCGGCCGGGAGGTCGGCGTTTCGAGACTCCTTGAGAGTTTCGTGAGATGCGCACTGCTGATGATTCCCAACAGGGATGAAACAGCTGTACTGTGCTTCTCGGCTTTTCAGCATAGACTAGATTCACTCACAGGACAAAATTTCAACCCAAGTTGTCTAGAAAACTATGAGGTTTTCGTGCACGATCTCGGGATAACTGGAACAACATCACCGACATACTGTATTACCGTCTCTGCAGTCTTCGATGAAAAAAAAAAATTCCCAGAAGTCAAATTTAACAAAAATCTTTGGTCTGAAATGAGTTTGAAACCCTTCTTGGGTGCTCCTGCAGCGATTTATAAAGCCCGGAGCAATATCAGAGATTCGAACCCGCAATATTCCGGCTAAACCCTTGAACACTTGGGTTTTCGATCACAACCACCTGATAAGTATACACTGGCTTCACTTACAGGACTAAATTTCCGTTGAAAAATCCCAACTTTCCTCACATCAACAACAATACCATATTTTCGCCAAAGTACTATACTCGTACCTCAATAAAATATTTGGTTGGGCATGCCATTCAAGCAAATCTTCAAATCTGCTGCAAACAAGCTTCGGCTGGTTGTTCTGGACGTGGTACGGGGAGTCCCTCGTTAATCGCTGCTGGTGTGTGCCTCTTGAGGATGAAGGCTTAGTCTTGAGCACGGAGTGTTTTCTGACCAGCTAACTTAATGGATACTACACGCAGAATGTCCAACTTTTACACAATGACCTGAGGAAATTGCTTTTTATCGTGTGAGACCAGGTTCCTGCCCCTCAGTCTGCAAAAGCTGGACCGCAAAGCGCAATACACTCATTCGCAAATCAATTTGGTTTTAACGGGAGAATTAACTGAATCGCAGTGGACTATTTCGTTTACGATATTCTTCAGCTAAACGTGCTGCAAAACACCGCCTCACGTGACACGATATTCGAATACGACATTCAGTTAGAACATAAGGTTGACGGAAACTGGAGGGGGGAATGCGCCCACCCGATGAGCCTCAAGAAGGACGAAACCGGCCCTGAGCTGTCGAAGAGTTTTCAGCAAACTCACGAGTAGCTACATTCAAGAAAATTCACTAAATTGCTTTGAAACCTGTCTACAATGCTCCCAGGTAAAAACTCAGTTAGATTAATGAAGCAAATCGGTGTCTGGGGACAGAACCACGCAAGAACATCGCAGTGCGATGCCATAAATCTTTTCGGGCACTGGGCACTGGAGACGAGACAGCAGTTAGATATGACACACACAGTTGCTTTAGGCGTATTGTGGACAAAAAGCAAACTCTAGATGATGACCGGAATTTATTCGACCAGGATAGTTTGGTTGCTATAACTCATATCCATTATCCTAAGTTGGAAAAGCGGGCAACTTGGTTGCGCGTTGTCACTTCTTTAAGTTCAATAATGTACAGATTGGGCGTGATGACAAAATGTGGCCGCCTGAGGCCCTGAATCCATACATTTGCACCACGGAGTAGCTGTACTCACAGGGTTCTGTGTGCGTCTACGGTGAACATTTGCAAATTTCGGCTAGATATGCGGACATCTTCAACAAGATTCTAGCGAGTAGCCGTACAAAGGCCTGCATAACAATTTAATTCTGGTTCTAGTGAGTACGCGGAGGTGTAACCATCAGCCGAATTGACAAATCTTCGCCACAGTGGATGTACAATCAGTGCTCGGGTGCACGAGAAGTGTCATTGAATGGTTTGAATTTGACGTCCACCAATGTGACCCTGTAAAGTGAACCAATGAAAATCATCATCATTATCATCATCGTCAGCTGTGAGAACCGCGTATTCGTGGTACAGTGGTTGTAGCTGCCACAGTTTCGTTCACCGATGATTTGGGGAGGTGGGGGAGGTAGCTGCGCAGTGGAGGCGGGAGATGCTAAATTGGTGCGCAAATAGAGAGCTGTCAGTGGACGTTTAATTGGGGAAATTGGGAAGGGAGCTATGCATTGAAGCAATAGCTTGGGTGCACGAGCGCCATTGAGGGCGCGACTGGGCCATGTCTGACAACTGATGTGTCCCGTCTCGGGGTCCCAATCCAGAGAGACGGCAATGACCAGCGCAGCTGAGTTTGCTGGTAATGGCTTTTATACTTCGCTGCAAGGTCAGTGTGTGACCTCCCCTGGCTCGTTTCCACCCTTCGCGTGGTTTTCCAAAAAGAGATATTCGAGGAAGTCGGTCGACTGGCATACGGAGTACGTGGTCAAGCCAGCGCAACCCAAGGAGTGTGGTCAGTCCATCTATCGTGGGTGAGTTATTTCTTCCGAAAACGAATCGACAATGAAACTATAATGAAACTACATAGCGTGAAGTCGCTTCTTGCCTACCAATTTGACGAATATTAAAAAGCTAGAATGATGCCAAATGGGACTCAGGCAACTTTGTGAATACCAGTCAGCAAACAAGATACATTTCAATTCCCCACTCGAGATTATCATCATAGAAGAACGAGACAAAGCCGCTTTCGTATCGTCAAGTGCTCCTTTAATTGGTTTTGCGCTGTCCGATACCGCTCGGAAAAGTAGGGATTATGGACTCATTTAAAATTTGCGAAAAGTGATTCAGTAACCGCAAATGTTCTCACTTCCGAAACTTCCCAAAATCACACTCTACAATTTCGTTGATAGCCTGTCTACCTGATGCACACACGGTGGATAAAGAGTAGGGCCTCATTCGCGGTATACATATTTGTATATAATGGTCCTCACCTGCCATAATGAGTACCATTCCAGCACACGGTCGTCGCTAGATTCTCCTTCCCTCCAGATCGACAAAACCGTTCCTCAATCCTGTACAGATACTGGTCCACATTGGTCAATTCTCTGGCCACAGTTGTCAGTCGTTGACCGAGACTACGCATAAACTCCACCAGTTCCTCTTGTCTTTTCTTTAATTCAGCCGTAGACTGTTCATCGTGTATTTCATTCGAATTTTCTGGTGGTTCCACGACCAACTGCCTCTTCTGCACGACTCCGTCGCCACAAAACAGTTCTAACTGAGATAATTAAAACAAAAACAAAAAACAAATTCACTCGAGAATCTCACCAAGTTAGCGATGCAAGAACAGTTTAATCGGAAAAGATGATTGTGATCCGCAGAATATTGTCACTTTGAAGGTGGAATATTCAGAAGGAATCAAGCAAGCAGTGTGAAAGGAAGACCCTGTTTGCGTCTTATTTACTGTCAACAATTTACCTAGCCGAGCTCATTAAGACCTGCAGAGTTTACTCCAGAACTGAATACCTACAGGACTACTCACTGCGTAACAGAAGCAAATTACTATGCAAAAAGACCCCATCAAGTATCCGTCGCGATGCCCACCACTGAAAACCGCTACCAAAATACATTTCAAATTGACGCGTTTCGAGTGTTTTCTGTCCGTTCGTTTTTCTTCACAACAAAGATTCGATTCCGTCGATTTCTCAGCCCTGCTAATAGAGGACAGCCAACGGAATCAAATGATCTTACCCAAACCGATGATATTTAATACTGGGAGGGAGTAGATAAATTCAATGTGTCTTTCAGGTACACGGATAAACAATTCGCATTCGTGGCAATCCATTTATTTGACGTCATCGATATTGGGCAGGTGCCGATTTTCCGCCCCACCCTTAGTCAACCCAACACCTCTCCCTTGCAAATATTCCGTCGGATCCCAGTCATCCGTTTGTTAGTGTCCGCCGAAATCTGTGGCCTGATCCCAGAATATTCAGACGAGATCGTTTTGACCGCTGTACAGATGATATAACAGAGTGACCGTCCGAAGCTTGCTGTGGGGCTAAACGCACGAAACATTGCTACCGCTAACGACTGACCATCATTGCATGAAACTTTGCCAGTCAGCAGTGATTAGACCAGTGGCTACCTGTGAAGACTTGATAAGCCACAGTCTTTGAGAAGCATGTGGTGTAAGTCTTTGATGCAGAAATAGCCTCAAGGTGATAAGTCGACCGGTAAACATGTGAGGATCTGTTGCTAACCACTGACTAACCTGATGTTGTATGTTGTTGGTTCACATTTAATGAAATTTAATATACACTTCTCTCCTTTCTTGGTTTGTGCCTAATGCGATGTACTGGGGCATATTCATGCGACCTTTCCCAGTGAATTTCACTGCCCTTTGCAACGAGATTTTGAAAGCGCAACCCGGGCGCATAGAGTCCCGCCAGAAATTCTCGGCAGTAGGCTCGTGCAACGTCAGTTAATGCTTCGGCGTCCTCCAACTAACCACATCTTTGTCAACGTTGTCATAACAACACAGCATATTGCATTCCAGCACAGCACATCGTTACGATCCCGGAGTGTACTACTACTTAGCTGCCTTAATGACGAATAAAATGAATATAAGGAGGGCATGCCTCGTAAAAACCGTCATATCCCTAGGTTATTCATGTAAAAACACCTAAGCATGCTATAGAGGAGAATGTTTGTAGCTCAGGTAGCATAGATGGTCGTTGGTTTGTTCGCTGAGTTGGGCAGTTTGGTTGCAAACGTGTCAGCACCAACCGAGGTGATATCATAAGTGCGTTGTTAGGGACGTAGCGGTTGACAACCACCGACCCATTACTGCGCACCCTAACAACGCATTGATGATGTCACCTCGATTGGTGATGAAGCGTTTGCAATCAAATTGCGAAGCTCAGCAACTAAGCCAACGGGCACGTGGGCATCGCACTGGAGTAAGACTCCACCAGCCGGACTGACCCAGCATCATTTGCGCACCTCGGCCAACACAATAGATAGACGGACGGACAGACAGACGGCCGGACGGACAGACAGACGGCCGGACGGACAGACAGACGGCAGATAGACAGGATGTGCGCCAATAAGACTAGTCTCCTTCGATATCTGGTAGGGTTTCCAACCACGCGTATCAAGTGGATTCAACTGAGGAAGGCGCAAAATATCCACTAGGCCCAGGTTGAAGCGACAGTTTTCATTTCGCTTTATGGCTTGTCCAAAGCGAATCACTGTTCCCCAACGAATATCTGAATCGGGGGACAAAGCTTTCTTTAGTACATAGTGCTTAGACATGCGCATTACCTGTTTTCACCACCATAACCTGCCATGTTTTACCCGCTGCCCCAGAAACTCCGATTCACTCGGAACTCGGAACCAGGTAACTTCTGCGACCCCAGGAAGACACGCATCGTCAAACATGTTTGGAACTGTGAGATCTTCAAAAGAGAGAGGAGAGATTTTACAGCTACAGCTGTCGAAAGTACCTTAACCACGGTCCTTTAACTTTGGAGTAATGTGTCTCTGATGCCACAGTTGACGCAACCCGGTGAATGTTGCGCTGCCTTGATAGCTAACCAGATCTGCCATTCTCTTTCTTCTCTCGTTCAGCTGTAACAGCCTTTACTTGCCGAGGCGCCGTGCCACCCGAAGGAAGCACGAGGTACTGCCAGATTGCCCAAGCATAGACCAGGGTTGGGTTAGAACCACGGACTTTCGGGTCAGTTAGTTCTCAGCTCTCTCGAGTTCTTCACAACGCAGTCTCGGCTTATCAAGATAGGCTGACCAGTCAACAGCCTCAAAGATTTTATCCTTGAGGTTTAGGATTCGGAGCGGTAATTAGGGTAACTGTGAGATTTATTGTTTCACCGTTTATTGTACATGTGGGAGGTTTCTTATATGTGCTTCCTAGGTGGACAGTAATGACGAAGTTGGCCGTTTTATACCGAGTAACTAGGATTCATTACGTATAAAGTGAGGACAGTGAGTCTCTGTTAGCCAAAATTTGAACTGTTTTGGTCTCTTGCTTTTTACTTTGAACCCACAACTCACCATGCCCACACTATCCTTGATCAAGTACGGACCAAGTACGGACCAAGTACGCAGACGGTGTATCCAATCATTATTCACGGTGGGTTTTTACGTCGGTGTGTATTGGCCGGTTTGGTGGTCTCTTCAGTCAGATTGTCTGGACGACAAGACGAATAAATTTGTACCAGTTTAACTGATATTCGTGTGATCTTTTATTTGAAGGTTCACTACTACGGGTTCATGATACACATTGGCCTGCATTTTTAGGTGACGACCACGAAAGACACCCCAGAGATCCATCACCCACGGCGATTCCGACCTGACTGTTTTTCTTCCCTATACGGATGACTAAGGGACAATCAATGCAGGAGATCTCAAGATGAGATCCGTTATCCATGTTTGTAAAGTGCACCCCAAAGAGGTCATTGCGTGTAGACTGAAGGTTGGCGTTAATGCTTTTCTGTGCAATCTTCTGTCAGCAGGACGTCTATTGATTTCTCACTATCTCCTTGAATTTCTGTAGCAAGCACACCCAGATAAACATGATCCCCGACTATGTATACGTAACGGTCACTCTCAAGAAAGCGTCTTTCAAGGAAGATTCCACTCGAAGTACTCTCGCCTTTCACTGCGGCACAGCACAGGCGCGCTCTCACATATCGAAAAATCCAGCTTTTTCATTCATTGAGAGCCAGACTGTTTGGATCATTCTGCAAACTGCCTCCCGGTAGGATTGGGTCTGAACACCAAACCATGAAAAACGGGGTACTTTCGTGTGGATTAAGCAGAGGAATGACCGGTTTCGGAGTGATACGTCCTAGGGTATCGTGTTATTCCGAGTAATCATCACACAGGACCCCTCAAACGTGAAACTACCTTCTCAGGAGAGTTCCGACCCCCTACACTTGTGTCGCGTTCTATCTCTTCTGTGAGTTATTTTATTTTGGGGTTCGCCCTTCGGAGGTACGCTTTAAAGATGAATCGCTGCACTGAATGAAAATGCCAAAAAATTTCAATCCAGTTCTGGTCACCCTGAAGAGTGTTTAGATGAATACCTAATTCTTTCACAAGAGTGCATCCAGTGACCTCGAAAAAACGCGATACGTTGCAGCTGGAGGCTCCGTACATCCTATATGCAGCGTTCTTTGTCTTCTTCGCTAACGATTAGTTCTTTTGGATTGCAGCGCCAGCTAAATTATCTCTGTTCCCGATCACTGAACCCTGTTATATCACCATTTCATACGCGATTGAGAGAAACTCCCCGAATGCTACGACGTGTTTGTAGTCCGGCAGAAATATTCAGATAAAATCAGTGCCGTCATTCTTAAATCCGCATAGTAAGCTCAGACTACTTAAGTAGTTTGATTGAGGGGGAAACTCCTACAATCTTTACCTCAATCGCAGCGACTAAGGCCTGGTCATCAACAACAGGTGCGTATGTTTCCCTGCCGACCTAAACTAATCAAAAACAAATTTGAACGTTTGTAACCCAACTGATGTGACTACCTACCTCAAGTAGGTACTTTACTCGAAAAATCTTTCCTCGTTTACTCCGGTTTACGTTGCCGTGTCATTGCTGTGTTCAATTTGAGCTTCTACCTCACGCACACGCACACAAGCCAATTACCACGAACAAAACTGCGCTTGCCACAAAGCTTTGACTCCACTCCACTTGATGGATTTGATGGCGTTTTTTTACGTGCATGCAGGTGGCTTAGCTACAAGGAATGAACCTGAATACTACAGGTATTTGGTTTCACGTGTGGATAGTTCTGAAGCCGACATGGTTGACTCAAACATGTATCGTCCTGTTGACGGTGTTTCAGACCGTGTGGTTGTACTCAATGCTGGTGGTCCTCCGGCGTGCTGTCCCCAACTCTTGCGACTTAGGGGACCGATAATGGTCGGCGGTCAGGAGACCAGCCGCCCTTAATAACCGAACATCACATCGCTTGGACGGATGTATTACATGCAAACTGAGGACTAAACGAGGGCATGCTCTGATTGGTCAGTATGTCAGCCAATCAGGATCGAGCATTTCTCTCCCCGTCACGAAGATTCTGGCGTGACCTTGAGGAAGATACTGTGGTGATCCTAAAAATGTATCTGTAATAATCTCCATAAAGGGTTGTCTCAAGCTACCCTGGTTGAATAGTGGTAACGTGTTCACTTGGCAGGTCGGATATCCAGGACAAGGGGCTCTAATGAGAGCGAAACTCAGGTCCAGTGCTTTTCTGCTTTGACGTGGACTCACAAGAATAATTGCACCAGAAAAGGAGGACGACTGTTCAAACAAGAGCGATATGAACGCGAATTCCAGTGTGTGGTCTCACAGAATAGACTAGACAGTCTTACGGTACGGTAATCCTACCGGTCAGAAAGAGGTCAATCGTATGTAGTGGAGTATGAACGAGGTAATTTCGAGACGCAACAATGGGACTAACAGCTCTTGTGCCTGGGGGAAAAACAGTCGAGAACAAAGTACCATTGATTACTAACGGAAAAAACACAACTGAGCACCAACAAGAGGTCATCAGCCGGATTGACCCAGCACTATTCACGGACGTTAATGTTGGCCATGTTCCCAATGGTGGGAAAATCGAAGGGTGACAGTTTGCTTGCTACTGGACTCGATTACGTACCTTGTCCAGTAGGTTTCTCAAAAACTCGAAGAAAATACCAAGGATCTCAGAAGGGTCCGAGAAAGAATCCACAGTGTTCGAATCCACTATGACTGTTTTTATTTCACTTTGCTGTATTATTGCCAATAGCAAAGTTTTCGTCATCGAGGAATTTGCGCAGGAGACAGCGCTCCCTTCGAGGGCTCGCAGTTGTATACGCTGCCGCAACTATCTCAGACGAGTATGCCTTACCTTCTTTTCACCAACGAGAACTAGTATCTCACGGATGCGGTGAAGTAGGCCAATTCCTAACGTGCTAATAAGTCACAAGCCATCCAGTGACTGCAGTCAGAATACAAGTGAGTGATCTTTCAACCCAAAATAGAGATGAAGTGTACCTTTTTTTGCCATTATACAGCCAAAGTCCAACTAAGTCATGAATGCTAAACAGATAGTCAAATTATGTTAGCTTACAACCTAGGACGGAAGCTGACTGTCGACTGGCGGTTGGTTTTATGGCTACTTTAAGTCAACAGTCCATATTGATCTCAGATTATGTTATCGATGAAGCCAAGCTAAATTAAAACATAAGGGGAGACTCCGGTGACGTCAATTTAGAGGATAGAATCAAAGCAACTTTGCGGCAACAGCCGAAAACAGAGTTATCCGGTATGAGTTCTACCACGTTTGTAACGGGATGCAGATTCAGTTAAAGACAGTTGACTAGCATGCTTCGAAGAAGGCTCATGAACGCAACATACTACTTACAAGGCTGCTGAAAAATCTCCGATAACCAATCACCGATTTCGTCCTTCTTGAGGCTTATCAGGTAGGTACAATCTCCGAGTTTCCGTCGGTCTTAAGTTCTATATGAACCCAAATTGGACCCGATTCAATAAATACTCTCATATGCACAAAAATTTGGTTTTGACAGGAAAGTCAACTGTATCCAGCTGAATATCCCGTTTATGATCAAGTTTAGAGAATTTATTGCGATATCTCGAATATCATACCAACTGAAACAAGATGTGGCCTGGTTCATAACATTCAGTTGGAGAGAACCGTAATAAACGGGAGTTTCAACCAGGATTCAGTCAAGTCTTTTGTCAAAACCAACTTTGTGTGCAAAGTAGACTGTTTATCAGAAGCTCTAATAATTCTTCCATGGTATAGGTGCTCAATATTATATCCTGTATATTGCTCCAGAAATTAAGACATTCCCCAAGACAGAACAATAAACCCATCGTCCTCTCGTTATGGGAATGAATACACCGTGTTTCCCATATTACTGGGACCTAGAACAGAATAACCGATACAATATTACTCCAACTTTCGTCAATTATAGGCGTTCAACAACAGTTTTGGATTGTACCCCCCTAGTCATGCACCGCTACTGGTCTTGTCGTGTAGTCCCATTTACCGTCATTATCGCATTATTCTCGTTGTTGCTAAAGCCAGCGGGGATGGACACTTGCTGGATAGTCGAATAGACTTGCTCGCTTGACCAAGACCTTGGTCAAACTCAGTGTGTGCTGGTGGCGTAGACCGGCAAGGAGTACGCACCACAGTCAGCGTCAGGTGGTCATCTAACAGTGATCAGAGCTTCCTGCTTTCTCCTTAACTTGAAGATATTCGGCTAGTTCGTCGCTTCATGAAAAGAAGCTTGAAATGATGAACCTCCACGACGAAAACCGGTCACCCAGAGAGCACAATGATAAAGGCAGGCGAGGTCTAACTGATTCACGCACTCACTCAGTTATCTAAAGCCACCTGCTCTGTCAGAAAGATATGAGCATAGGAACTACAGCGCAGTCCGTCCTTCGTTCTCTACTCTGGAGGCTTGAAACGAAGTTTTTTAAAGCAATGAATGCCACTCTTGTAAAGCGGGAGATGATCCCGCAAAGGAGGTTCAACCGTTCCGCATGGCATTTTGCACTCAATCGATTTTCTGTTTGGGTGAAATATGGAGGAAGACTAGGCGGCTTCAACCTGCAGAATGTGAGTATACGCCCTATTTACTCAGTAAATAACCCTGGTTTCTACCCCTCACGATCACAATCATAGGCTAGAGAGACATCAGAATGTGAACAAAGTAACAAGGGAGCCAAAACTCTGATACCCTTCAAACTATACCAAAAATGCAAATGTACCCATGTTACTAGGACATTAGGCGGCGTGCCTCTCTGTGGGCTTGACCTTTAGAAACATCAACGCACATCATCATCAACGTAATCGACAGCATGACATCAGTGTTCAACACCGATGCTTCGCTGCCGTACAACCATGATTTATTCGAAAGCCTTATTGTGAAGGAAAGAATAAAGGTGGACAGGGAAGTGACTTAGTGCTAGCTTACTGCGATCATTCCGAGGTGCCTACACCTCCAGATACTCATTCAGGCAATCTGGATAGAAACTGACAACAAGAACGTAACTGACATCGGTTGGCAGCCATATCTTGCAGCGTCTCCAACCAGGCACAGTGGTCTTCAACCAGGCACTGTGACTCCAACCGGGCGCGCTGACATCAACGCACGAATGCATCTGTGAGCACAGGCTCCAGTGGTCCACTTCTCCACGGTGTGCGTCGTCGGTGTCACTACCTCTCAGCTTCCCTAATCTGACTGCACGAACTGATCGGCCCACAGCGCATGACGAGTCATGATCCAGTTACAGACAGCTTGTGACCATAGCACCTGTCCAGTTTCGCCCATTCCACTTTTTCACTTATCTATTCTACCTGGCTTAACATCCGTTTCAGGTGTTCATGGTTGCGGGATTTCGTAGAACGCACACTCACATGACTCTTGTTTGAACGATCGTCCTCTTGTCCTGGCACAATCATTCTGGTGAGTCCACACCAAAGGGAGAGAGTAATGGACTCGAGATTCGCTCTTATTAGAGCTCATTAGCAGTGCATATCCAACGGTCGTACCTGGGTTTTGACTCCGTACACTTGACATGCGCACATCTAACGTACGTTGCCAAAACATTTCTCAAAAAATCTGGCCCCAAATGACCCAGTTTGGACAAGGCTGCCATGAACGACCCAAGTTTCTTCGTTAACTTGGGCCCTCAGACTTGTAAGTCAGTACAATTAGTGTTCCCGAAGTGAACCAGACATAGTAACCCACTTCTATTGACGACCCCCTTTCGTTTCGGACGCGATCCGACTGGTTTCTTTTCGGAGCACAAACGCATCCTTTCAGTGAGCATGCTGTGCAAAATGAGCCAGTCTACCCCATCTGAAGTTGAATAGGCATAGCACCCTTGTGTGTTGAACAGTATCTAACAGACGTCAATGTGAACACGTACAAGTTTCAACCTGTTCAACAGATAAGGCGACCATGTGGAACTTGATGCTTGCACGGTCTATGGACGCGCAGGCATGACAAAAGTCACATGAGCAGGTGAAAATAAGCCTGGCGAGAAAAGTGCATCCATAAAAGTTGCTGTTCATTGGACTTTGGTGAATTCAAACGTTGGCTGTCTATCCTGTCTGTGGGAGGAGTATGGCGGTGAAAAGCAAGGGTATGGGAGCACAGTAGACTGGTGCTAACATGTGTGGAACAAGTTTGCTAGAAAGCCTGACGAGCCCCCAAAAGGCAGGAGCGGTTAGACTGCTATCCACAGCGTTTGTGGACCATGAGTAGTGCCACATGACGTTCTCAATGAACCAGCCAGAAGACGAAACTGCCATACATGCTTCCTGTGCTCAGCCGCATGCTATCTTAGTCAGTGTTTTGAAGTATACAGGCATTGAGGGTCTTGGCTGACTCCGGTTTGCATGGCTGGCTGATATCGGACATCGACATTAGTTATGCCGTTGGACACCTGCGTACAGTTGTTCGGGCACAATCGGTTTTCGTGGAGCCAGATGTGATGCTTGGTAGAAGTCTTCGATCCAGCTCTAGTCTCGAAAACATGAATAGGATCGACAGACCAGCACTTATAGGTCCGATGCAAGTTGTTACTTGGCCTAAAATTGGAGGCATGACAATGTACACCGGCACCATCTATTTAGTATCGAAGCGCCCACATTCTCCATTGATACTTTTAAGTTCTAGCGCAGTATTGCTGTTCCACAGGAGGGCGCCCTCGTAGACAGTGTGTTTCCAGGATGTGAGCGAAACAGATCGGTCCCAATGTGATTTGCATCACGAGACCCTCCCAAAAATTGAGTAGTCCGGCCAATCAGCTGTAATCTCACCCCAAATTCAACATTATCTCTTGGGTTGCCCATTTAGGTTGACAATAACCGGCACATATTCATAAACCGTTGATTAATGGTGCGGATAAGGTAGCATATCTGTACGTGCCCAGAAACGCATCAAATTATGAGCAATGTCACTTCGTTTGATAAAACACAATATTTCAATTGCATGTCTCGTTGCCACGAAGAGAAAAGGACCATAGTAGATGTAGAGTATTATCCCAAAAAGCCTCGAGACGCCACCCTACCAAACGCCTCATGAGACCGCTTTCAAACGTGCTGCTTTGTTTACTGAAATAGATGTCAGTAGTAGGCTAATGCGTAGAGTTCGAGGGAATCTGAGTTTTCAGTCATTGACAAGTTTCAGTGGGTTTCAGAATAACTTTCGATGAAGCCGTCTGCCTGACGACAGCGCAAGATGCGCAGCAAAAAAACGAGATGACGGACCATTCGACAAGAGTGTAGAGACCGCAACAAGCCAAACAAGAACATAGGCGGGAAAGGTTTTATATCTCTCATATGCTTGTCATATGCGATATTGGATACACTTATGGGGTAAAGTAACTGCTGGTGTGTGATTAGCTCTCACGTAGACAGGATATAGTACCACTCATCCTTCAACCATAAAACCATGTCACGTGGTCACTTGTTGATTGACTCGCTCGTTGAGTGACGACTTCTCAGGTGGAAGTTTCACTCATCTCGTGAAATAATTTTTCCTATGAGCTACTTATTGACTGATGGTAGGTAGGTAACTTTCCGAACCCAGTTTCATAGGACTGCAAAGACTGCTCAGCTGTCTGAAATCATCTTGTGATGCCTGCAGGCGAATAGTGCTCACCGCACCGCACCGCACCGCAGTTTGATCCTTTGGCCTGCTCCAATCATTTCAGCGAACATCAGACTGTGGTGCCTCTCCAAAGCGAGCTTTGATGGTTCCAACAGTGAACGCTTTTAGACCGGTCGTCTACTTGCATCTGTTTGATATACAGGCTACAGTGCTTTCTTAAACAAAGCGAAACCCGAGTAGAGGACTCATAGGTTGACATACGGTAAGACTCCCAATAAGAACAGTCTACTGTACTTGGGTTTAATTGCCCTTCTGAAATGGAGGGGTTGCTCAGATCCATATTTTCATTCGACAGATGAATGGATGTCTATTCCGATGGATAAATCCCCAAGGAATCGGACTCATGCTCCCAATGTTAGCCCATTTGACACATCAGTCTATGAGCATGGAGAATAAACCTGGGATGTCACCATAGAAGACTACCAATGTTTTCGTGAACACTGGTCGATTAAAGGAGATCTTCTTCGACCTCCAGAAGGGACTTGAAATCAGCCTACTATTTACCTAAGTACTTTCATTAACTAAGTGAAATCGGTTTGTGATAAAACACTAGGAAGCAAAATAATTCCACAAGACTCATGGGCCGTGCTTCTGAAAAATTGTCACTATGGTAGCCAATCAACACTGAACTGTAACCAAAGAATTGTGGCGGTTTATCCTGCCTAAGTTAAACACTACTCACCAGCCACCCGTGGCTACTGACCGGAAGGTTGTGGGTCCCGATATCCTCACAGATTAATCCTCATTACCGACAAGGATAAAACAGCCTACGTTGTTTTGCAGACTTTTAGCATGGAGTGAATTAAAGTGCATGATCGAATTTACGAATGAAACTTTCAAATCTTCGAACTACTGGCAAACGGTGGTTCTCACCTTTCTTAGCGGTCCACGTAAATTTCCTCAATATTACTTACGGTACAGATGTAAACATAACTTCCTTGTATAGCAGAGTTGACATATTGGTCAACTGTCACAATCTCGGTGGCCGGAAGCAGTACACTCGTAGGAAGATCAGCTTGCTGTTGGACTTCGCGGTCAAGAATCCGAAGCGCGTATAACTAACCTGAGCTTTCCACAACCAAGTATCTTTCACGTTTTAGTTTTCATAACCTACTGGACTGGTACGAGTTTTCGCATGGTTTGGATCACATGGGCAAATTTTCACCGCGGTGAAACTCGTGTACTCGCCGACATCTTCAGGCGAAGGCCTGCCGTTCAGGGGGGGCAATAAAGGCTGTGAAATGTGGTGTAACCCCGGGTTTCTTTGTCAGATAGGACGTGTTTTTACCGTAGAGTCACATTTGATTCTAAGTGTTGGATAAATTAGGGCGTTCGGTGATGTAGTTTGATTTTTCCTATGCTATAACACTCTTATTCCATTAGTATGATAACGGACCTTTAACCGAGCCGAACACTACAGAGGTAGTCGCTGTAGTTCAGTTAGGTACCGCTTCTCACGGTGAATTCTCGCTGAGTTTGGAGCGCTGGTACAGCGAGACGCGTTTGTCGGTTATGGCGTGCGGTCATAGTCATTTGGGGCCCGTCACCTTTGCGGTTACAGGTGTTCATTAACCATAAGTCTATGGGAATGAAGTTTCGTCGTCATAACACCTGTAAGCAACAAAGCTTGTCCTTGAAACATTCGACGCCAGGTCCAGCCACAGCGTGATACCATCATGTACCTTAACCGGTAGCGCCTTGCAGGCTGTCAACAGGTGTAAGGTCACGTATCCGCGTGGAACAGGTTTCTTGCGGCTTTCAACTATAAAATGATGAACCAGCTTCATGGAGGAGTCGATTCACTGCAACCCGCGAATAATGACAAGTCAAATTCGCTTCTTGGACTGGAAGAATCAGATGGGTTTTGTCACCCACAGGTGTTTATGTCCAAGACGTGATTCTGTAGCGGGAAAGCTGGCTATCAGATAGCATGTCAACTGCGACCAGCCAAACAAGCGGCCAACAAGTTGGTTTAAATATGACAGAACTCGCAACCACGTAAAGGTCGCTACTGCTGAGTTTGTGGTGCGCGCTCTTGTTGTATCGCAGATGGCCGTCTATTGGTTACGGCTGGGACTGAGCCTGCCAGACTACGTGATAAGGAGGGATCTGAATGATAAGACTGCGGACATTCGATTTGCTTCCTACGATTACCGGGATGTTAAATACCAGTGGCTGGAGACACCCACTGACATGCTTCGGTTTTTCAACTAAGGAACCAGTTCCTTTAAAGATGATATTTTCGGCTTGTTTCGTTTTCAAGGAAATACAAGGATCTGACAAAATTTGACTAATATTGTTTAGACCGAATTGATGTAATTCATGGTCCCCCCGATGTGTGGTTTGGCTTCCTTCACCCAGATAGAGCTGCTACAACTCATGTATGGCTTACGGATGAGTCTGACTGGATGCTTACTAAGGACTCAAAAATAG
Source organism: Opisthorchis felineus (assembly GCA_004794785.1). NCBI lineage: Eukaryota > Metazoa > Platyhelminthes > Trematoda > Opisthorchiida > Opisthorchiidae > Opisthorchis > Opisthorchis felineus. The sequence goes on from SJOL01007330.1 coordinate 728,871, forward strand.
ACTTGAAGGATTCTTTGAAGGGGTAGAAGCCATGAAGACAATCACAGTTGCCCCATTTCAGGAGAATAAAAGGCGAAATCGAGGTCCCGCGGGTAGATCACCTCGACTCATTCCCATCAAGGGAAAACAGCGGGCGAGTAGAAGTTATTTTATTTTTAGTGGTCGCATGGTCACCCCCCCCCTCCCGAAGGGGTCTCTCTTGGAGAAAAGACCGTGTCTGGGCACTTCTGATGTGCCCTCATGATGATAAGGTTCGCACCTCGGGACTTCAAGGATGGAAAGTGTTGCTGTGGTTCCTTCAAAAGAGTGGTCTGTCTTACAGGGGTCATCATAAGATGAATGAACTATTCTGTCGAACCTACGAATGGTACGCAGATGCAGCGAGAAACAGCGACAATATATAGTAGTCTAGCTGAATACCCTGTCGGAATTGGACCATCAAAGCATGTGAATTCTTCTGGCGCGCTGTTTCAGCCATTTCTGCCACACACACACACACACAATGTGACCGTAACGAAAAGGGAGTTTATTTAAACGCGCCAAAAGAACTTGTTTATTTTGATTCTTTCAACGACCTTGTTTACCGCAGCACAATGAAACCGACTCCACTTTGTAAACAGGACGCAGGATAGCGCGATACGTCGCTGGAATACATTCATCATCAACCCAAAATGTTTATTATCGTGAGATGAGAAAAACAGAAAGTGGTGTCTGGGTGAAAACGATAGGATGGGAAAACAACGAATGTGGCGGCGGTTTTCGTATCCACGAGAAACAGTATTATCATAGAGTTGACAACGAGGTTATTATGCAGCAATGCTTGAGAGATAAGGCTATGGAACCTATTTCTACATTCCTTCCAAAGCTTCATTGAATGCTTCATCCAACAAGACAACTGTGAAAACCACACGATATATCAGTGAAGCATCAACTCCGCTTTGTTTGAGTATTTATGGACAACTAATCTACCACCTATAATATCAATTATTGATTAATTCAATGTCCCTTCTACCATAGAGGTATAGCTGTTAGTCGTGGGTGATAGGGACTCTTCAGGCGAATGACAACTCTTCCGAGAACACTGAGAATTACCGTGCAGTGAATTCCGAAGAGATCTGACATAGAAATAAAGACTTAAAACAAGGGCCACCAGCCTCTTGGGCCACCGATGACCTTGTCGTTAAAATTCTGGTGATTTAGGTATATCCTGATATTGAAGATGGTGGTGTAGAAAACTCTCTCAAAGGGACCTACCTACTGCCCCATTTCAACTCGTGTGCTTGGAAGTGAACGCCTAATCTTCCCTTTGCAACAACCCTCATCTAAGCGGTGTCTGGGGAAATGAAACCGTTTTGACAATTTATAACCTGTAAGATGCGAGCGCACTATGAAGCCTCCACCTTGGGGAAGGGGAAATTTCATTGATTCCGCTTTTTGTGACGTGGACCCCACAAAGCGAAACATCTCCCTCAATAACTTACGTCCACATGAAGATCATCGATAAAGGAACCACCGCGAGGATGTGTGACATTTTTATCTGTGAAGTTGGCTTCATTGCGCTTGCGAGTTAAAAACGAGGAAGACCGAGTTTCGCCTTCCCAGGACTTGCCAACAAGTGACAAGCGAGAGTGCATTTGTGCTACAATGCAGCCCAATCTGTGTCTTTCACCGAAAAAATGAACAAGAATGCGTGCCTTTCCAGAGCAGAACAGAGCGGTGGAAAAGTTAAAAACATGTAGCTTGTTAGCTGATGTCAGTGACGGCGCATAGCCTAAAACATAGTAAGGATGTCAAAAATCATGAGGAAAGGACTTGTGTGCCAAATAAAAATGATTTATTTGGGGAATTGCTTTCCCTGGGAACCAAGGGAGAAACACAAATGATGGGTTGTCTAGAGGATATTGATATTATGTTCGTTCGACGGTCCTGTCTGTTTAAATGATCCATGTATGACCTTGCGGTGATTGGAAACCAAAGTTTTCCAAGCCTTCTCAGGTACACACGTCGCTTTGAACCCCGAATTATGTAGCATGAATCACTTATAAGTGTGCAGCTCAGGGTTGTACGTGGGCTGGAACACTGCCACGGCACCCAGGTTTACAAGACAGGAGGACGACTGAGGTCCTCAACCAAAGCCTTTGGCTCGAAAGCCTAACCACAAGGCAGAGTTGGTTGGCTTAAGACTGTCAAAGCAGCCTACATTGTTAAGGAAAAAGTCGCTACACATGTTCCAATCCCCAGCCTGGAGGACCAGGAGACTGTGTTAGTCAGACATCCAACCACTGACCAACCCGTTATGATTGCCTCTGCGAGTGTTGCATGCACACTCCCCAGTGGAGGTGCACAACATGTCACACCTTGATAACATTCAGTCCCCTCCTGACGGCAGTCTCTTCGTGACGAGCTAACCGATGTCAGTAGCGTTCATACTATCAGTTTCTACGTAGATTGTTTGACTGAGTGTTGGTGGTGTAGGCACCTCGAATGTTCCCTAGGTTCCTCCCTAACCCACGTATTTTTTCCTCCTCTCATTGTAAGACTTTATTCAAATAAACTGACATGGTTTTATGACAGTGAAGCACCAGTGTTCTCATCTGATGCTGTTGACAATGATGATGATGATGATGATGATGATGTTGATGAATGCAGTGATGATGAACCCCGAAGGTAGAAACAACATGCTGGTGATTATCATTTCTTACATTCAGATGTGAATCATCATTCACGAGGCCTAGTCGTAACCATTGTGATACTTGAGCAATACTATCTCCGAATACACCAACTGCTACTCCGTGCTTTACATTTGTACGACTTGGCAGTATGACCTTTTGTACTTTAATCTACTGATTTCTATGGAACTTTAGTGACACTGCAAAGCGCACTATGTAGGATCAGCGAATTTCCGATGGATGTATTATGCAATTTTGCCGAAACATCGGTAAGACCTTTGTGGTTTAACACACGATCAGAAAATGAACTATTGGTGGAAATCTCCGCCCCAACGTGACACATCGCCGCCCCCCCCTCGCCAGATTTTGACTCACCTCTCTAGGACAGGAAGCACTGTAGATAAATGTCTAACGGAGGTTTCGTCCTGTAGTGAAACCTGTCTATGTTGAAAAGCTGAGAAGCACTGTTTCATCCTTACTGGGAATCATCAGCAGTGCGCATCTCATGAAACTCCAATAGGGAGTCTGGAACCCGAGAAACTCCCGGCTGCCAGTAATTTTAACCGTTCGACCACGAGCGGCCAATCAGCAGTGTGATTAACTCACACTTAGACAGGACATAGCGCCACTCATTCATCAATCAAGGAACCTACATAACTTGATCACGTGTTGGCTGGCTTGCAGAGTGACGAATTCTCACCCTCAGCACTCCATCTAACAGGTCGTCACTGGAGGAGTCACTTAACAGGTAACCATGTGATGCGGATCACGTGATTGAGGGATGAGTAGCTCTATATTCTGCCTAGGTGCTATTTAATCACATTGCTGATCGGCCACCGAAAGGCTAATTGTTCAAACTACTAAGCGGGAGGTCATGGGTTCGAAACTTTCCTGAGTTTCCTAAGATGCGCACTATTGATGATTCCCAACAAGGACGAAACAGCTGGACAGTGCTTCTCAGGTTTTCGGCATGCATTAACTTCTCTTACGGGGCGAAATCTCTTACACTACCAACGGCGTAAATACATTACTCAATTCACTTCACGGGCTGAAGTTTCACGCAAATATTTACGTCATTCGAAGGATGCCACTTGAAGTTACTAGAATAATGATGAATCAAAACGGAGGTTTCCATCATTCGCAAATTAAGATTTTCTGAAATGACGTTTTATCGACCCCGCAGGAAATTACTACGAAACGAATAAATTATTACATAAAGTATTCGCACCGTAGTTTCATTAATTTCACGAAAGAACCGGTTCATTTTATGTGACCCGTAATTGAAAGATTTGTTTTTCGAATATTCGCAACTATTCGCAAATATTCTGTTGATACCTTGAATGACACTGCCCGTAGTCGAAAGGTCCCCTGTCGAAGTATCTTCGTGAGCTGAAGTATCTTCAAACTGAGCTAACACAACAGAGAGTGCCACTTCCTGGTGGACTTCACCCACCCAAAAGCGCACTGATGATGTTTCCTCGTATGGTAACGAAACGTCTGCAAGCTCGGCGAACAGATCACCAGGCACCCGATCAACAACCAGTAAACTCACCTGAGCTATCAATATTTTGACACATTAGCAGGTTGCAAACCCTCTACAGATTGCATCATTCTGGAACTTCTTTGTGTTGATGTCACTGGCGCGGACTGAGGATGAACGGTGAGCATAGTCAACGTTTTCGCACACCAACAGACACGTAAAGGTAGACCCCCAAATAACACCTGTCTTCTGCTCTTGTTTCTGAGTCCAAGTGGGAAAAGTGCTGTTCAGTTTGTATCAGCAAGCGTCTGCGAAAACCCGAACCAGTTTGACCAAACTGTTCCAGTGTGAACGAACAAGCCTTGATTACACTGAGCCAGTTTTAAACATCCAAAATCCGTCTGAATATTTTGTTCGTAAACGGCATCTATTGCCGCAAATGTAAAGGCTAAGTCTTCTCCCTATCAGAGCTGTCGGGGCCATGAAATTTCAGTTTGTAAACGTGTCGATGTGTCAATCAATGGACTTTCATGGATGTGATTCAATGTTCAACACAGAGAAGAATGTTCCGGTATTACATAAACCGACTGATGGCCAGTAACAGCCATTTTCAATCGTCCATTAAAGCGTTTTGTTATCAATAACCTGACGTAGTTCCATAATCAATAACAACCCCACCTACCTCCTTCACTATTCGATGAAGGTCTTGTTGAGCATTCTGCAGACCATGCGAAATCAGATTCATCAATCCAGTGGCATTCAGTGACGACAGAAGTTGATCAAATGCAGCCTGGATTTGGTTTCTTGCCGGTCCTTGCCTTGGTGAAGCAAGGAGGCGTTGCAAAGGGGTTTGGTTTTCACGCTGTTCATCCATATCTGATCCATCCGTCTGTATGGGCCAAAATAAGAGCGGAGCAGCCAAACAGCCTCGGAGGACGTTCGAGCAATAGTTGGGACAAAAATTACCCACGGTCAATAGTTTGTCTGGTCCCGTGGAGTCGACGGAACAGCCCTGGACGAGACGGTTGAGGCCCAATTGACAAGATTGCAGTGGTTGGGAGTTCAAATAAGTCAGTGTGACCTAGAATAATGTAATAACATTTCAGCCAACTATGGAGATATGCAAAAAAGGCAGTTAAGTACTTAACTCACTAAACACAAGGTTGCTGCATCACCTCGAAAGCCCACTCAGCAACCTTATGAGTAGTGTGTTACGCCTATACAATGTATTGCAATACTGGTGTATCTTACTAACTGAAAAATGAGGCGGCCTGGTAAAGTACATTTAGTAGAAAAAGAACACAATAAACGAGGGATTCATTTGGGCCCCCCCGTAAAAACCAAATCAGTGTGCAAATGAGTGTATTTCGCCAGTCAAGTACTATTTTCTGCCTGAAATGCCGTTTGTGAATCGCGTCCAAATATTAGCTCGTTCAGTTTCCTAGTCAAGATTTTGCCCAATCAGCTTGTGAGTTTGGAAAAACGATCATCTCCAAAAAGACACCAAGAATTCCAACTTCAACTGGCAGCCATATTTGTAGGTCCGAGTGTTGGAGGTGTGGGTGCAAGCCAAACGACCGGGGTGGGCTGAGAATCAGTCCACCTAACTCAGCTGCGGGTACGTAATGGTGGCTTTCTTCAAACGAACTTTTGTAGTCGTAAGACAGAACTAAAGTCTCTTCGGTGAGTTTTGTCAAAACCTGGTGAGACATCTCTGTTAGTCTGATCCTGAGTGGAGGTCAAAGAATACGCTTAAAATCAATCAATGCTGAACTCTCTTGACGATCTGGGTTTCACTCTGTTCACGAAGACAACATTTCTAATAAAATGTTGCCATTAAGTTCGGCGCGTCCGGGGCGAGCAAAACCAAGGGAAATGAGTTTCATGAAATGGTATCCCCCACCACATCCGTATTTAGTTGTTTTACATGATTAGACCACTTCTGCATAACAGTGCCAAATGGTTCAAGAAATCCTTGTTGATAATGAATCGCTTTTGGAGATGTTGAAGTCTCACCTTGGATGGAGAATTTCCTCTTGGTAGAGGAAAATAATGACCGCCGCCTTTGGCGATTTCTTCGTTTGGTTGATGGATTATCAACCTTTTTGTGCGTTTTTTTTTCGATGGGACGAGATGAGAGTTTGCAATGAAATCAAGTCAGACAGTCCCGCGCATTCTGCAGCCTGGTAAAATTGTTTCCGCTTTCGAGAGGTCATTCCAAGAATTGATCTACCTTCAAAAAGCGATTCCGTATCGTCTCCGTAAGCTGCCAGTAGATTTCAAGATCACGTGGCTGGAAGCACCGATTGGTTTTCTTGTGGAATCACCAGTACACAAGGAATTCATCAGCCTCCTTCTTACCTCGTTACTTCCGAAATTTGAAGCATTAGGAACTATCATTCGGCGTGTTTAAGTTCACGTGATCCACAGGTACCCATGTACTGATGGTGATAATCATTCAAAGAGGGATTCTCAGCATGACAACAACATATATATATGACACCTTTCCGGTGCCAAGCTGCCATGCCACCCGAAGGAAGCACGTGGGGTGGAATATTGCCAGGTTGCCCAAGCCTAGACAGGGGAAGTCGAGAGGCAGAGGTCGGGTTCGAATCATGGACCTTCCGGTCAGTAGATTCGTGTCCTAACCACTTAAGCCATCTCGTCCCAAGATATATATATATATATATGCATATATATATATACTTCGGATATCAGCACAGCGAAGCTGCTCCCTCGCACAAGAACCAGCTGAAAGGGGAATTACACAAGAGCTGACAGACACCAGTTGTTCTTCAGGTAATGCGACTAAAAGACAATTCAAGAAATCTTGTTAAGATGTCAGAATACTGGTAGTGAGCCGACTCCAGTTCACGGAATGCATATGGCAACATCAGGTTGCTATGTTGGTTGCTTACTGGGGGGGAGGGCAATAAAAATACATATGCACATGCAACCGACAGGTCTCGCTTGAGGAACTTTACAGAATTGGAGATATCACCTTGCGTAGATTTTCATCTGAGGAAGAACATGTTTATCGACACGAGGAAACTGCCTGAAACTCTACGAAATGGTATTTGAAGCTAGTAATTAACAAAGTCGGTGTGAAGTTCCTCTTCGGGAGTGATTTCCATTAAAATAAACCTTTTCCTGTGTTAGAGTGACTCCAAATCGTAAAAACGTGTCTTGGTATCAATCGCAGAGGAACGAAAGTGTCTAGATTTTTCGAATGATTTGGGATGCGGCTGTATCAAATTAAGGTGATCCAAGGGGTTTACGGTATCAGTGTCACGCGTGCTCTGTGCGCATTTTTGAAACTCAATCTGTCCAAGTGATTGGCTGTTCATATATTCAATGAATGCACAGTAAACTAGCAGGCGCAGCTCGCTGTAGGAAGTTATGCCGGTCTGGTGAGGCCAAATAGACGTAGGTTTATGTGTTTTTCAGGCAGTTCGTTAGCTGTGTATCGATCGAAGCTTTTCTGTTCTTCCATCTTGATCCCACAAATTTGGCGTCCGTCTGAAACTATCGACTACAGTTCATTGATAGTATTTCGAGTAGTATCGAGTAGTATCGAGTAGTATATCGAGTATACTTCACTGGCAGTTTCTGTAGATCCTGTAAAGTTGAGTCTGCACCGGCGCCTTCGTCTGGTCACGTTATCAGGATTTTCTTGTTCATAGGTTCTTAGGCTTTCCGTAGCGTACGACTGGAAGAGCTTAAAATGTTTTACGACAGCTCAGCGATATTTTTTAACAGGAGTTGACCAAATCTGATTCAAACGGTTCCAAGTTATCCTTGGAGGTTCACGTTGGCTGGGTTGTTTGAATGAATTCCCACAGCCAGCCGATCTCCACTACGCCGTGGACAACTAGGGTCAAAATTCCAGGCTTGGAAAAGGCCTGACAAAGGGAGTTTAAAGCGCTATTGTGGCATGCTTGGTCGAAACGAAACACCCAGTAGAGGCGAATTCCGTTTTCCCGCGGATCAACCAAAGGCACGTAAACAGCACATCTAAGCTAGAACAGGGTCAGTTGTCATCGGACCAAGAAACCTCGTCTGCTGCATCCAGCGCAGGCACATTCACACGACTCACTTGACATGGTACCGAGAAAACTGTTCAGAAGTTCCCACATGACGACGAAGTAACCATGCCACATGACGCCTACTGACTACACATAATCTAGACATTGATATTTTGTGCTGATCGTTTTGCAGAAACCGACAGCTCAACCCAAAATGGACGCGATGTTGTGACCTTGTGGTTGCATTGGCCGTTTGTAAACACGCCTTCTAAGATCATTCGTTGCCCAAACTCACTTCCTATCCTCAGTGCCCTTGATTCTCATTGTAAACATGTGGAGTGATCCAAACTGCTTTCATCGTCAACTACAAACAAACCAAAGAGAACCAACAAGAGCTCCATAGATAATGATGTCACTTTGATTGGTGACGAAAAGTTTGCAATCAAATTACCCAGATCAACTAAGAAAACTACGAGCTTCGTGATGTTTCTTGTTTGAGGAAAAATCATTCATCTATGGAACCAGATGTCGGCCATTCTTTTCTTGGTTTTGGCTTTCTGAAGCAGACAGAAAGGTTCCTAGCCCCAGATTTTACGCTGGTCAACCATTATTGGCTGTTTCCAGACAAAACCCACATTACCCGCCACTTTAATTCCAGGTTTTAAAAAAACGTATCCATTTTACGCAGTGGATGCGAATCATTATAAATCTTCACAGATTTCAGTTCAAACTGTCAAAGAATACTTTTTTTCTGTAGGATTAAAAACAGTGACTGAGCTCGCCTAGGAACGTTATAATTAGTAGTTAATTAGTTTTGGTAAAGATGCTGTCCACCTGTTGGTGAAACGAAAGACGGGAAAAATCAACAGCTAGACTTGAGATAGAAGTGGGAATCACTTGGAGCGGAGTAAGAATATGAAAAATTTCGACGGTCGCTGAAATGTTCAGATGTGAAAGGAGTTCGATTTGGAAAACTACCTGAAGTCAGTTGCCCGAATGTCAGCGAAATGAAAGTGAACAGTGCTCAACATCCTATAGAAACATAAGATACGCCGATCATTGGTGGTGTCGTTTGAATGTGCTGTCACGTGAATTTGTTGTCCAATCGCGATTCAGTCCACTGAAGTGCGCCCGCTCATGATAAGAATAGATCCTAGCTAATATTGGTTGTAGGACAACTGGGGTGTTTGGCCCGAATCTTTCTCCTAAGACTGCACCATGACAATGCCGGTCTCAAGAATGTATAACCATCTGGTTCTCTGAGCAGACTTAACTAGCTCTGTCCACAGTAATCCAATTGAAAAAGCCTATCGAAACAGGGTATCGCTCGCGTGGATGGTACAAAGAGGCGTTCCTCATCAGCCACGACGTGATATGCAATCTCTCCGAAGAAAGCCCATTCCCTCTAGGTGAGACCGAATAGCTTCTCCCATGTGGTCGTCTCTCTTTGGGGACTAACGTTTTAAGAACACAGTGACGAACATCAGTGTTTTCCGGATCTCATCATCAGGTCAACACACATATAGTGGTTAAAATACAAATAAATAATGAAATAATCAGCGAAGATTGGTTAGTGAAATGAAAAAAACGTGGTGACACAAATGACTGGTTGTCTGCGCCCCCATGTCGCATCTAATTGGATGCTGTGAGACAGTCAAGAGGGCCATTGAGAGACTTGGCCGGTTGATTCGTGTCACATGACCAAGGCAGACTCAGCATTCGTACGAAACGCCTTTGAAAACACAATACCGGATTTCGCAGATGTATAGCGACTGCCTCAGCTGGAATCAAGCCACGCAGTATTTTGCGCAAGCGGTAAATGATGTGAAACGACTCACTCGGATTGACCACGTGCCCGGTGTCAATTAAGTGGGACGCGATTGAGCTTTTGGCTGAACCGTTGAGGCTAATGGTGTTCCGCTAAGAGAGATGCTCACGTATTCTCTTAGAAAGTTGCCGTGTCGTGCGCCAAACATACTCCGCTGAACAACGGCAGGAGAATGAATACACAACCATATTCTGGGTGAGGACTGGCATCTTGACTTTGAGGTTTAAGTTGAGCAACGGATTGGTTGTAAACCAAGACCGCAGAGTTCCAGCCGGAAACGTACGTTGTAGGGATTGAAACAAGCGAAGATTGACTACAACCTAGGCAGTTGCTATACGTCTGCGAAACCCTATACTGTGCCGTCAAAAACGTTTCGTACGAACGCTGAGTCTGCCTTGGTCATGTGACACGAATCAACCGGCCAAGTCACTCAACGGCCCTCTTGACTGTCTCACAGCATCCAATTAAATGCGACATAGGGGCGCAGACAACCAGTCATTTGTGTCACCACGTTTTTTTCATTTCACTGATCAATCTTCGCTGCGTATTTCATTTTTCACTTCTATTTATACATCATAAATGTACTGACCTGATGATGAGATCCCGAAAATATTATTGTTCGTCACTGTGTTCTTGTTCAAACCATGGGGATAGTTAAGCGATTTCCGTTGTCTATGAGAAAATCTAAACTTTAACCTTAAATCTTGACCCATATTGCTGATTGTATTTCAGCTCGCATCATGTGACGTCGAAAACCCACCACTAAGCTGAAGAGCCAACAGTTAGTCGGTTACATGTTGTCAAGCGAAGGTCAGACAGAGTCCCGTTTGCTCAGTTGAAAAAAAAGATCGTTTAGCTGTAGCACCCTTTCGGTGCCTAACTGCCATGCCACCCGAAGGAAGTACGAGGGCT
>SJOL01007330.1:758190-772098 GCA_004794785.1 Opisthorchis felineus
TCATGACTTCCCAATCAAGTGGCGCCACAAACGCTTGAAACCTGCTGGACAATTTTGGATTAATTGTGGGTGGTTGCGGAACATTCGGTATACCATGACTGAGTAGTCCAGCATTTCAACTTTTACCTGTGTCGTCAGTTCATAAAAATTCTCTCCGTTCTATTTGAGATGGAATGAACTGCGCGTAATTCTGCAGGACCCAATTGGGGCAGATACCGTGACCCCTATTTTGCAGACTATAGCTGGTTCATTTGGACCACATGAGTATACTCTGTTGCCACTCGAATCGGGCTGTTTATCTGCATGACCGCATGGGAGCCTCACGCCATAGAAATATGACAACCGTCCGTGAAGCATGCTGCTTGATATTCCATCGCCTATGACTTTACAAGGCAGCACTTGGGTCGACCACCTGCCATGTGTGACAAAACCCCTCAGCTAGAGCAGACAGAAACCGTCACAAGCCGGAAGGAATTAATTCACTTTCAGGCAAAACTGGAAGGTCCCAAAGACCACCTGGAGGTAGGGAAAAATTGAAGACACTTTAGGGGAAATGATATCGAACAAGGCGAGGTACTTTGGTTGGCATAACAATGTTTTACTTCGAAAATGATCTATCATATTTTCGTTCTTCATTGGGTGACATAGATCCCACATCAGCAAACTGATAAAGCTTCCGTATTTTGAATGGCCATTGTAAAACCCCGGTGTGGTTCGGCGTAGTTTGATGTCAAAGGTTAGTCCGGAAACGGATGCCAGCAGTGACGGCAGAACTGGCACCCTATACTTAGCACCAGCTCACCATAAGTGTGGCCACGTGCCCTATGAAAGATTATGAACATCAAACAAACTTGATCAGGGAACCTTGCCACCTGGATCACAGAAATAAAACTCACTCGCTGTGGACAAACGCAAACAGAGGGTTCCTCGAGAACCCAAAGGAGAGAAAAATTTACCAGCATCGATCTATTCCATTTGCGGCTACCCTCGGGAGAAAGCCAAACAAATCGAATAGTTTTAGACCTCGAAACGGCCTATTCTCATCTCGACTTCCCCTGTCTAGGCTTGAGCAACCTAGCAGTATTCCAACCTTTGTGCTTCCTTCGGGTGACATGGCAGTTAGGCACAAAAAGGATGCTACAGCTGAACGGTTTTTTATCAAGAGTGTTTTAGAGGAAAAACCGCTTTTCCACCCTTCGTAGGTCAAAGCCTCTTTCTACAAATGTGAGCAATAATCTTCAGCAGACAGCGAACATTTAGATCAGAGTAGACGTTCTGTAGACGTCTCACTGAGAACACTTGCACAAACAGTTTGACTTGCACTAATGGGAGGTAACTCACTCCTTATAAGCCACGTTTCTTCTCTAGTCAGTGCATTCACTTGACGGAACAATGCATAATTGGACAACCTCGGGCCGCGTAGTTTTGAGGAAAACGGCTGAGCATGAGGGAAGGCAAAATCTTACACACCATTCCCCACGATTTTTTGACATCACTATTCAGTAGCCTCGGTGATATTTCGTCTTCAGGGCGAGTCACATTGTTTCACGGTGTTGGGTGTGTTGGGTGACTCAACGTTAACTTAGACATGTGCTCCCTTGCAGTTCGCCGGCATCAACGATGTGATGACATAGTAATTACCCCATAAGTGGCAAAGCACCCCCTGACGTTGTTGCGGAATACTGGGAACTTGGATGCACGGTCCGATGGTTCGTTGGTTTGTGACCGTATCGATATGATTGCGAAAGTTTCGTCACTAATCGAGGATACATCGTCAGTGCGGGTTTGTGTGGGCAATTTCTCCTGGTCCGCTTTCGCTCATACACGTTCTAAACAGCACCTAAACAATGCGACCTGATTACTTGGTCACCATGTGGCTTTCACGTCACTTTATTGGTTAGCTTGGAATCTGAGTCGCTTTGTGGTCTCCGTTCCTTCAATCTGATTGGTTCATTAAATGCCTCCGACAGCAGAACGAAGTGACAGTCGTCTTCAAGCCTGCAAACACATTGGGAAGAACCCTCTCGAAACCAGAGGAAAAACTGAATGAAATGAATTGAACAATTTCCATCCACAAGTTTTGATTTAAGGACTGCGATAAACACTGTGTTGATCAGACTGCATGAAAACTGACTACAAAATATGTGAATACAGGCTTATCAGCAAAAGACATGACCCGGTTCCACCTGCTTCAATTCACGAAGGCAGAAGATTATGTCATTTTAACTACGTCCAACTACTAGCCCGTACAAGCACAAAAAGGAGCGCGAGTTTGCCAAAACCTGGTGAGCCACAGAGGAATCAATCAATAAACAGTGACACCGAACCAGTCCACCAGCCTCTACGAACAAAGACTTTGTACACTGGCTGGACCCAAACGATGTGGGAAACCGAACAACAGAACACTAGCGAACGGATCAATCGGATCAAAGGAAGAAAACCGCTAAAAGTAGGAGGTTATAAAATCAGCCAATCGAGTGGATGAAAACAAGACCACAGAGCAGGGAGGAAACGGACCAGTCACAACGGAGGAACAGAAAAGCTGGAATAAAGGCACTCAAAGACCCAATCAGACGGAAGGAATGGAGACTACAAGGAGACTCAGACTCCAAGCTAGCCAATCAGGCGACTTAAAGGCCATATCGCGATCAACAATTCACCTCAGATGCCGTTTAGAAACTTTATGATCGGACACAGAACACGGGGAATTGCCCACCTAACTCCGCACTGAAGGTGTTTCCTCGATTGTCGGCGAGAGTTTTTGATCCCGTTACAAGCTCACGAACCATTTAAAATTACAGTGAGCCCCCAAGAGAGATCATGTAGAAGAGTGAGCACTCTTCAGAACAGTCAATAGCAGACGCTCCTTGTTATGTTTCCATAAAATTTCCTTTATTTCTTAGGGAGCCCGAGATGTTCCTACATTTGGAGCGATTCTAGCTCCTAAGAAAAGCGATGGAGTTGCCCCTAAATGAGGATAGTAAAATAACCCACTTGTGACAACCCCATACCAAATCTGAGTGACGCGATTCATGAAATTCAGGCCAGTACACTGTCTGGTTCTAGACCTTTCTTCGAAGCTTGGCTAGGTTACCTAAACAGTGATATGGAATTCGTGCCAAGGTACACGTTTAGTAAAGCGGCAACAGTCACAGTGCAACAGACAATATCAAGCCTGCAACATCTTCCAGCCGCCTTGACATCGGTATTATTCATCCACTGGATGCGCATTGTGTGATATTCAGGCAGTACTGACCGACTCTACCGTCTTGAAATTAGGTCTTGAGGCAATTTAGATTTCAGGTGCAAATCTTGTCTACGGTTGAGTAGGTTTAAAATCCACTTGAAGTGATGTTCTTAGCAAGGTGACTGTTGGTGATATGGCCTTAGGACTAACTTAATCCGAGGTGGCTAGTATTTGAACGGCAACCGTGTTTCGTCGCCAGTTTTGCTGCATTTGACAGGTTTACATCACCATTGTAAACTGATCACTGATTGCATCGTCATGCTCGAAACGCTACCAAAAAGGCGCCATTTTTCTTGAACTTTTCGGAGAAATCGGACAGAATGGCATCCAAACAGAACACCATTAAATAAAACACATTTATCGGACTCAGTTAAATCAGTTTTTTTTTGTGAAGAGTGTACGCGGGGGGTAGGAAATGCTGCTGACAGTCAAGGTAGCTATATAGTCAATACCTAGTGCGAAGGACTGAAGAAGCTCTCTCACACCCAAAGTCCATGTTTCAAGTACTACTCAACCCTACGCCTTCGCTCGGCTCTAAGGTTTAACGTGACCTTGGAGCGATGCACATCAGTTTCTTGCATCACAGGGAAGGTAATCGAACACTGTTGGCAAGAACTGTGGTATGGTACTTCTGAAAGGTCAAATAATGGCACACGAAATCCTATTATCGAGTATCCTCAAGACTGCTGAGATCCAAGAAGGTTTTCCATGTTCTTCTCATCTATACAGGCGGATATATATATATATATGTACATACATTGCGAAGGATTTTCGAAAGGACAAAGCGATGATTTCAGCCTGCTGCCGAAGGTTATCCATCTGACGAGCTCCCGAATCCCAAGGAGGTCAATCGGATTAGTTTGTTGCGCAGTGACTGCCACGTAAAATGTCCAAATATGAAGAAAGCTACTTGAGTGCGTGTGAGAATGAAATGGGTAATGAACCACATCTCATGAAACTTTGGATGGCGAAAGTGGTGGAAATAACGAAAACCATTGGTTTGAGTGTTAATGATGGACCAATGTACTACTGAAATAATGCACAAGAGAAGAAAAGTGTGGTGCATCAGTGAGATTTGCAAGCGCCAGGTCGGCATCTGAGTGGACTCATCTGATGGTTCTCAAATAGAAGCGGGCGTCTGACTAATTCATTAGTGATTAGCTTCCCACTCCATCCTAGGATCCGTGATCTTTCAGCGTAATAATTCATAAACAACTGCCACCAGCAGAACAAGGTCACTACCTCGTTGCACCAATTATATCGATTAGTCCGCTGGCATTGTGGATTTAAAACTGGTTCAAAAGCGGAGAGGGCTTTATCGGTCGTTCATACAAGGAAACGGAGCGAAGTATGTCATCCTTCAAAAGCTTGAAAATTTCAAACCTAGAGTAAAGTTAAACCTCGTCCAATGCACGTCTGAAAGATACATTCGTCATGGAATATATACTTCGTGCATACATACCTTGCTTTGGTTCAACAACTTGATCTGTTCTAGGTAGGCGTTATTAGAGAGGTAGCCTACTTGTGTCAGGAAGCTACACAGATGACCAAGCTAGGACCACTGCTATAGACAGCAATTCGCCTACTATCAGCACGAGGCCAGCCCTTTGAAGTCGATGTTTGATGAACATATCATTCCTAAGCGTCACGCTTGTGTTGCGTGTCTAATTCCGAATCCGACTATCAATAGTTGAAAAGATGACTAATTGCTTGTCCTAAGCAAATGCACCGGGTTTTCATAGAACAAACAGCACAGCAAAAATCAATCTATTCAGGTGCCACATTCATCGACTAATAAGAGCGAGCGATCGCAAACATGGTATTGGTGGCATCAAAGCTGCCGGACCTGGACTAGAGATGGCCAATTCAACTTAATTGAGTACACCTTAAGCGCTCGAACAACAGGGGAAAACAACATGATCGCACAAATCTAGCCTGGTGTCCCTCATCTTGTTTTGAAGTCTTGCACAGTCACAGAAGAAGATGATCCTGGAGGCTTTGATTCGTTTTATTTGCTGTGTGAATAGTTGTTGTTGACATTGCTGCCCGAGACTCAATCCTTCTGGCATATGTGAATCCAGTATCAGTATCCCGCAGTGACAAGGAAAAGCTTTTTTGGCAAGATATTTTTCGAAGAACGACGATACAAATTATCATTCTTCAGATATGCTTCAATAGAAACCACGATTTGTACGTGCGCTAAATTTCATTACCAATAAAACTGTCAGCAACCATCACTGTCAAAATCGCACTAGATCATTTGCAACAGTTTCTAGTTCAAGAAGCAAGTTTGGCTGGCATAGTTAATCAATAACAAAGATTACCCAGTTTACATTAATCCCTAACACCACCCTAACAAAACGGCAGCCACAGGTGGGCACCGTATTACTGCTCATGGAATCCAGCACAAAATAAAGTGCCGTTTTACAAAGGTTGCACCACTTGTATCGAAAAGACATTTTGTTGGGTCTCAGAGGATGTGCACATCAGACAACAGTACGAGCTGTGTTGCGTTATGACTGCGAGACTCGGCTACTTTGGGTTGGAGAGCTGAGACACCGTCAGATCTTTGACTATCGAAGTCGCGGAAGTAAAGTTGAAATCGGTTGGAATCAGTGAATTCACAATGAGGCGATCAGGAGACGGACTTCTGGTGAAGTAAACAATACTTCCATCAACGAATGAGTCCAACATTGCAAGCTACGGTGGCCGCGTCATGCGTTAGCATGCCAATTTACCGCCTGCAAAGATATGTGCTGTTTTTCGTGCCTAATTCGGAGTGGCGGAAACTGGAGGTCGACAGAATCTGACATGGCAGGAGGGAACGAAGGACGTTACGAAAAGTCTGGATGCCGTTGGTGCTGCTCGTCTTTCAGGATGGGATCCACGTGCCCAACCCTGTGCTTGGCTGGAGGCACTAAATGGCATGGTGGTTAAGCGTTGTCAGTGGCGTTCGCGCTGTCAGTTTCTATCCAGGTAATCTGACTGAGTGTTGGAGGTGTTTGTGGCGGCTAGTCCTGGGCTCCCTCCCTGCTCCACTTTCTTCAGCTTTCCATTGTAAGGCCTTAGTCAAATAGTTGTAAGGCTCTGAAGAACCAGCATTCTTCGCTGGTGTTGCTGTCATTGATTATGGCGATGTTTTACAGAGATTTCAATGTTTAAGGTATGTTACGACGCCGACACCAAAATGCACGCACCGAAACTTGCCTTTTATGTGACATATACTTGAAAACAAACTTACTAAAAGCCTCTTTACGTCGTACTGTATGTTGCCCATAAAAAACAACGGTTCTTTTACTCTTAAAATGAAAACCTTCATAATAAACAGGTGTTTTGGATAATGCAGGTTACGCTAGGATGTTCTTGGAAAACTAAGATGTTGTGAAAGCTTGTTTCTCGATATTTACTCCAAGCAAACGCAAGGCAGATTATTAAAAGATGTTAACTGAGCGTGAAGGACCGTATTCTGTTCATTTTGTTACAAATGTGTTGAGTTCAAATGACACATGACATTAAGAGTAAATTCAGGATTGCTTCTAAAATCGCACAAGTCACTGAGTAAAGTCTGGCGCACCTGATTAACGTTCTGATGTACCAATATGTGGTTTGTGAATGCAAAGCAGTATAAAACAAAAACTCGACTAGTAATACACTACTCGTAAGGTTGATGAAAACTCTTCGACAGCCCACGACCGTTTTCGCCCAAACTGTGGCTCATCGTTTAGGCGCAGTCCCCGAGTTTCCGTCAACCTTATGTTCTTCTTGAAACCAAATTTCATGAAATTACCAAAATACACTCATTTGCACACCATTGTGGTTTTGACGGGTGACTCACCTGAACTCCAGCTGAATCTCTCAATAATTATGTTTTTAAGCAACCGATTGGGTATTTTTTCCTATTTTAAAACATCCATAATACATGTCGAGCCATCAGAAGTACATGTCTAATACAGTGACTCAAAGCGCAAACAAAACGTGTACTTCAGCAATAAAAGTAACTGTATGATCATAACAGGTGCTTGAACTATTTTAAAGGGAGCAGTGTGCACCTGCAAGCCACGATGACCGTGAAAACAGGCACCAAAAACGAAAAGAGCACGATAATAGGCCAAGTAAATATCCCAACATTTATTAATGATTAATCGGTAGTTGGTGGTGAGATAGTCAGTGGGACTGGGAAACTGCCTACTATGTCAAAGGTGTCGTGTGGTGAAGAAGCTTTGGTCATTTCGGAGGTGGCATTCACGTATCAATGATGCAGTTTGGTTTATAACAACACCACACATCCCTTGTTTTTTATCTAACTTGATAAAAGTCCTAAATTGGCAACAGGTTTCATAACGTGTTGGGGAAATCGGGTTAAAAACATCCAGAAGCTGGATTAGCAGCAGTTGTATTGGTTTATGTTGCAGGTGGTAGCATTGGAATGTAACGTGGTTGCCAGGCCCTGCAAATACGTCCGTAAATAAGGTGTGATAGAGAAAGTAAAACTGAGAATAAATAAGCTCTAATCTGCCAACCAAAAGAATGTTCTGAGTGGTGGTACTGTACCATACCCGGCATGACAAAAGGTTACAATCGTCCACATGACAACCCCATGCTCACCGGCGAAAGTACGGCCGGAACAGTTACATCAAAGTGGCAAATCAAGTATAAAACACAACTAAAGCTTCTGGCTTAAGAGAGTTGTACGTAAACGATTATGGTCCGCCCTTTAAAACACGACTAACGGTGTGCTTGTGGATATCAATCCTGGGGACACAGGTCTGCTCTTTTGGACTTTTACTCATTCATACAAATGCTTGGAGAAATCCCACAAGTATCTCGGAAACAGTTTGCGGCAAATACCGACAACTATAATAAACAAATGAGTTGACTTCTCTTATAGGCAACCGGGTTAATTAAGAGAATCTCAAGAAATCTCAAGAGGATCTGCAAGAAAATGAGACTCACTGGCGTAGAAATAGCTATTTACTTCCCTAGTTAAGCGTTGGAGAATTCAGGTGCCTAAAGAGCCCACTAGTTTTCACAAGAGTCATTTCATCTAATAAATTGGCGCAAAAATTTCCCATATGCGGTGCTTAAATAGAAGTTCATTTTTATTTCAGACGTGTCGAATTTAATTAAGTTTGCATTGTTGGTCTTCAAACGGATTAAAATAAAGGTGAAAGAGCCCAAAAATTTGAAACAATCGTCACGTCAGACGGGAGGCTCTTCTAAGATTAAGGGGTATGCCGAAAATCTACGTCGTTGCATTCTGAGTTAATATTGCACAATGAAGGCTTGTTATCTATAAAACACGAATGGCCGGAAAAACTCTACGGAGAAGTTACAAGCATTCTGATGTCTACGGTTTTTTGTTCACACCAAACCTGGTACTACAGATACTGAGTAAAAGTGTATAGTGATCTGTATATCAAATAACCCATTTCTAATGTAAACAGCAGCAAATAAGTTATGTGCCTATGATTACCGGATTATTACACCAATGTACTGGGCACCTCCAAAGACAAAAGTATGCTTCCTGAGTCGGACGATTTCCCAGTAAGCTAAATTAGGTTCCAGATTTTTCAGCCAAGCTCGGAGTAGCACAGTTTTTGAAACTCGAACTTATTGTCCAAAAAGTTCTAACCCAATCCTGGCATGCCGACAGCTCCTGTATAGGCTCGGATGGCCTGGCACTGTCTCATTTGGATGGCATTGAGCTGTACACCAAAAGGATGTCACGTTTGAAAGATTAATACTTTTTTATATGATTAAACTATGCACCTTTCCTCCTGAAAAATCGATGCTAGGGATTGTGATTACATCACCCATCTAACAATGTACAGACTTCATTGGATGTTCTCCTCGTGGAATCTACATTGGTTATGCTGGGCTAGTTTTTTTAGCTAATGAGTTACCCAAATTTGGAAGAAATCGTCGCGCCAAGTTCCAACCACTTGCTCAGTTTTAGTGTATATCTTCCTACGAATGTCCACAAATTGTGTCAGAAGCCAATTATTGATGATAAACTGTTTGGTCTGCTGACGAATACTACTTTTGGCCGTTAAATACTTTACAGCCTCAGTGTCCATAGAATACTTCTTTTTCTTACCTTTAGAATGGAGATTTCTATACTTTTTTAGAGCAGTTGAGCGACAGTGTCTTTCTTCAGTTTTTGTTGTCAGTTGTGACGATTGTGGATAATCTCTAAAGCACATATAGCACTATCAAGTACTTAAATTATGCTTACTTGAAACATAATTAGATATTCCAAAGTAATATATTGAAAACGTTGGCCTAACGTACCTGATTAAGAAAACAGAAATTTGTTTGTTGCAGCCATCTAGCGCATCGTTCTTCCCCTCTCACCTCTGCTGCCAGCTCAAAAACCACTGCAAGTCTACCCTGTAGGCACTTTGTTACTGCAGAAAACGTTTTTGGGTGCCCTAGTTTACTGCAGTAAAATCACTCCATAATGGTGAATTCAGTGAATCTGTAAAGCCCGGTTATACATCGTTTTTCCAAAAGAATATGTTCACATTAAATGCCGTTCAGTCGCGCAGCAAATAACTTTAATCCGAAGTTACGTACTTCTTTGCTAGCGCACTCAGCCCCAGCAGAAAGCTCACTGAACAACCACATTTCAGAAAATACCTGATTTATCTCAGACACGAAATAAACCTAAATCATATTGTCTTGTGTGAGTATTCTAACCCGTGGATTTGTCTGTGATACACTGAATCACCTTGTCAGTTCAGCTTAGCTTGCTATTCACAACGCGGATCCAATCATAGATGCCGAACCTAATAAACCCAAGTACTCTAAATCGATAGATTGGACTGAGCTGTGAAATACGATTGAGCATGACAACCACCCCACAGAATTCGGTTAAGCATGTGTTACTGTTTCACATCGTAACCCTTTTTCGCTGCGGCTATGTTGGTGGAGTGAGTGAAGGTACTGTCTTCCGCTATATGCTTGCAGTATCGTGTTTTCTGGAGTCAGACATTTCAGCGAAAAATGCTATATGCACTATCAGTTCACCGAGATTATAGGGAACGAAACGCGCAGTGAACCGATTTCTAAGGATGTTTCTTAGGCCATTTCTATTAAAGATTATGTCGAGTTGGTTAGTTCCAGGTTTCTGTAAACAAATCTTCTAGGTGCATGCAACTGGCGGTCATCTGAAGTCCCCATCTCGTATAGCAACCAACTAGTTAGGTAATCGAATGGCACAAGTTCTTGACACGAAAGGCCGTTTTACGCACAACTGACTGTGCAACGCACCTGACATTAGTGATGCAAATATATCCCCCAAGGACAGATATTTTAAAACCTGAATTATTGTGTAAATGATAAACGGACTCGGCTGACAAAGATATCAAGCAAGTCTATCAAACAAATAGACTCACCTCCAACATACGGTAAATCCATGAGTATTCTCTCAGTCCATAAATCACCTGGTCCTTCCAAATTTGTTTGAGATTTCCGACTAAGTTTAGCGTAGGCAATACTAGATCCGTAGTCTGGCTGCAACGTATGAGCTCTTCGGTGTCGTATGGTATCTCTCCTGGGTAGCCCGCCTCTTGGAGGGTAGATATCATGATGTTATCCAGGAAATCATTGATACGCCCTTCAAGGACACGGAACGGCACGTATTTTTGTCTGGAAACGTCAAATCGACCCTCCAAGTAATCAAACAGCCGAATTGAGTAGGAAATCAATTCCCGAACCCTTGGTTTGATCCCTTTCAGCTGTGAATTAATTGAAAGCTTGCTCAAATACAATATACTCTGCGGCAGAGCTGTTATTTTGTGGAAATAATGTATGCATCATACCCTTGAAGTCTACCAAAACAGATCTCAATGCCTGTTTAACATTGTCAAAGTTAGAAACTCGTTCAAAAATTCTAGTTATATTGTCGGCAAATTTCGCATGTTTATCACATAATTTGCAAAAGGCAGTTGAATTTGCTGAAAAAGGATAAGGATATTATCTGCACAGAAAAAGTAGTCACCCACCTGTACAATTGAAAGTTACAAGAAGAAGAACCGCAATAACTGTCGAACTACATGCTATATACATAATGAAATGCAGAGTTGACGTGCGCGACAACACATGCGCGTATGAAATTATTTTCAAATGTGGACAAGCAGTGACCTGACCTTCAGTTCAAGTCCATAAACTCAACTCAGGTGAGATAACAGAACGTCATGGCAAGGTCACGCTTCGTCCACTTTCTCGCCCATGTGAAGTCTGAGAAGCTTTGCGCAACAGAAACCGCTCACTAGAAGCACACCCAAATTAGTTTCGCCGAAACTTTGGGGTTTTCGAAGTTGCCACTTTTACGGGCAGTTTAATCCTTTTGCATCTTTCGGTGATATTTCGCTCATAGCATTTTGTTTAAGTGAGTGAAACGTCAAGATCACGGCCATCACCGATTCGCATTTTGTTACCGGTTTACGAGGGATAAATCACGATAGCACACTAGCATATTTCGCATTCTTCGGTGTTCTTTAAGAGTGAAATAACATCTACAGAATTTCCAATTCAGATCCTACCCAGGAAATTCAGCCATTGACGTTTGTTTGCTTAATGCTCTTCAGATTTAGCGAATGAAATGATTTTGTTCTGCGAACTTCGTTGCAACCCATTTTCCTATTGAGCTCAGCTTCCATTAAGTACAAGATTGTTAAACAATAGAATGAGTTGTGCAGTGTAGATGCGATGGCAATCTCTGTGGATGGTCCCCCTTCCCAGATATGCATAGCTAGGCTGTGAACAATACAGCGTCAGGAGATAACTGTAGGTAAGTTACCAACACAATGGTATAATTCCCATTAGGTGTATGACGCTTCATAGGTGGAATACGTCATAAAGCGGTCACCATGACCACGGTAGCCGTTGTCACTCACCTCGACTACTTATCGTAACTGTTAGGCACGTGTCTATGTGCGGCGCTGATTATGAGGCCTCATCTATGCACGGTAACTTGATCCAATGGCCAAATACGACCCGTCATACTCATACCTATACGCGTTGTCATTCACCTCGACTACCTATCGCAACTGTTAGGTCCGTGTCTATGTGCGACGCTGATTATGATGCCTTAGCTATGCGCGGTAACCTAATCCAATGGCCAACGACGGCCCTACATACTGATAACTGTATTCGATGTCGCCTGCCTTGGCTGCTTATTGTAACTGCCGGGCCCGTACACATGGTCGCAGCTGACCATAAGGCCCCAACTATGAATAATAGGCTAATCCAACGACTAACGGCGGTCTTTCATATCCATACATGTCATTCGTCCGCCAAGCCCATGCCTGAAAAATGCACAACCACCCTTGGCGAATCATGTCTCTATTTATTGGTTGCACTGGTACAATCGTATTGTGTAGTCAATCCAGTTCATAGTTTCGGGAAGCTGCTTTTACTCGACAGGGTTTCTGAAAGAAAAAATGCATAATCAACTACGACTCGTATACACTCGTACATACAACACACAATTAAACAAATTTTAGTGGCTAACTGGCCAAGTGCTTAATAAATCCCGTTGTCCACAATTCCCGCTCGGTTTTTACGTCGAAGCTGGAGTCTTACTGTTATAAAGGTAAACTCACTAGTTGCTCAATAAGTCCCATTGGCGATAATGAGGGAGCCATGTGTACATCGATGATTTGCCAGCAGGTTTCGGCAAACATATGCATTACTGGACGCAGCGAAGTTAAAGCTAAGTAAAGGTGTACACTAACTAGTTGTAAGACCAAATGGTATAGACTTCAGCCCTAGGATACAAGGACCGCATGCGCCTAGCATGCCTAGCTCTTGGTGCTGGGCCTATTCTTCAATGGAAGTCCCCGATGCACAGCCGGAAAATCGTTTTTCAACTGTCTCGTTCGCCGACACCAACCCACACGAGCTATGGTTCTGAGACAAAGATTGTCGAACACCTGAAAACGTCTCAGTCCCGCCGCTCGAACAGGCCAAGTCTCACAGCCATACAACAAAGCAGCCCGCACTGTAGCTTGATACACACGTCCCTTGAGTTTCAGGGATACACCACTTTGACGCCGTGGGTATCTCAAATTAGCAAACGCGACCCAAGCCTTGTAGATTCGTGCATTGAGCTCATCTGTCACACTACAATCAAAACTAATACAACTTCGAATGTACATAAAAGCATACTACCTCTCTGAGGGCTTATACCGGTTTGCTCTCTTGTAAAAGTTGGGAAATAAACCTATTATTATTATTATTACAATAGCATATATATTAGAAAACTCAACCCTTGCTTGATGGTTAGTCTACTAAGTAGAACTCTGCCCCTATCCTGTCTCATTTAATCACTTGTTGTCACCACCCTAATTGTGGTAAACGTTAAGCTCTTCTCTCTATATTAATGCACATTATCCTATCCAGTGTCTCCTCAGCTCACCGGGCTTTACTGATCTTATCCCATTCCCTCGTCTTCCCAAGCTTCGTGCTTCGGCAACTCCTGATTCAAACACTCTGTTTGTACGTTGTCCACTCCACATGGTTTGTTATTTACACCCACAGCGACCTTCAACCGAACTAGAAAAACGCCTGCTATCTGCTAACGCCTGCTACCTCTTCCGATTTCCTCGGCCAACCAAAAGTACCTCGTTGCTCACAGAATCGTACATTCCGGCCCA
>SJOL01007337.1:5080-38923 GCA_004794785.1 Opisthorchis felineus
ATCACGCTACCTATTAACAATAATTAAAACAACACCTCGCTAAATCCACGAGATCCAATTTACATGGGGATTTTCAACACTTGTACTGTATGTCAAATTGGCAAACAGGCAATCTTACCCAGACCTTGCACTCCCTTAAAATTGCTTTATGCTGTGTCTCTGACCCACGCGTGGTCATGCATCTTAAAATGCCGAGGACGAACTCACCTCTATCAAATTTCACTTTCTGTGTGTGCAGTGAACCAGACGCGATGAATCGTAGAATATATAACGTGGGAGTTGCAGTCAGCTCCAGAGCTGAACGCACTTTGCTCCATTTAATTCCAGTGAAAAGTCGTCTTTGAGTCGTTCGGTTATCCAGCTCAATTAAGCTCAATGCCACTTGACATAAGAATGGTACCCGTTTGTAGTGTTGTCATGTGCACCAATGAACTGCAGCTCTGATGCCTAGAAGGGTACTTTCTATTGAGATCCGTCCGGGCTCACTCATCAAGCAAGAAGCACTGACATTGTCATCCTTGTGGGCGATATCAGTGTTTCCTTTCAGGCTCTCGCAAGTCAGCAAGAGACATGCTAATATCATTCGCCCTCCCATGTATCCGCTCATCGGCCCTCCCACACACTCCCTCCCCTCCCCATCGAATGATGTACGATGAGCCCATCTGCGAGATGGCTCAATTGGTTAGAGCGCGAATTTACTGACCGGAAGGTCCGTGGTTCGAACCCGACCTCTGCCTCTCGACTTCCCCTGTCTAGGCTTGGGCAACGTGGCAGTATCCCAGCCTTCGTGCTTCCTTCGGGTGGCATGGCAACTAGGCACCGGAAGGGTGCTACAGTTGAACGACTTTTTTTGAAACCCATTTGCCAGTTCCCTAGCCATTGTTCTGTGTCTAAACTATCACCCAGAAGAATAGACAAAACAATCACTCACCAACCTCAAAAGAGCTGATCCATGTTGCAGCCTTCAACGTCCATACTCTCTGTCAAATTGGGCAACAGGCGTCTCCGGCCGAAACCTTGGTTTTGCTCCCTGTCGATGCATGTTGTGTCTCCGAAATGCGCATCCAAAACCTCACTTCGGTCGTGCACCTCGTCGCTTAGGACGAGCTCAAGTACTCCACACTTCACTCTACATGTATTTGATGACCCTGACGCAATGGCTCGTGATATCTCCAGTGAGGGAGTTGCATTCAGCCTCAAGGCTGAAAGCGATTTACTGAACTGGATCGCAGTGGACAGTCATCTTTGCGCTGTACGGTTGTTTGACCCAATTAAGATCAATGCAAGTCGACGCGGTAAACGGTTTTATTTGTTGTATTAGCATACGTCTCGACAGACTGAAGTTCTGAGACTGAGAAGGGCGGTTTTTATCGAGATCTGTCGTGACTACTTCGGTTAGCGATGGCGAACATAATGATCTTGGCGGGTGACGCAAACGTCTGGTCACAAATGGAGCAAAGCTACTCCCTGTGTGATTGCCACACTCACCGCGTAGACTCTGAAAAAGAGCACAGCTGTCAACTCGCTATATTTGGTCGGAATGGTCTCTTCTGCCCCAATAGAGGCAAATAAGTTAGACAAGCACCGACCGAGGATTTCACCTCCATGACTATCAACGAATTAAAAACCCTACACACCGACGCACTTAGGTACAGGATTAAGCTACCGTGAATGCTAGCTACATCCACAAGTTCTATTTTATATAAATGAGCCGGAATGAAGTTCAGGGCCTCCATCTTTGGACGCAGATTACCTAGAATAGTCTTGTCAGCATAGCAGTAAAAATATTAAAACGAGTGATGTGGATGCAACTTCCACAAATTCCATATCTATTTACAGCCGTGTGAGACATCAGAGTATTCAAGCGTTGTGTTAAAAATTGACTTCCTTTTTTCAGCGTTACTTCACACAGTTTAGATGCTCCTCTGTTTTAACCCAGGATGTGCCGAGGCCTTGAAGTCCGTTGCCGCTGCAAGTATCACTTCTGGTGTGGAACTTCGTGAGGACGCACATTTGACGGGTTTGCACAACTTACTAAATGACTTTAGTATCCCAGTCCATCCTGCCACCCTAACAACTCGTTCTCTAACGGTAGTAACATCAGGAAATGCTATCGTCTGGTAAGCGAACTGCACTCTAAAGTATCTGACGGCCTTTCTTCTCACAGCAGATTATTAGAGGCTGATCCTACGGAACCGCTGCTTTGTGCGTTCCTGTTGTGGGAAAATACTGTTCTTAGTGTACGTCTCTAATAAACCTTGACTCAGCTCGATCCATTTAGCCAGCTATAAAACGGCATATCAACAGCCACGTTTCTGCCTCTTCTTCAACCGGAGTTTCCACTTCAGAGCTTGATAGTGTGCTTAAGGATTTAGAACGTAGAATAAGCGTTTCCGAGTCACTTTTCAGGTTGGATCCTCTTTCTCCCTGTTCCCTCATCGTATGGTCAGCCTTACTACCGTTATTCTATCCTGGGAGTCCTTTCGGTGAGTACGCTCACTGTTCTCACATCATTTTACCCATTGAAGCCGTTTCGTTTCATGAGGAATTGGCGAGGTTTTTCGAGATGGTGGATTCTTTGTTGCGATCCGAGCAGATTCTGCGATTTTTCAAAGATGATTTGAAGGTAAGTCTCGGATTTCCTCACAATACCTTGCCACTGTGACTAGTGATTGTATGAATACTTCCCGGTTCGAAGTAGTTTGTAATCATGTTCCAAGGATTGGAATTTTAGCCACTACCACAGATGTAAAAACATTTGCTGTGAATTTGATTTGAATCTGTATTTTGGGTAATCATAGGTAAGAATTTTCGTCTCTGTACGTTAGTTTTATCAAGAGTTCCTGAACCTATGTGCCAGGACCTTCCGCATTGTCATCCCTGAGCGTAGTGCCGTGTGGATGTCGTAGTCTTTTCGAAGATGGATCTCGTTTCACCCGTACCCGTGACTGAAGCTTAAGCTTCATTATTTCAAGGTGATCGTGTTAGAAACTTCGCTTCAGAAGTGGTTACCTACGGCTCGCTGTCGGACGCTCGGATGCCATATATATTTTGCATTCTATCCAACCAAAAGACACTTGAAATCTTACAGTGGTCACTGACCTCCGTAGGCTTGTGAGCGCATGCTTTGTTAGTGAGCTTCTTTCAGTCGGACGCTAGGCACTCGAAAAAGCCCATGTGAATCGACCAAGATGCATGAGTTATGCGTTCAAGCGTTATTTATAACCGTCTGAACCCCGGCTAATCCCTGCATGGTTTTGTCATAACACTAGGTGAACCCATGCAAAACGGCCATCAGTTTAGCCGAAATTTCCACTTAATATCTCCCTGTGGAATGCAGTTGCTTCCACTCCTCACGTAACTGCTACTGAAATGACAGTAAGCTATAACTAGTTCCGAGCATACGTATTGTTTCTTCTGCTGTGCTTCGATGTCTTATTTGCCAATGGAAATCGGTATGGGTCTCCTTTAAGGGACCACAGTCGCTCTGATTGTACAAGACGCTACAGTACACAACATTCTCTAAAAATACACATTGGTCGCTCAGTCCGTAATCCCGTGAACGTGAGTTGTACGTTCCCACAGGGATTCTACATTCTACTGTTGATATTACGCCAGCAGGCTGTCTTTCATGAAGACTCCACTGAAACATGTGTTGTTATCGACTTACTATCTATAACAAATAATTAGTGCCTTCTGTGCCCGTTAGTTCAATTCAGCAACAGTCCGAATACTTGTACGTAAGTCCAATTATTGCGGCTTTTGCGCTCAATGCTGCAAGTAGCCGCAGTTTGCTTTGAATCTGGCTACGATATGAACTGAATTCACGATGTTGAGTTAGGGAGCAAAAGTGGAAGAATGCACAAGGAACGGTCAATCAGTGCATATAATGATATGACTGGTCTGCTTGAAGGCTCGTAGGCCAAAAGTGCGAGTTGTCTGGCTTAAAAAATCGCAGCGGATCTTCGACAACAGCGCACTGATGATGTCTTCTCGAATGGTAGCGAAACGTCTACAAGTCAACTGCAAAGCTCGGCGGACAGCTTAACAGCCACCTGATCACTTTATATATATATATATATATATATATATATTCCCGACCTGGCTTCATTGACCATTCCCTGATTCACATTCACACTTCTGTCTGCTTGGCCGATTGTCCTATTGTCACGTGATCGCTGTTTTTTTCTTTCTGTGAGTTCGCCTGGTTGGCCGTGAATGTACAGCACTTTCTTTCAGCGACAACTCCGAAAAGGCAAACAAATTTAGTTGCACTAGAGAGAAGGACAACATGATTCTGGCTTGTTCCTTTCACAACCCGTCAGCGTACCTCTCCACGGCGGCAACTTCGTATTGACCACTTTCGGCGAAGCTGCTGCAGTGATTTCAAAAGACCTAAATAGTTAAGCCACTGTAGGTTGTTGATTCATAGATTAAATGCTAGCGACTACATAGCGGAAATATTACATGAAACTGTGCGTCTTTTCAACCACCGAGGATGACCTGTGCCAAGGATCAAACCCTATTGTAACCCTCGGACAATGAGCTCCTGTTTGCCTGGTACCAACAGTGATTCAGCTTCTCCCCACGTAATCACTGGGTCCTGCTACACTGCTTCTTTTCTGAGGTGAAAGGAAAAGTGTCGTGTATACGTGCATTTATATTTACAAATCAGCGACAGGTCACAATGCTCCTCTGGGGTAGTGGTTTTTGACCAGCCTCATCCGCTGTTGCTGTAAGTGTCTTAACATACATCGTTAGCAATACAAATATTGATGGACACCCGAATTTTCTAGCTTCATTATGTATGCAGCCTTGCAACATTCAGTTAAGCAGACCTCTTATTAGTTGTGACACCTACATATACCTAGACCTTATACGCACCTTGTTTCCAGGCCCTATGGTCTTCTGCCCCGTCCATCACTGAACCGAATTCTTGTACCTCAAGACCAGAAACCAAGGCTTGTGCTCCGAAACAAGGCAGTGCCAAGCCAATGGCCAAGGCTTCTCAGCAAAAGGCGGTGTGCAGCATCAAGCAGCCGTCTGCTAATGATTCCGCGACGAAATCTGTCCCCGATCTCCTAGACGATGGATCTAGTTTACCGACGACGTTGCCTGTCACTGAGGATGATTTGCGTCAAGCCGCTGCTTGTTTCAAACCACTGGAATCGTTTAAGCGCCCAGTCTATCCTGTACCGAAGTAAGTATTAATTGTTCCTCAACTATAGAGATATTCTTTTACAATAGCCATATGGTTGTTGTGCATCCCGTGCTTCACTATCCTGCTGCTAGTTCGTTTGGCTTCATCGCTATACCTATTCCGACCGACAGTATAATTTGACTCACACAAGTGAACGCTTTCTGGTGATCTCCCCGTCATGAAATTTATGTGCCTCCTAGGTGACAACTCACCGGACGCAGTGAGTAGTGTATATTATCGGTCTTACTTGAGTGGACGCCCTCGCTTTTTCAATTTTTCTTCCCGGTTTTGGGTTCTGATTATGTGAGATAAAGTTACGTGATGGTTAACCTATGATGCTGTCTAGCGCGCCATCAAATTTTTTTGCGACTGACCAATCTTTTTTTAGTTATTGCTCGTATCCCGTTGCGACTTTTTAGAGAATGGCTAGCTTTCAGTTCTGCCATCAGTTCCGAGAGAGAGTGCATCTGACAGCTTTATCCGTTGTTTTAGGGTCTGAAAATGCTCTTCCAACTCTTCCGTAGCCTATATTGTTCGTGTGGTGGTATTCGAATCTACACAGAGGCACTCTACCGTAGCACTCTTCCTAAGGTTTTGTTCCCGTCGACGTATTTCGTTGAGATTTATTCTTCTGGTTACCGTTCGACCCATAAGTTGTGTTCGGGGCGCAGCCGTGGAAGCTACTTCTAGTTATAGAAAAATGGGTAGACAGACCACCTACATAAGGATTCAGAAGTAACCTGCAGTCATGTTGCAAGACTATTTCACTAAGTTATCCTAACGTCCTCGTGGAATGCTAAAGAAATTAAGCCACGGAAGAATTACCACATTCCTCTACATTATAAATCAAAGTATAGCTGGTAGGAGTTTGATTAAAGCGTTCAGTACAGTATGCAAACGTCAGATGTACCATATATCTCTTCTCAGTGTTGTCAGTGGTTGGCGCAGGACATTTGCGTTAGGCTTATTCATGAGTATATTGGGATCTCGGAGCTTCTGAGAGTTCATGAGTCCGATGGTTCGCAGCTGTAGATCTCTCTTACTCAACCGATCACCTAGTGTTTTCGCACTTTTGTTTACACTGCTTCCCTTACACAATTTCAGATCACCCCAGCCAAAGTCCAGTGGTGTTCGAAATATTCTCATAACTTCTGCTCTGCCCTACGTTAACAACGTTCCCCACTTGGGAAACATGATCGGATCCACTCTTAGTGCCAGCGTTTTCGCTCTATACTGTGATGTTGCTGGGTACAATGTACTCTCCATCTGCGGGACCGATGAATATGGTACGGCTACCGAAGCCAAAGCTCTTTCGGAGCAAATGACACCTCGTCAGATTTGCGACAAGTACCATAAGCTACACTGCGATATCTACTCATGGTTTGATATCCAGTTTGACTATTTCGGTCGGACGACGACAGACAAACACCAAGAGTAAGTCTGAACCGTGAATACAGTTTCTCCCACAACTCGTAATAGTGCTACCTTCTTCCACAGTTTATGCTTAATCAGTCGCCGACAAAACCCGTATAACGGGAGTCGAGGGTGATGTGCAACTGTGACTCACGCATGAACGACAGGCTGTGAGTGAACACATAATAAGGCTTTCATGGTTGTACGGTAGCGAAGCATTAGTGTTGAACACTGACGTCATGCTGTCGATGATGATGACCCAAAACGGCCTTAAACCCAACAAGAAAATATCCGAGATTAAGGTCCCTACAGTGAACCACGTTGACGTGCATGTTGCATACAATCTTTGGGTTCAGGATAGACCAGCGGTTGAGCCGCGAGCTACCGACCGATAGATTAGTGTTTCAAACCCTGTCTTGCTGAAGGTTTGAACAACCTGACAGTATTGCAACCCACGTGGTTCGATGTTGCACGCATCCATGAACTGAAAAGGTCCCACAACTGGACGATTTAACTGGATATTTGGGTAACACATCAATCTTATGTGGCTTCAAGGAAAGGGCTCCATTATAGTTTTCGCTAATCCAGACTCCGGCTAGATCTCGTCCAACACAACCCTCACAAACAACAGGCACACGTGTGAAATGTCGATATGTTCTGTACTGGACAAGTTACGTGTCCGATTCAACCGCATACGGCGCAATTCACATGAACCCCAATCAAACGGACGGAAAAATCTAGCGTCACACATGTTCATCTACCTCATCCTTAAAGTTTTTTTACTACTGTCGATCATATTCTCTGTTAGACTCAGTAACTCAAACTCCTTTGCACTACATTTCCGATAAAATTCTCAGACAGTCTTGTCAACCCGAGAGTAGGCTTGTGGTAGATTCCAAATTTGCTCGTGTGAATTTTATCGACTATACCATTTCTTAATGTGACCAATTATCAAAAAGATCTTAGGCAGGTCTTGTCCGTTTTCTTTCTTGGAGAAGGGCTTTTTCGTTGGACTATAAAGATATGCGGACGTACGTTTTCATTAGCGCATCGCGGAGTAAATACTGTATGAAATGGGGATAAGGTCCAAAAAGTAATCGAAGGCTTTTTAAGTGGTTTAAAACACTATCTGACTACTTTTCTAACGGGCTGTGATTAATGGGTCACGGCAGTGTCAAATCCTTCACACACCTTTTCTGGTGACACAAGGGGTGGTCAAGTAGCCTAATAGCAGTGGAATTTTCACCATTTCATCATAAACTGTGTGTAAAGATCAACCCCACTGCTGATGATTCATCAGCCCAACTACTCAACTTCCATTTAGATGGGCGAGAATACGTTACTCCTTGGAGATTTGTGAGAGGCACACTACTAACGATTTTCCATTTGAATGAAACAGTTGCTGCTCAACACAGATTGAATTCGCCTTACTCGACTACTTGTTATTTAATGTTGTCACAATCTAAGGAAATGTTGATAGCGACCTTTGTATGATCGGTAATTTGGTCGTCGATTACCACTACTCACTGGAACCTTGCTTCATTTTGGATGACATGTTTGTCCTCGGCGAACAAACCGTTCGAAGTGGCGGAAAATTGATCTGACGTAGACCAGGAAGTAATCGACCAAAGACCATTTGCTTGATATCGAATCAGATGCACTTAGAGGGCCGAAATATTGAATAACTTTGCGATTATATCATCATCATCGACAGCATGGCACCAGTGTTCAACACTGATGCTTCGCTACGATTATATCGCCTGATCGGTAATGTTCTGAAAGTTGATTGGCGCTTTTTCTCTTCTTGCTTATTGCTATCACCAAAAGGGGAGGCTCGAGATTGATGGACTGTCCTTAACCAAAGAGTGCCCCTTTTATGGGAGTTTCGCAACCACTCACCGAAAACATCCGCCACCCCAAGTCAAATGACGCAAGGCGATCGCGTTAATGTACTTAAGTCCTCCTTTGAAGTAATACAATATTTGTTTTTGGCGAGCCACTGCAAGGAGACTCTTCAGTTCTGGGCGATATAACTGTGTTTGCATTTATAACGGATAACTTCAGAAAGCTTAGTAGCCATGTTCAACATCGGTGGCATTACTTAATGTCCATCTATTTGATGATCACATTTGTCAGCTTCACCTCCCGAACGGCCCATAACTCCTGGCCTTTTGGTGGCCAGAAAACTCATCTTACGAGGGTGGTAAAGTATAGGAGCCAGAAGATCCAACTTATTACATCGTGTTTCCAAAGCCTCCAACTTGACCCGCATCAAATTATCAGGACACCAACGGGTTAGGAAGTTCTTGCCTTTGCCAAGTTACATCGCGTCGTTGAAGGCCTGGCCGACTCGAGCGTCTACTCTACTGACAAACTTGGGACAGACCATTCCATGAAGTACAGAAACGAGTTTCTGTTGGTTGATAGTCCAAACTGCAAGTTATATGTACGGTGTTTTGGGGGCTACACGCGGTCGATCCTCACAATAGAGAACACCAAGTCTAGCATGAAGCCCGTTCAAATACACGTCAGTACATGGATTGCTTGACTGCGTGGTATACGAGGATTTGGAGGTCGTTTGTTTAACACAAGTGATTGTTGGACATGCCAAAACACAACAGACATCAAAAGCGACAATATGTTTTGTTGGTGCTGTGAGGAGATTTGGGAATCTGATTATTAGGAACCATCAGCAATGCGCACCTCACGAAAATTCAGGGAAGCTTGTTGCTCAAGGAGTCAGTCAACACGTGTGACCCCATGACTGAAGGATGAGCGGCGCTTATCCTGTCTAAATGCGAATTAGTCGCACTGCCGATCAGCCGCTCGTGGTCGAACAGTTAAATGTTCAAACTACTAGCTGGGAGGTCGCCGGTTCGGGACTCCCTGGAATTTCTTGAGATGCGCACTGCTGATGCTTCCCAATAAGGATGAAACAGCTGTACCGTGCTTCTCGGCTTTTCAGCATAGATTGGCTTCACTGACAGAACGATGTCTCCACTAACAATATGTTCTGTCCAAACGTGGGACGTGCCTTGGTCGCTAAACTCGCTCGCCCATGATTACATTCGTCCTTGATCCTGCCCTAAGTGATTGGTCGGGCGACAAAGCAACTTCTACTAAGCAGTGAATTAAGGCGACTGGGTGCCAGAAAGTGTTGTGTGTGTTGTAGTCAGAGGTGCCTTACAGTCTTTCCGGCGTTTTGATGAATAGCCCACTGATAATGGCGAGTGCCCCCAAATGGGACTGTTGTTCAAAAGTTTCACTATGTACTGTAATTTGATTCAAGGACGTTCCTAATGATGGTTGATGGCTTGTCTCGAACTCGTAACAGAAGTCCTGACGACCATCTTAGGTTGTCTTCTACGTTAACGCAGCCTTTAGTTTTATTGACAGTGTGCCTTTTAGAGAGGTGCTCTTCCACCTCCGATTTGATTAGATTTGGATTGACGATTTTCCCAGAACCGAACAGAACAATCTCCCGGTCCAGTGACTTCCCTGTATAAAAATCCATGTGGGGAATAACACACTCACAGTCGTTTTTGTGTTACACTGTTCCAGATTGCTTTCGACATGCTAAAAATCTTATTATTACACTTCTTGCACTACACGATGAAGTGTTGTTCTGAGCACCTGCATAAATGTGTTTTGGTTATAATAACTGTTCAGACGAAACCGACCGCCTCCATATTTGGAGCAGGCTACGCAAAATCAATTAGAGAATAACTGTAAGATAACAACTCTTGAGATATTCTGTTAAGGAATATCCATTGGAGCAGTATAGTCGTTCCCAAAGCTATGGTGGTTCAAAAAGTTTGGATGCGGTCCAGTTAGCTTATGTCTCCATTCATCTTCGTTGCTCAAGCAGTTCTCAAAGGGATACCAAGTCCCACCACAGAAACTGCTACCACATCCAAGCGGCATACAAGTTGGAAAAGCACATCTCACGGTACGGTGGGTTATCTTTTGCAGCGTCCGCATGAAGATAAACTTTTTGTATCTAGCGGATGAAAGAATACAGTGTAGGTTTCAACTACTCCCTGAATGAGGAAAAGCCGGCTTCTCGAGTCACGGCTGTCCAAGCATGACGGTCGTTGGCAAAGCAAGACGAACACAAAACGCTGACCTGAGTGTGGGACGTTTCGATGCGCTACTTTTTCCATTATTTTGTTGATCATTTGTTGACTCTTTACATACGCATCACCTACAGAATCCAGGGAGGACGTTGCACTCACACAGTCCAGCCATTGGTTGTCCTAAGGTAACCGATTCATGAGTTTGACCAAGCTGTGTCGAAAGAGTAGGAATTTATAAGTTACATTTTGCAGGTTTTGCCACGACAGATGTCACCAGCAGGTTTCTCTTTGGTTGGTGATCTGCTCGCCTAACTTGTTAGTTGGCCGACAAACGTTTTGTCGAGTTGTCTTTTTTCACTATACTTCACCCCTTCCCCAGTTCATCTCGTTTGCATGGTCATTTTAAACCTTAAGCTCCATGTATTCTGGTGCTGATTTTGTTTGAACTCGTTTTGTGCTGGTGCCCCAATCCTTAACCCATCATTCCTGTATGATTCACGTAGGATCGTACAGGACCTTTTTCAGAAACTGTGGGAAAACCAGTACATCGTCGAAGATACCGTGGAACAATTATTTTGTGAGAATTGTTCGAAGTAAGTTATACCGCTTTTCAGTATTTTTCGTGGTCCACAATCATATTTTTTCAGTTCAGGATCCCCTGCGTGGCTGATAAATGTCGGTGCTTCTTGTCGATCCGTCCTAGAGCTTTTCGACATCAATGAAGCTTGGTTGTAGATCCCTCAGTTTACTATATTTTTGTTTCGAATATCCTGTCGTTAATACCCAACCAGTTAAGCAATAGCCATTTCCATGACGTTTCACCCCCTTCATTTGCTGTCGGATGAAAGGTATTCACAATTACAGACGATATCGGACGTGTTCCAGCGCTCACATACCCTAGATATAGCTTTCAACTCCCAACTGTCATGATATTGTAACAGAGCTCCATGAGCGTCAGCACGTTTTCTACGTTGGATCGGAGAGGGCTGCTCCATTCGTCTTCTTTCTAACTTGTCAACTGGTGAGCAACTAGCGGCTTCTTCCTAATGTACAAATACCTTGCATTTAGTTCCAACCACCTACCCATTCGCAAACGATGATGGTGAATCTCTCCACGTTTCTATTACTGTTATCATGCACGCTGCCCCATGTAGTTCCACGAGAGTGGGACCGCAGGCTGCTGCTCTTGTTGAAGTTTTCCGCCTAACAGTTGAGTCAGTCATTCACCGTCCCTGTATGGGAAACCCAAGGGTGATATTTCTGATCGATTAACTCCCAACAGAAAAGGAATGAAGGTCAACATGTTGGTTGAGATATAGTTGATAAAACTTGCCTGTCGGTGTGTGCCGGGTGAATGCATTCGATTTGACTGATCTATAGTTGTGTCTGAAGGGCCTATTCGTTTCTTTTTATGGTACCCTTTACCATCGGCTCCTCATGGAGCTAGTCATCCCTCTGGTTTTGAACCGTTTCCTTCAGTAGGAAAGATAGTTTTTCATGAGAAAATTATATCATGGCTTTCCTCGAACTCGACCTTACGTTCCGCTAAAATGTGTCCCTGATTCCCTGTATGTTAGGTTCCTCGCCGATCGTTTTGTGGAAGGTACTTGTCCATTTTGCAAGTACGACGACGCACGTGGTGATCAGTGCGACAAGTGTGGTCGGCTGATGAATGCTGTAGAGCTGAAGCAACCTAGGTGCAAGACGTGCCAGCATTCACCAGTCGTCCGTTCCTCAAAACATCTATTCCTAGACCTACCGAAGGTAAGACATTCCGTGTGATCCTGAACTATTCGGTGACGTTTCTCGATCGCCGGAATCCACATCTGATCGTATTCGTTTCTTCAGATTGAGCCGAAGTTGGCAGCATTTGTTGAACAACGTGCATACAATCCGACGAGCTTGTGGACTACCAATGCTCGCACAATATCCAGCACTTGGATTCGTGATGGTCTCAAACCGCGATGTATCACACGTGACCTAAACTGGGGTGTTCCGGTTCCACTAGAGGAGTACAAGAATAAAGTAAGTGGAGTCCGAAATGTGGTTTACTACTCCGGCTTTCCGACTTGAAAGACAGCGCACCCCGATGAGTTTTCTTTCACCTGAGACCATTACTCAATTTTGGCATCAATTAGTCCACTTCGTCGCAGTGCGATACGTTCGTCTGTAGTTCGATTCCCTGTTCGTCCCAAACACCTACTATAGGCAGTGCTTATGCGGAACTAGAGCGTTTTGTGAATACACGGAGCGGTAATTACTAGTCACTGCATAGTTTCCTATCGTGTGTCAGGAATTAAGAGCACAGCAGAACTACTAATGTCAACTTGTCGCTGACTCCGATAGCCGCATATTTGTATTTGTTTCCCTTTCCGAGATCGTAAACCTGTCGGTTATTGATCCATGAACCTTGTGTCAAGAGTACGTTGATCCCAGGAACTACAGTTTCAGCTTTTGAAAAAGAGCAGAATAAAAAGAGCAGACTTGCACTTGTGGTGATGGCCTGACGAGTTTGTTTATGCTACATTGTTCTATTTGTCTCACGAAGAGGAATATTGGACAGTTACACATTGTAGGCAATGGCTTTGATCCAGGGGCACTACTGATTAGGGTATGCCCGTCAGTTCCATTAACCATTGGTGCATAGCGTTCCTGGGTCCCCATCCGAGGGGGGTGACTATTGTCAATCCGACTTCATTTACCGCCCAAGACTTTCGTATCTTTCTTCCTCTCCCCCTTGCAAAATACTGGATAAGAATGCTGTGCGACTTGGCGATGCTCTGCCATGTGACGTATATAGCCCAATCAACATAAACTACAGAGTGGGACTAGATTGTCGATCGCAGGGGAGTTCTTTCTTCCGAAAATGACCTGAAGTAACCGTTTCATGGATTTGATTTCGACGTCAGGCTCAGGCATTCACAATCATAGAGCTACACCGGATGCGCTTAAACCTCAAAGTAACCTTATTCATCGGCAAAGATGTGTAAATTGGAAAGTGGACTATGTTTTCCGGTCAGGCGTCCCATGTTTATCCATATAATACCAGTTTGGGAACCAAGATGTTATTCGTCTATCTTAACAAACAAAAGTACCTTCTCTGTACTCAAGCTTTGACATTACACACGACAGTACATTCACTCCAACAACACGCACGCCCTACAGTCAATTAAGTCGAAACATGCCCGGTGAAGAAAACAGGAAAATATGTAAGTCTTCAGTGTGAACAAGAAGACATGCCCGTGTCCCGGACTCGAACCCGCGTCCTTCCGCTTATTGAACAGGTGCTCTACCAGTCAAACTACCGCAGCCATCGTCCGATATCATACTTTTATTCTACATCAAGTACTTCACTGTTAGAAAGATCTTTAGTAAATGTACAAGTTGTCAAATGGACAGCCTCTTCCTAATCCGTTAGGGAGTTCCGCACCGAAGGAGACGTGAGACTGTGCAGTTTGACACATGTCCCCTACATTTTTACTGCTCAAAGTTGGCACTAGTAGGCAAGAGAACGTCGGCAAAACGGTCACATGAAATGCTATTTACCCTCCGTAACAGGCTGGACTATCGATCAATTGAATTACTGGTTGGCACACGTTAATGGTCATGCGCCATTATGCCCGCTCATTATGTATGGGTCAGGCGTATTGTAGCGAATGTTGGAAACGTTGTAAGCAGGGCTCTGAACCGAACGTATGTATGTGCTTCCAATTTCAATAAATTTGTATATTTATCCAACAAAAACCAACACTGAACAAAAGAATTCGGTCAGTTCGTGACACACTAGGACTGATAATTTTGAATGAAATAGGTGCGTCGCTTTCTGAAGACGTTTTTAGTTCGGCTTGGTTTGTTTTGGCTTTTTTTCACAGGCCCCTTTTATTTACAACGCCCATTGTGTGGGGTAACGTACTGGTTGTCAGCCTCCTCAATTTTTCAGGGAGTGTTTCGAATTCCCTTCCTTCTACATTCACAAGATTTACCCAAATACCAGCGAGCCATACCTGGCTTGTATGTGCGTGTGCGTGTGTAGTATCCGAGATTGACGTCAAACTCATCGTGTAATATGAGTTTCATCCATTCAGAATATGTCAGTTTTGTTCCTCAGTCGTTTAAGCAAACCTCTTACTATTCTGCCACATCCAGGTCTTCTACGTTTGGTTCGATGCTCCCATAGGCTACTTATCAATCACAGCGAACTACACACCAGAATGGCGTCATTGGTGGCAGCCGACGCCGAAACAAATCAGTGAAACGGGACCCATTGAATTATTCCAATTTATGGCAAAAGATAACGTACCGTTCCATGCGATCATCTTTCCGGCCTGTCTGCTCGCAGCGAATGCCGGTCACACGCTTGTACAACACTTGCTATCAACAGGTTAGTTTCGCCTTGGTTCTCTAATCTAACTTGCAAGAAATCGACTCGGCAGCAACTAGCGACTCACATCTAGCATTCTACATTTGCGCCTCCTTAGATAAGCTCAGTGTCGGCGCGGATTTCACTGGCAGTGAATTAAAACTGGATCTACGGGGCAGCTGACTTGAATAGGAGGGTTCAGTGTGTATAACCATAATCCTGACATTTATCTCTTTTTTGAAGACTGATACAATGAAGGGTTTTCATACTTCATGTCCGCCCACTTAGTGCTAGACTGGGGGTGATAGGCCCCTTTGTGGTTTGCTTGCATGAAAGCAAGCATCTGCAGTCTCTCAGAAATTTGTTTTTGAAAGACTGAACACCACTGGACCTGCTTTAGCAATAACACAGATTGCCTTCTCTCTGCGGCGCGGAAAATAGAACAAGCCAAACAATTACAATACCAGCAGGGAAGATAGTGTTTATAGAGTATGGTTTTAAATTTTCAGTAGCACACCGAACGTCCGTCTATAATTCATTTGTGAAGCGTTGCTGGATGGAAAATGCTCGAAATTGTGCCGTCCTGAAGAATTTGGCATCTGGCATCATTATGCAGAAACCTCTTGTTGACAGTTTGGATGAACTTGTGGTGAAGTCAACCAACCTCATACCAAACATTTTATTGCAGCAACTCCCAACAAACGTAATTCCCCTTTCTAGCACGCTAGTGCTTCTGTTTCGCCTGATTACGTTGTATTGTTACTGTTAATGTGCTGCAAGCTGTCATCTATTGCACTGGCCTGTCAATTTTAGGTTCTAGCCCATTTCTATTTCTTCAATAACCCCTGTCAACCTGAAGATCATCTAGAACAATGTCATACATCGTGATTTCCGCAGCTGTGTGACAGTTTTGTCCGAAAGAACGATTCCACTTGCTTCCGATCAACAGGAAAAAAGTTTGGAATCGGTCGAAAAGGGCGGTTTTTCACTTCTGGTACAGAGACCTTGTCAAGCCAAGTGAGAAAACTGCCAAGTGGATCGAGTTTTAAGGCATAGGAGAACCAATCTTTCAACTAACTGACTAGATCAGTGTTGAATGTAGGTTCAAAGTCCTTTTGTTGTTAGTATAGGTGACTAGGACCTAGCGCTAATGGGTTAGGAGTAAAATTGACACCAATTTTTGCATGATTTAGTATTTCGTTTCTCCGGTGTAAAGTTTGAATATTCCTCTCAGGCGTGGTTTACAGATATCGTCGGTCTTTGTGTGTTAGTTCTAAGTCACTTGAGTCGAAATGGCCCATTAGTTAAGGCACAAACTTACTGACCCGAAGGTCACGGTTCGTGGCATCTCGATTGCTCCAGTCTAGGCTTGGGCAATCTGGAGGTATGTCAGCCCTCGTGCTTCCCTCGGGTGGCACTGTAGCTGAGCACTGAAAGGGTGTTACAGCTGAACGATTATTATTACTTATTTGGGTCAGCCGATGAAGACGACTATGTGGATTTCGGCCGGTTTGAGCTTTGTTTTTCGAGCTCAAACCTCACATTGTCATTGATCCAAAACCACTCTGTAAGTGCTTCCGAGTCCTTTGCTCTCTGTTCTGTTCAAAATGAAATACTTATCGATTTACACTACCTTGATCACCAGTGGCCCCAAAGCTCTTCCGTACCCTGTCTAGTGCATTTCCCACCGCTGACGAGTTTATTTGTCGCGTGTTATTCATCTGCGTTTCTTGGTGGTTCTTTCGTGCTCCGCTTGTGCTCAGCAATTCTGATGTGCATGTCCTCGCAAGAACTTCTAGTCAACATTCAGCGCTGATTTGATCTGCCAGTTGGTAGACACTTTTCTGATCGCCTCTTCGTCTTTCTGAAATGGTTTGTTGTGTACCTATGAATAAACCTTCAGTTGCAGTTCTCCAGTAGCTGCAGTAGCAGGAACGCTGGATTCTGTCTCATAATGCATCTAGCTGGTACGAATTCACTAGTGGTGTTTGTCTATCATTTATCCGCGAACTCAACAGTCCACGATTTATTTAGCTTAGTTGAAGCTCAAGCAGAAAGACTACCCTAGACAGCTTATAGAATGGCCGGTTGAGATTATAGTGGGACATTTTTCTTTTTGTTGAATAATAGAAACCTGCGAATTATTTTCCTCTTTTCCCCGCTCCAAATCAGTCTGTATGCTGAAGATGCCCCGTTTAAATGCGTGCTGCACGCATATTCAACCTTTCAGTAACTAGTCAGCTTAGTAACCAACCTTAACGGATTATTTCTTTTGCATTGACATTTTCGTTTGGAGGTAGTTTTGCTAGTCTGGTGAAATTATTCTTCCAGAGTATATGAACTACGAGGGAACAAAGTTTTCAAAGAGTCGCGGGATTGGTGTATTTGGTGACGGTGCCATGAGTTCGGGGATTCATTCAAACGTGTGGCGATTCTATCTGCTCTACCGGAGACCGGAAACTCAGGTAAACAGTAGCGTGTATAGATTTTCACAATTACCTCATTGGTGCATGATCATCTTTGCGTACTTCGCACTCAATCCGAAACACTGTAAAGAGTAGTTGATTTTTTATAAGCTGACCGTTCCAAGTCAATAAACAGCACATTCACTGCCTGCTGGCCCCGTGCTTTCACCACTCTACTTGGCGCTGGTTCGAGGTCCCCCCAGTGCTCATCCGTAATTTCATTCGCATCTGAGTTCTTGTTCAAGATCCCCAGTATTTTCATACTTTTAACTATACTCTCAGTTTAACTCAGTGCGTTTATCTGAATATTGTCGAATCCTCCATCACTTAGGTGAACTGGATTGGAAATTTCTCATTCCTGAAGGCAGTCGATTACATTTCGACGGGTAGACCATTGTGTACTGTCGGATTTTGTGTGACAAGCACCTCTTGTGAATGAGACCCGTGTTTGACGCTTACCAAGAAGACCAAACGTCATCTTAGTATATGGACCGTGATTTGTTTTTCTTCCGGCTCGTGTGTGTCCCTATGTTTATGGATTATGCTGAATCTGAGACTTCTCCGGAATCCCTATAGCTCGGTTTACATTTTGAAGATCTGACATTAGTAACAGTCTCCATCAATTTGCGTGCGTTCCGAACTGCCTTGAGAATGTTACAATGACAACTATTACACAACCATGGAAAAACCATGTGTGTGCTCAAGCTGATTTTTTTTATTCACTTACAGGACAGCGCTTTCGTGTGGGATGACTTTATGCTTGTGAACAACTGTGAATTGTTGAACAATTTGGGCAACTTTATCAACCGGTTAGTCTCATACGGCGTCTTTCCGTGTTCTGTTCATTTTCGCTCTCTGCTGACAAAACACTCCTGTTTTTTTATTATAGAATAATATTAAGCTCTTGTTTCTGTCTAACTTGCGTCAAGGCTTCTGGGCCTTCCATCACCGAGCTTTCACCGTCGGCCATGTCTTCATCTTGGTATTTCACTTCAAGAAATTACGGCGGTATTTGTATCGACCTGGAACTCCGTGCTTTAAGGTCATAATAATAGCATACAAATCCCCCTGTCTCTAATGCTGGAAATCACTCGGAATCCCAGGAGCCGATACAAGGTTATGGAGTTAAACGAATGCACCTTGCTGTGTGCATGGCAGCACCCAGGTGAAGTGTCTGCAGGCTGCAAAGTCCATCAGTGATCTTCAGTAACGCCCACTCATTGCACGGAAAGGTGACCAAATTGCGTGAATTACTGAGAATATCGAAACACTGGTGCTGTAGAAAAGCTGATTACTTGATGTTATGAAAGATACAATCATTCAGGAGAATTGTTGCAATCTACTTCGATCGTAATCATCGGTGACAGTAATTCACTAGTGATACATGTTGTCGCACAAACATGATGGAAGAAGCCCTTAACAAAGAGCACAAAGAAAGGGGAAGGTAGGGAATTAATGTGAAGAAGTCCCATGTTCCCTAGTAAAACTATCAGGAATGAAATGCCTACACATTGGGACAGCATCACTATAGATACATATGGGCATCATGCCAAATCAAGGCATCGTCTGCAGGTCCTTTACGAACCTCACTCGATATAAGCCCAGCGCGCAACCACGGGCGAACTTTAGCTGATCAGTCCGACTAGAAAATGACAGTACGCA
This sequence comes from Opisthorchis felineus, assembly GCA_004794785.1. Taxonomy (NCBI): domain Eukaryota; kingdom Metazoa; phylum Platyhelminthes; class Trematoda; order Opisthorchiida; family Opisthorchiidae; genus Opisthorchis; species Opisthorchis felineus. Next base: position 24,257 of record SJOL01007337.1, read on the forward strand.
CGTCACTGTGCCCAGCTGTGTGTCATGTTGTGCAGGTTTTCCAGCCGCGTGCAAGAAGGATCACTTGGGCTGTCGACAAGAAGGCAAGAATAGCCCACATTATTCAGTTTAACTGAAGCCACTTTCACTTCACGTTGCTATTTCGTGGCCTGTCTCCTACGAACCTTTAACCAACAATCGCTTAGAACGGAAAACACCGTTTTCTTGGGTAGAAGGTGGTCGGACATGCCCCAACTGCCTTATCCTGATAAATTTAATAAGCCGCTCTAATGGTTCAGATTAGTTGCCAAATTCCCGCTTACTCACCACTGAATTGCGTATTTTCTGCAACCAGCTAACTCATGGCTTGCTACGGAGACACCGGTGATCGAACACCAGAAGACACTTAGGGTCTTCAGATCGACAGCGATGGTCGGAGTGAGACTACTGAAGTAGTCCCACTTTTAAGGAACAAAGTGCCGCAGTTCTTTCAGCTCCCAACCTACATCATTAGTAGACTACGTTTGTTAGATCTCTATCAACTGACCAATCTGGTAGGAGAGACTCTGTGAATTTCGCCTGGGCATCCTCTAGTACAACTAATGGGTTAGGGAGGCACACTAACCGTCGCATCACGGTAAGATGCATTCTTTTCATATCAGAGGTCTTCTCTACTTCTGTCAAACCCTGCTGTCAGCCTTTATTATAGGAGCTGTGCGGTCACCACTATGTAAACCGGAAATTTTCGTACTGTTTGCGTTTGCCTCTTGGTTTTCGCTCAAGAACCGTCAACTGTTTGGTGTTAAAGTTTAGACCCAGATTCCTGATTGGATATTACTCCTTTCATTCAAAGCCTAACGACTAGCCTCATACTTAATAGTGTAGGCGTAGAACACTCCATTATGTCGCAGTCGGTGAACAACTTCCATTTATCGGGTAGAACATAATGTGCTGTACCATCACTCCGTTGCGGATTCTGAGGCCATTTACCAATGATTTCCGCCAGAATAGCACGTACCTTCTCCAGGTTGCAGCACAGAATCAGCTAGCGTGAAACAGAAGCCTTATAACTACTGTGATGCGACGGCATGTCAACCCACGTCGCTCGTCTTTCCGCCGTTTTTGATGAAGCCATTTTTTTCAAACATTCACTAATTGCTTTGTGTTATTCAGGGTTTCGAACAGTTCTGCACGGTTTAGCGTGCTCTTAAACACGTCCGTTTTTTTTGGACTTCAGCGGCGATGTCGGGCTTGTGCCAAATTCCTCTAAAAACTCCCATGGTAATAAGCAGACTGTATCCGTGGCGTGGTCATGTGGTGTTGGTCACTGCTCTTCCCACTCCAGAGGTGAACGGAAACGACAGTTTGCAGTTGCAGGTGGTGTTAGTCGGCGGTAAACGGGCTACTGAACCAAACCTCCGGGCTGATTTGGTATTACATAACTGTGATACGTAAACGCTGCTTTAGGCGTTGTCCACTTTCCTCTAGTTACATCATCCGTCATCATATTCAACTACTTGAGTGGCCCTTGCGTTTTCCTTGATGATGCATCTTCCTCTTTTTTTCTTCCACTCATAGTGCTTTGGCTTTCGTTGCTCGCTTCTTCAATGGTAAAATCCCAAATATGGATGGTTTGGATCCCAGCGACGTTGAGTTCCTGGCCCAGGTCGCTCAACTGATAAGGTCGTACGCAATGCATCTGGAAGCCGGTCGTTTGCGCGAAGGACTGCGACAAATTTTAGCAATTTCGCGTCTCGGAAACGTGTATTTTCAAGTCAACCAACCCTGGGTTGCGATCAAGAAAGAAGAGACAAAGTGAGACATGATTATCATTATGCTTAAATCGGTCGTCGGTATCACTTTGGTAGTGGTTCCTTTCTGATCAGCTATCGGTTTTATACTCACTAGCACCCTGTATTTTTGGACAGTGCGGACTTCCGTAGAAAAGAGAAAATTGGAGCAGATTTGTCCGGAAAATCGCCAGAATGGTCATGTTTTTCGGCTGGCCTGCATTCCGCCAATCGAGATTTAGAGCAAATCGAATCTAAATGAGTCAAACAATCCTTTACAAAGTAATAACCATCCACCACTCTGGAATACATCATCGTGAGATTTCTAGTTGACCACCTGTGATCAGCGCAACTCACGTCATCAAGTTGTGAGCCTATCTGCTCCTGTCTAGACTTGAGCACCGAAAGGTGTTGCAGTTGAATGATTATTTTTAGAAGGTAGTCCGTTGTTGCTTCTTCGTACTGTTCTCTTTAGATTTTACTCAGTTTCCCACCTTTATACTGAAAATTCACCTTCGGGTGCATATAGCTTTACTTGACTTCACTATACCGTATATCATGAAGTAAATCTGCGCACATCAGTGATACTGTAGCAACCCTGTTGTTCAACTGGGCAAATGGCAACGACGTTGTGCACTGTCACCGATTCCACATGTGGACGACGACTGAGTGAAGAAAACACCAGTAGCTGACACTGATGGCACTAGCTATAGGAAACCTGATGAAATCGAGTCCTGGGCTGCGTCTGCTTGACACACCCACATTTATTGACTTCCGTTCATCCGTTGTGTGTGTGTGTGTGTGTGCAGCCGATCAAAAGGATGCGCGACAAAGTAATCGGCTGGCTTAGCTCAATCTGACAAACGCTGATTTCAATGGGCTTGATTAAGGTAATAATTGATCCATCTTTCACATTTTGCGTTGAGCTAAAATTGGTCTTAACGGGCAAGTTGAAATCAGGTCATCAGCACTTTTGCTTTTTTGCATTTTTAACTTACAAATGTAATAAGACGGAGTTGAACTTAGAAGTGAGTTCCAATAGAGGAACAGTACCAGAATTGCGGACATTTTCAGTCAGTATGACGCAGGTTCATGGCAAGATGAAAGTGGAAAATGAAGGAGAGCTGGAACTCTAATATTATGGTCAGTTTCGTATGCCTACCAAAAGGTAGAAGGTCGCATCATCGTACAGCGCATATTCAAGATGATGAAAAAGAACGACGCCGTTGTCGATTCTATGTCATTTCAAAAATCGTCTTTACCGAATTGTGACTGCCTTCTGTAGGCCCCCAACTAGGTAAGTCGAGCTCGAGATGGTTCAGTGGTTATTCGTTCAGCTGTAGCACCCTTTCGATACCTAGCTGCCCTGCCAACGGAAGGAGGCACGAGGGCTGGGATACTGTTGTCTCGAGCTCAATGGTTAAAGCGCGAATCTACTGACTGGAAGGTCCGTGGTTCGAACCCAAACTCTACATCTCCATCGCTCCTGTCTAGGCTTTGGCGACATGGCACTATCTCGGCCTTCGTACTTCCTTCAGGTGGCATAGCAGCTAGGCACCGGAAGGTGAACGATTGTTATTATTTATTTTTCCTACTAGGCACTCTAGATGAACCAACTGAGCGTAATCTGGTGGTGGTAGCTCTCATTCGTTTGCGCCAAGTCCCCTTGCCTGACTGTTCCAACCAAATGTGCTTGCAAACAGTCCTCAGCGAAGAAGTCGGTGGTGTGTCACCATTGACTTTATGGAACGTGAATCACCTCCGTTATCCCAAAGCTTGCAGGTGGACTTGATTGTTGCTCACCTGCTGTTCACACCAGATGTGTGCAATCAATCTTAGGCAGCGGTGGTCATATGCAGCCAATCGATTGAATTCTTCAATCTGGAGAGCTCAGATTTCACATCTTTATATTAGCACGTTGCTTATTGAGGCCTTGTAAACTTGCCCCTTGGATCTACAGTTGGTTCCACGGCTTAGCCAGTGTGCGTGATTATTTGGCCATACATACTCCTGGTGCTGAAGTAGATGACTGTCTACAAGTTCGAATGAAGCACGGCTGATTGTAAGACTGGGTTATTTTACCTTCGAATTGAACATCATAATTTTGCATTTCTGCGAAGGGAGTCCTAATCCAAACGTTGGAAGTTGTCAGTCTATCAAGTGAACCATGAGCCACAAGCTCACTTTAACAGATCAAGAATGCGTGGTCCGCTTACTCCAGGTCTTGAAGTAAGACCCCGGACAGTAGTTCGAGACCAATGTGTTGTGAATTCTCAGAGCTGTCCTTTAGGGCGTCATTGGTAATGAAGTCAAATGAAGACGAGGAGGTCGGCCAACCCTGATAGACAACAACCATTGGAGATAGAAAAAGATGAAGAAATCTCTCCATACGTATACACGTGTCCGGAAATATGGGAGTACAAGGATTTTATGATATTCAAAATTTTCCTGGAACCTCATTTGCTGGTAAATAGTTCCAAGGTGCAGCGGTATTAGAAACACTTACAACGTAGCTTCGCAGTTGTCGCAAGTTAAGTTTTCTCACCACGGGAACAGTCGACGTAGAATGGTTGCCACACTTACTTCAGGGGTAACGTTGAGCAAGCTCGTGCTGTCAGTTATTTCATTTTTGTGAATATCGCCGATATTGGCAACAGCCCATATGGTTGGTGTTTATTCCGAGGTTCAAATGGCTTTCAGCTGTTACCAGCAGCCGGCTGTCATCTGTGAGTAATGCAAGTCCGAACCTGAAACCTCGTCCTCTTTGAAGTTTTCTAATTCCGTACTTGCTTAATGAATACTTTGGGGGCGAAGCCTGGTGACCAAGTCAAGGAGTGGAGGAACAGACCTAGCGCCACTTCATGGTTGCCTGAGTTATCTTATACGGCCGCGCATCAGCCTACTGCGCAGCGAAACAATCATGCGGCGAGTACGCCCACGCGTCTGAATCACGTCCGATTTCATCATGTGCCGGAGCAAGGTCAAAAAAGTACACATGCATTTCACGCCACCTGATGCCCAAGGCAACATGTGCATTCGCACTCAAGCGCACATGCGGTCATCTGTGACTAACCGTGACAACGAAAACAACCGCTCGAGAACCGGTTTGGGCGTGTAGGAGACACTGGTTGGTTGAGAACAGATCGACCACCAAATATGGTCACAAGTGAATGATATAAATAGAGCGCTGTATTTTCATTGATACACAATTTTTCTGGCCGCATTGTCTTCTGACTGTAACCCGGTAGCATCAGGGAAGGTGAAGAGATACAACAGTATCCTACCTAACGTCCAGTGCGCTTCAATAGACTTCTTAGTAGTTCATTCATCAGTTAACGCCTGGTTTACATTTATGTTTGTTTTAAAACGGAAATGTACTTCATTTTCACACTTCGTTCCGGTGATGTCATCTATCCAAACCGTTCTCTGAAGGCTAATATACATGTGTTACTTGTTAGAGATCATATTGGAAAGCACAGTAGTCCTCCTAAAAAGGAGGGGAAAACTTGTAACCCCGATTTTGACGAGAGGGGGAAGGAACCACCGATGTGCGTCTGAATTTCACTGCATAAGAGTCACAGAGCAAATGCACAAGCAACTTGCGGACGACTGTCAACCAGTTGAAACTTGAATGAAATGGTCGATACAACGCGTAGATCGACAATAACAGAATACTAGCATCTAGTTCTGCTCATCCACATCGCATCTCATTCGGTTTGAGGTATTCAGATTCGTTTCCCTGAAGTGGAAGTGGCTTGGATTGTATCTCACTGTCTACGAGTGACTCTACGACTGCTGCGCAACTGTGCAAAAGTTACACCAAGGGCGCCTGGTCTGGTTACTGGATCCGGCCCGTGCGTCAACTCCCAAGAGAACTTACTTATCATATTGAATCAGATAGAGTTTTTATTCCCTACTGCTTTGCACGCTCACGTAAATTTGCTTCACATGCTAGTGTTGAGCTGTAACTTTGTGAATCAAACCATCACGTGTCCAATGTCAGTGGCAACTCTCACCCTCGGCTCGCAGACTGCCTCGTGGTCGTCCAAATTGTTTGTGACTGGGCTTGTTGCCTTTGCTGCAGAATTTCTTAACTATTTCGTTTTCCCGTCCTAGAAACCCCGTCTGCTACTGGTGTAACTGACTGCATGAGGGAAAGGTGGTGGACGAGTTGCCTCCCCTTGGACATTACTGTGGTAACCTCTTGTTCTCCGATACATTTTTCTTATTGTTATTCGTTATTATTTCCAGGCCCAGAGCCGGTGTTGTTATCGGAGTTGCTGCGAATGTCGCCTGTCTTTTGGGCATGTTGCTGTATCCCTTTATGCCAACAATCGGACGGGAAATCTGGACAAAACAATGCAATTTGTCTACGGATGTCCTTAGTCTTCTTTCGCTTAGTCGTCAAGACTACAGGTTAGCACAGCTCCTGCCAGCCGGGCACCAGATTGGCCAGGTGGGTTTTTGTTTTTCACCTACTGCTGCGTACTCCGTGTAATAAACATGCACCATCTCCGCAAAAAATCCCATTCCATAATGTTTTCTTCATATTGTGATAACTGTCGCTCGTGAACTATTGCATGAAGTGGACATGTGGACAAGACTGGTCACACCTTATTGGGCTATCTCGGCTGTCTCCAGGTAGTCAGTCGGATTTACTTAACTTCGGTGCACGTGGTAAATCCAGCCAATCAGTTCGTAACGAATTTTCTGCGCTCATCCAGGATTTGACAGACTGAGTGTTTTATGTTATTTTCTCTCCTTAGCCTTGCTTTCACGGAGTGCTTGTATCGGGGAGGTTCATGAAACCCTACCGCAGTGTACAGGTGTGTTTTTTTACTCTAAAAGCGAGGCAGTTGTTTGTGAGTGCTGTGCTGTGCACAGTGAACCGTATGGAAGACCGTCAGTAAATCCAACCATAAGTTAGCTAGGTTTTTCGCGGCATCTTACCGACATCAGCGTTTCATCGTTGGTTCTTGCTTTTTATCCATTCATTTTGGCAGAATGACGTTCGGAAAGCCGATGACGTACCTATTTTTCCTTAGTCGATTCATAAACGGTCGCATCTGCATGGTTAGTGACGTGGGTAGTTTTCGCAAACACCTGTTGACCTGTCTGGCTTACTATGGAGGGAGAGAAAGGTGGAGACCGTATGCCACATTCTAGTAGTTGGGACCACATGTTTTATAGTCTTGGATGTGACCATGTCATTATTTTCCTCCACGTTTAGCCCACCCCCCTCTTTCGAAAAATGGAGCCCGAAGATATCAACAAGCTGTCCAAACTCTACGGTTCAGGGACGACGGCTAGTTCGCATTCGCCCTCTGGTAAAAGAGAAAACCGGAAATGACTCATTGCCAGTTTTTTGTGATGTTTTTGCTTGTTGGTTTTGTTTTGCATATCGGCAGTGCATTTGTCCCCGAATCCCAGTAAAATGAAGCGTGTTCTGTTCTCAGAACTTCTCGGATAAACCGCCATGTTTTTCTCTTTCCTTCATGGGCAGGCTTTACTGGACTGCTATTGTCACCCTTTTTGGCCGATGGTGTTTTTAGGCTTCGAAGTGAACCAGTTGCTGACAAATCCGTATGAGCTTTGGTCCAGCACTTGACAGAGAATGACAGTAAAGTCTTTCAGAAGTGCAGTGTTTGCTAGGGGTTGCCCATTTGTGCAGGTGTCCAAACTAGTTTCTGGTCTGCTACTCTGCTGAGGGCCTGCTTCAACCTCCAGGTGTCGGAATGCGTGTGTTTTTAAGTTACGGCTGTTCGGTTGCAGAGTCTTTTAATTGATTGGTTCGAGCTACATTATTGTGCGAAGCGCGTGTCCCACGTCGTAGCACGACACCGAAGTCATACGGTAAACGGCACGTTGTAGCTGCATGCACCTTTGTTGATCATTGGACCAGTAGTACAAACGGAGCTCTGCTGCTGGGTTGGGCCATAGCGTCTTGATCCTTCTGGTACAGAGGCTGCCATCTCGAACGCTGTTTTCTCTATATGTTTAGTTCCTGGCTTGTGTTTCATAATCACTCATCTACCAAAACCGGAGCATTTATCATCCAGCTTGACAAGTATCCGGAACTTTTCTGCTCTTCCCAGTTCATAGCCCGTCCTAATCGTTTTTTCGTTCACGCCACGCCTGACTGGTTCCGCAAACTAGTTGTTCGAATCGTCTTCGTTCAGTTATAACACCCTTACAGTGCCTAGCTACCACGAAAGCATGAAAGCTGAGATACTGTCAGACTGTCCAAGCCTAGACAGGAGCTGCCCAGATGCAGAGGTCGGATTCGAACGACGGACCCTTAGGTCAGTAAGTTCGCGCCTTAACCACTGAGTCATCTGGAGCTCAGTTCAACATGTTGAATATTCAGACCCGTATAAGCGGCCAGCTTTTTCGACAAAATCTCGGTTGACTATTACAACTTCAGCGTAGAATAAAGTGGAACTACCTGAACGCTGAAAACTACTCAGCACAGTTTTGGGTTGATTAAAAATCTGATCACATGATCTGGGTTTCTGCTCTTGTTTGATTGCTCGGTGGCCATTCGAGTGGTGTTGACTGTATTACCCGTTTTTGGGCCCTGGGAAATTGACTCTCCGGCTTGGCTGCGGTCGTTTCAGTCGCACTGAGGCTCAGTTGCCTCACTTGGTGTATTCGATTCAATTGTTTTGACCTGGTTATTTGTTTCGATCACAGTTAAAGGCCACACCGTCCCCTAACTTTGCCGTTTCTTAGGATAATAGGTTTGAAATGCAGAAGACTGACGCAGTTAAACTAGGTCCAATGGGAGAACACATAAATTAGAAACTGATACAATGACGACGAGAATCTGCTTGCAGTGGCAGTGTGTCTCAACACCCACTTCGTCAACTATTTGCGGTAATCCGTTGATCGCCAACACTGTCAATCAGGTAGAGAATCGGTAAGCTGACGGAATGTTCAGAGATCAACGTTCTGAACTGCACAAGGGCTCTGAAGAACAATCTTACTTTGTTGATAGGGCACTAATCGCAAGGTTGCTGAAACCTCTTCGACAGCACACGACCGGTTTTTACCCTTCGGGCTCACCAATTAGGTGCAGTTCTCGAGTTTTCCTTATGTTCTACTTGGGCCCAAATTCGTGAGCTACATTGATTTGCACACCGTTTTGGTTTGAACGATAGACTCAACTTAATCCCTGCTGAATCTATCGTCTTTTTGTGTTGCTCAACTGAATGTGCTGCACAGAGGCCGCCCCACGTTTCAGTTGGCACAGTATTCGAGATATCGCAGTATATTTTCTTTAGGGAATGCTACTCCTGAGGTTGCTGAAGACTTTTGGACACCTCATGACCAGTTTCGCCCTTCTTCGACTTCACCAGGCAGGTGCAGCCCCTGAGTTTCCGTCAACCTTATCATAAACGAGGGTTTCACTTGCCTGGTAAAACCAGATTGGTTTGCGAATGAGTGTATTTCGCGGATCTTGCTTTTGTGTTGTTTCCGCAGTCATGGATGGTGTGAAGGAAAGGCTGAATTCTGATTGGCTGTTGGCGGTTCGAATTTCTCCAGCGAGGCTGACGATGGATTACGTCAGCACGTGCACAAGTTTATTCAGCTGGTTTTTACGCCAAATATTTTTTGGTTACATGCTTTAGACTTAAATGGGATAGTTGCATTTGGACGCAAAATTTCCGGCGGGCGTACAAATTCAAAGGGAGCGTAAAGTGGTGGGGTGTCTAGACGCACCACTACATGATTGTCAGGCAGTGCTACGGACTTTCGTAAAATCATAGACCTTTCCATTCTTCGCATTTTTGTACGCGAGATTAATGCAGTGGCAGCACTCATTACAGTATGAGTATTTTCTGGTCATGGAGCCGTTTCATTCAATACCGACAGCATGATATGTGTTGAATTTGCAAGAGCCTGCTCCAAGTCCCGGCAAATGAACCACTCAGGGCTCAGTTTTTCGCTGTTTGTCTATCCATTCGCATCTTTGATTGATAGCGCGATACAGTCTTGAAACATGGATTTTTCTGTTTAAGCTTGTGACCGATAGGACTTCCGTTCTTTGTTCCACAGACGCAAGGTAAGTTAAGTGCGGGCAAAACCTAAACACGGGTACCAGTGGTGTTTTGTCAGGGTGGCGTCCACACTTCCCAAGTTCCATCGCAGAATCAGCCGGAAGAATTGCCATCTGGCTCCACCCACCTCATCATCGTTTTCGATCAAGCTATTGGTTCAGACATTTAATTACCCCCTTTGCTAAGTGCAATGAGCGGAGCCAGCAGCTCTGACCACGTTACTTCAGTCAAGTTCGGTGGCACTATGGGGTTTGTACACAAATCATCTAATAACTACAGTGACAGCAGGCAAGCACCTTCCTCATGAGGTGTGATTTGGCGTCACTGCACATTCTGTCGGAGATGTAGACTTAAGTTCATCTAGGTGCGATATGTCACCGTAAGGGAGCTGATATGAATGAAATTTGAGGGATAGAGACGTCACTCTAGGTTGGAACATCGTGATGCAACAGGACAATATCTGGGTGGCAAGTTGAGAAAGCAACAACAGCAACTGGGGTTGGAATGGTCAGTCGGAATGCATGATGGTTATGCTTTAGTTTGCTTCAAGATTCTGGCGCGCGACAACAGAGTGCCTTCAGTGGAATGGTCAGATAAGCTGAACGACCAGATATACGTTTCAATCCATGTGTAAAAACGCAACACACTTCCATGGGCACACCAATGCCCATCAGCCTATTTGTGTTCAATATCAGGAGAAGTATTTAAATGCAGCTTCAATTAGTAACCGCACCAAAAGCACGCCACAAATGTCTTGCAACACAACTTAGTTTTAGTGAGTCCATCCTCGACAATAATGTTATCGACGTAATATGGTGCATGCCACGTGTTGTTTACCGAGACTACCATTTGCTCATGCTACACGTGGCGTGCAAGATGTTAGAGAACATTTTGTTTGCGCCTTAGCGAGAGAGGACTGCGTAGGCGTTCTAAATGTCATCCAAATGACCAAGGTTCAGCTGACCATAAAAATATCTATCGAACAAACAATAGTACAGGTCACAATCCTTGTGAAAAGTTATTACTAGGGAGAGTCTCCTGTAGTCGATGGGTCAGAGAGTCTAGTCTTCGGGAGCACATGCATGGCTAATTCAAATCCTCCTTGAACCTTGGATTCCGAACAGTGTATCTTTCGGAATTTGTGTGCCAAGTGTTTTAAATCGGCTTTTTCTGAAGTTGGTCCATTGAGGGCATCCGAATTTCATTCCCAGTGAAACAGCACTGACAATGTTAGCCTTACAACAGGATTTTGTTCAGGCATGCACATCAGGACGCCTTCGGTGGCCACGGTAAACTACCATACCATAGCAGTGAACAAAACGTGGCGCAGGTGGTTCCTATCGTCGTGATTCGGAAGCGCTCCTCAGCTCACTGATCCTACACAGGCCCCACTGTTGTCGCATCACTGCCCACCTCAACTGTGCCGATGGCACTGTCCGACTGTCTTTTGCTAGCGGCGTCAGTAGATCCGAACACCTGTTCAGATGGCACCACGAGATCCAAGGCTGTAGACATGTTTCAGCGATGAGATAGCTGAACAACAGGAAGCGGTATTTAGGGGAGAGAATGCTGTGCTCTAGGTAGCGCGTGGTATAATCCAACATGATTGGCTGGTTATGGCCAACCCATCGTAGACACCCTTCCCCATTGGAAGTCTGAATATTGTCACCGGCCTGAATTTAGCGTTGCGTAGGCTTCGGCTCATGGCATGTGGGGTCTGCCTAACAATTCGAGTCATCCCTACTACACGGAGAGATATGCTGGTCAGTGGCATGCGGACTGGAGCTGATTGCTTGCTTGTCACGCAGTTGAGAAACCCTATACGCACCTAGTGTGATCAACTACATTTTAGCAGTGAGGATGTTGCGGTGACAAGCTGTTCACGCAATTTATAAGCCAGCTTGTTCGCGAAAATTCAATGTGGAGCACCCGTTCACCGACTCCACTGCTACCTTCCCTACAGGGATCAATGGTTCCGAAACATAATGACAGGTTTGGGGTCCACAGAGTTGAAAATATTCTACACACTGTAGCTGCTGAACGGATTGTCTAAGGCATTTTGGGTTGCTTAGGTATCTCCCCGAAGTATTTCTGTATTGCCCTCTTAAGATCTACCAATAAACCTAATGTGCCATTTACTGACTGCGAAAGTCTGGACAGCACATGATCTAATGGATTCAATGGTTGATTTTGTGTACAGCAGTCTCATTAAACTGCTCGAAAGTATCCGCGTCGGCTAATGCCAAGACTAGTATAACGAGAGTACTTCACTTCCAATATCTGCATGCATTATGCAATATGAGTTGGATGGTGCTTTAGTTTGCTCGGTTTTCGTGAATACGCATTCACAACATGCCTCAGTGTCGCAACATTCTGACAAGTTACACGTAGGTGAGCAAGGATTTTTGGAGTTTCACAAAAGAGGCGGACGAGTTACCCTACTTTCATTATGAATTAAATTCAGGGAACCAGATGATCACTTCCTAGGGCTTTGCGAAGGTATTTTCTCTTTCTGATGAAAGCTTCAAGAATAAACTAGCCTTACAGTTGCTCGAAAGAATAAACGTAGTTTCTTGAGGCTTACCTTATGACCAAAAACAAAATATTCAGTGTATTGCAGGGATCTTGTAACGTGTTTCCAATGAACTTAATCTAATCTGCAACCGAAATTAAGGTGCATCCCACGAATTAAGTGAATTAGGCATTTTCCTCTCCGAAGTCGTAGCTTTAACGCTAAGAGTACCGACAAATTTGTCTGACGGAGACAATTTAGAATAGGGATGTGCCTAATTTGAATTATCATCTCAACGTGGCGGTGTATGAACTTGTAATGAATGCCTGCAACACAGGTAGACGCTAGTGAACCACCATAATAGGGCCGCAGTCACGGAGACGAGTCACGACAAACGGGACAAGCGGATGCCTCGCTCTGCAGAGAAACTGACCACTCGATCCCGCACTGACGGTGTCACCTCGATTGGTGATGAAACGGTCGCAATCCAACTGCCAAACTCGGCGAAGAGACCAACAGCCAAAATGACCTATCTCGTGGAAAGGAACATGACTGGGAGTATCCACAGAGAAAGGCGGGAACAGTTACTCGTTTGAGGACGATGTCGCCAGGGTCTGTCGTGATACATTTCTGTGCTGCAGCCCGACAGACAGCAAATGACGGGCGGTCAAACAAATTAGGCACAAACTGCAATTCAGTGGAAAGCACGAGGCAGAAGTGAATTCGGCATCCATTCTGAATATGGCAACCAAATAATGGAATAACTTTGTGCGACAATGGCGATCGCTAGGTTTTTTGGGATCCCGCCATTATTTGAAGGGATTTCTCGATCACCAGTTGGACCAGTAGCAATAAATGGCTTACCTGACAGTCAGTCTCTTCTTTGTAGTATGAAACTCCTCCCATTATCATAAGGCAGGTGATCCTTGGGCCACGTTATACATCTGCTTCTAGGTTCATTTTAAGCATTTATCCGAAACTTATTCCCTTGATGACCTGACCTATCAAGGATGACAGTTATCACCTTCCATAGTACTTCCAACTACAAGTGCATTTCAAACTTTGAATTGCGGTTAGGTTGAACAAAAAAGTTCTGGTGTGTTTTGCGAGAATTTTTTGTTAGTTAAAGCAGCGGTTACGCTCTCAAGCATCGTGCTGTGAGGATATGTGTGACAAAATTCCATGGGACAGAATTTTCACAAGTGCTCCTTTCCAAAACAACACAGGCCCATTGAGTCTAAGCGGCCTAGACATGGAACGTTACGTTATGCCGTGGTCTGTGAAACATCCCCATACATCAAACAAGGATTAGGTGTATCGAATATGTACTATCTTGACTCCACAGTGGAGCCCTGGCTTATTCACTAAAGATCTTCTCCCGTGATGCCATCTATGTTGTCAGTTTACAATGCATGATCAGCTAGTCTGCGGTGGAACCACTCTGGGCGTTCTCATTTTCTATGATGACATAGCCTGCTATGCTCAATTCATCGTCTTTTTCGATGAACTTATTTGTTTCAACTTATCCAACCACTCAGTGCTTAGCGCACTGCATGCAGCCAACAGTTCCGAAGTTCTAGACTGCCCCTGATCATTCATTTCTGTCAAAATCGGGGAGGCTTTAGGCTTTCTATCGAAATCATCTGCTAACCAGTATTATACGAGTCCGGTACGATCGTAGTGAAGTAATGTGGTGCTGTTGCACCGTGTACGTTCTGCTCCAATAATAAATAAAATCAGCGGCGTGCTCTGAATTTGGATGCGATAAGACTCAGTCATCATCATCATTGACAGCAACACCAGAGGAGAACACTGGTGCATCACTGCCGTACGACTCAGGCATAAATAGGAGCATACCGTGCTAGCCAAATGAAATTTGAGAGGCAGGGAGCTTACACCATAGGAGGAAAATCATGGTGGAATAGAACAACATTTAATCTGACAACGAACTTCAAGTGTATTAAAAAAACAGGCGCGGGCCTCAATTATTATCGCTTAGAATTTTGTCTGCATTTGTAGACGCACGGTTCCATGGTATACAACGGGTAACTGTGAGCTTCGGTACTAGCCAACCCGATAAGCCCATAAGGGATCTGACTAATTCTTTTTCAGTAACATTCGGGCGAATTCCAAACCTACCGAAGGTGAATTAGAAGCCATCATGAGAATCCACTGTTAGTGTCACCAGTCTTGCTAGTCAGGCGTTGTTAGATTGCCGTCAAATATATGTTAAAGCGAGAATCACATCTTGCGACTTAACGAAATTCGTGTGGGTTTCCAAGTACATTATGTGTGAACCCTCAGACGCAATTTTCAATCGTCTGGG
>SJOL01007337.1:42802-72036 GCA_004794785.1 Opisthorchis felineus
GCACTACCAAGGGCATGCAATGTTGATGAGCACTAATAAGAGCGAAACTCGAGTCCGGTGCTTTCCCCTTTGGTGGGGGCACACTAGAATTATTATGCCAGGACAGGAGGACTGTTCAAACGAGAGTGATGTGAACGCAAATTCTACAAATCCCACAACCACCTGCAACCAACTTTTTCCACTAACTCAAGAACTACCTACCTGTTCTCCACCATGACGTCCTTCAGTCGCATGCTGTTCTATTGAGGACTGAATGTCAGTGAGCTCATGAGAAGAAATCTCTTTGAGGGAATAGGAAAATTGCTGCGCACTTGTGCGTGCGGCCCGGAAACATGTCCTGACATGATCTCTGACTTGGTCATTGCCATTGGGAAATTATGTCCTCCAGGTGTTTCTGTCTCCAGTTCATGGAACCGTCTTTTGCTTAAACGCGGTACGTCGTTGTACCCTCATGTAGAAAACTGCTTCACGGCTGTATGAGCGTGTGACCATCTGAACTAACAAATATTGATGGCTTGTTTATCGAAGGATAAATTAATTCCATCTCTGAACGATGCCTTTTTAATCAGCTGTTCTTCGCATGTTTATTCCACAGGGCTGGACTAGCCATCCTACGCATAAGCGGACGAATCGCATGTATTTCCGGTGGTCTTCTTATCGCAGCCACAATTTGTGCTTGCCTTTATTTGTGCATTATCGGTGCGCCGTATGCAAACGTCCCCGATCAGTTCTACGCTGCACCGGCCACTTCACTGACTAAAGTCGGTAAACCTGGTACTCGAGTTAACGTGAGGCCAACGACCACGGTCAACAAGAAACACATATATGCTGTGGATGAGAAGTATCAATCAGCAAACAATGTTTTGCAAAGAAACATCCAACCAAGGCGTTGTGTGCCACGTGGGGATATAGGTGAGCATGAAAAAGAAAGCCAACTCAGTGAATTTCCCTGGAAAAATAGACACAAGTAAGTGGCAAAGCATTCCATTCTGTAGCCTCAATAATCTGTACCCATTCTGTACTCTGCCTGATGCGATGGACGATTTCTCAGCTCCTGATAATGTTCTGGGGAAACAAGTGCGGAGCCGCGTCATGCGGTTTTAACTACGAAAAAGCTTTGCAAAAAATAATAATCCTTCACGAATCTGTTGGTTTCTCTGGCAGTAAAGTCTGCTCACTGAAATAAAAACGCAAAGGAGCAGAATATTGGTTGGTTTTTCAGAAAGGCATATTTTAAGGCTACATTTTTATACGCCATAAAAGTTTGCAATCTATCACTCATAAGTTACACTGAATATGTATATTTACTAATCGGTATCTGGAATGTGTTTAGGCAACATCCTTCAGATCTTTAGATGTAGCAGATGAGTTTCGTTTTTTGCATCTGAAGCATTCATGAGAATCCTCGAAGGTGTGCTAAACATTGCAAAATATTTTTACACTTCCCGTCCGTCTTACCAGCTGAATTTTCTCCAGGCCGCGGGAATTTCAGCTTTTCACGGATGTAACTCAGCACAAACTGTTTGGGTTTTGCGCACTCTGCATCTTTGAACATTGGTTTGCGCCGAAGAATGCCATTTAATTCCTGTAAGAATTTTAGCCCCACGTTGTTCAGCTGTTCGAAAAGCGAAATTAGTGTGTAAAAAATCGTTCAGCCGTACTACCCCTTCGGTGCCTAGCTGCCGTGCCATCCGAAGGAAGCACAAGGGCTGAGATACTGCTAGGTTTAAAGCCTTCTTTATAGTGTCTACTATAGTTAAATGGGACGTTTAACTTGCGACAGCGATCATATTATATACAGGCACTGAAATTGACGAAGATGACTAACGCACTACTCTCAATGTTGATAAGATCTCTCTGACAGCCCACTGACCGGCTCCGCCCTATTTTTACCTCATCAGGTGGACGCAGTCTCCGAGTTTCTCTTCTGTCAACCGTATGTTCTACTTGAGCCCAGAATGTAAAAAAATCGCTAAATTTGGTCCTAACGGGAGACTCAAATGAATCCCAGCCGAATCTCTTGTTTAAAATGTTCGTCTTCAGCTGAATGTGCTGCACGAAACCACCTCATATTTCACTTGCCACGATATCGCAGTACATTATCTAGAAGTAACACACTACCTACAAAGTTACTGAAAGTTCTTTCATGGCCCTGAAATTTAACGTGTAATACTTTCAGACAATGCAGTGTGATATTTCGGATGTCATAGGAACCGAAACATGAGGCGGCCTCTGTGCAACACAATCAGTTGAATAAGAACATCGCAAGCGAGAGCTTCAGCAATATTCAGTTGAGTCTCCCATTAAAATCAAATTAGTGTGCAAATGAGAGTATCTAGCAATGCAGCTTGTTTCGTGCTCTCTTAAATTTGACGATATCGGGCAGAGATCTAAACCGAAGTTCCAGCTAATATTTATCCCTTTTCTGGGTGCACTGCAATTGGATATTTATGTCTTATTTGCTTTCCCAGGTCCTGGTTCTTGAAATCCAGTAGTTCGTTTGCACAGAGTACAATATATTATTACTAGAATGGTCGCGTACAACGTAGCCAAACTTACAATCTACCAAGAAGAACCAGCGCTTCCGTCCAAACCTTACCACCAACATTTACGAAAATGTTGGATAACGTTGGTTCTGTTTCTCCTCGAAGGTCGTGCACCCTGCCTTAGGCTTAGCAGGTTACGGTTTCCAGCCCACGGCAGCCGTTGGACTACATTCAAGTTTTCTTCGACAATCTAATGAAGATGTGTCGAATAGCTTTCGTTGAATTTTTAGGATACAATTTGTTTTATATTCCCCGTTTTTCCGTAATACTTACAAAATATGTTGCATAAGAAGATTTAATATCCCATTTAATATTTCCTTTTTAACAGTTCATTGAATCTAGGATACCCTTGTAACCCGTCAAATAGTGCGAGCGATTTCCCTCGTCTCTCTGATCGTCGACGTCGACATCAAAGCTTGGATAAAACAGACGGCAGGTTACCGACAATCGGAGGCTTGCCCATGCCTTATGGTACCGGATCCTCCGGTAATGAGATCAGCCGTCGTTTGTGGATGCCATGCCTGGATGGTTCCAACGCGTCAGCATTTCGTACCACTGATTCATTATCTTCTCAACTTTTTGGAAGTGGAATGGAATCCACGGGAGGTACATTGTACTGCGGTAGACGCGCTCATCTTGGTAGAATACAAATTTGATGTGCGATTTTGATTCTCGCCATGCAAATTACTTGTGGGCAGATCCAGAGAAACGTCTTTCAGGGTTATTTATGTCGCATATTACACCAGCATTCTGACTCTGGTACCCAGCAAGACACATTAAGTCCACGAAATTTCCACAGCCCATCCGCAAATTTCCTCAAATAACAACATTCAAACCTCAACAGACATTACTTTTTACGTTTTTTTGTCGGGAATCATTGTTCTCAGTAGTGTTCATGCTACTAGTAAACAGGTTTGGGTTTACCCAACGTGAACTTCTAAATTCCAAAGCTTCTTTCTGTGGGTATGAAGTTGTACGCAGATTTCAATCTCCTTTCTAACCTTATACACAAGATGAAAATGTTGGAGCTAGAGACTTAATGGAATCCTTCGTGGCCAATAGAATATGGATATTCTTTTACGTAATGTCTTGTTCTGAGGTTTCGTTACAAAGCTATCCAGGAAATTTTCCTTTTTCCCGAAGCAAGTAGTATGAGACATTTGCTCGAAATCCGTAGACAGCCTACAACAGGTTTCGCTCTGTCTGGGCTGCTGAGAAAATCAATCCCTAATTTTAACAGCAAGTTCGTCGAATGGTCGTTGGCTTGTTCGCTGAGCTGGGCAATTTGATTGCAAACGTTTCATCACCAATCGAGGTGACATCATCAGTGCGTTATTGGAGAGCGTAGTGGTGCGTAGCGGTGGGTTGGTGGTTGTGCGGCGCAATCAAATTGCCCAGCTCAGCGAACAAGCCGACGACCATCTACGCTACCTGAGCTACCAACATTTTCCTCTATAGAAAAGTTCGTCGAATGTTTACTTTTAGGCTCATATGCGTGACGAAATTGCTGTATATGGAGACTCGACAGAGTCCCTCGTAGTCAATAGGACATTAATATTCTTTCACACAATGTGAAGCACACAGGCTGCCTCGAGGTTTCGTCGCATCATGCACATGAGCTTTAAATTAATCCTCCGACGAAGTTACTGTTCAGGTCAGGGACTGATTGCTTCAGCTCCCAGGGATTATGCCACAAACAAGACGAAACCGGTGATGTGTCATCTCAGGACATTAGACATACAAATTAATGCGGAAACAAAAGGTCCTTCCTAAATTCCTGACACATACCGAACAAAAATAAAGTTAGAGAATAAGTAGGGCTTGCAATATAAAAGTTTTTGACTTAACTGATCAGAATTCATAAAAACTTGCGGCAATTATATTTTTGTAAATTTATCTGGTACTGCTGAAAGCTTATAGTAAGATATTAGGTTTTATCATTCATACATCAGCTGTGCAGCACGCAGACCACCTCGGAGTCCGGTCGTTACTACTTTGAAGAAAGCTTCTCATATAACCCCCACCTGCAGTGCAATAACTCCTAAGAGTGAATAGCACGAGAGAATATATTCTTGGGTTCTCTTCGAAAGATCGTAAACCAGGTTTAAGTTGATGACGGAACCTGTCGCGGAGTCCTCAGAGGAGTGTTCTACCCTGACTATTCTGTCAACAACTGTTCGTGAAATAGTGCGCCCCTAATTCTTGCGCGGCTGCACAAACAGCAAACGTGCAATTTCTTCGGAAGGGGTGCACAGTCAACCGGAAATTTGTAAAATTCACATTCGTTCCTCCTAAACTAAGTCGACGGCCATGGACATTTTCTGGTTGTTTCCCATGCCAGCAATCACCTGACTCGCCTCACTGCTGAGACTATCATTGCGGTGCACAGTTGACTAAAAAACGAAAGCCTGATTCGAGGCTCGCGCCAAAATCACACTTTGTCATAAACAAAATGTACATCTGCACTTCACTGCGCCAAGATCTGTGTGTGAGGAATTTTATTTCTTCTGGTAAATTTGACCAGGAATTTAATCTAATAGCATGACCGCCGTCCATTCCTCCTATGAGAAGTTGCAATCGGTGGGGTACTACGCAAGGCTTCACTTTATTTTTAATGACATATTTTAATCTTCTAACTAGCTGACCCGAAATGATACAGGTTGTGCCAAACATCTGACAATTTAGTATCTGACGAACGGCCTCCTGTTCATGTGCCCTTTCAGATTGCGATCATAGTACGAATCCTCTGCACTTTGTCAGGTGACATAAGGTAAGTGAAACATGGTAGACAAAGGCTGATGAACCGTTTCAGAAAACATGCAGTTAAGACGCTGCTCGCCACAGTTGCTAAATGATAAAATAATAATCGTTCAGTTGTAGCAACCTTTCGATGCGTAGCTGACATGTCACCCACAGGATGCATGAGGGCTGGTCAGTCAGTATCCAAATTTGCCTAATTTCCCCAGTGAGGTAAATCGTGATAGTGTAATGTCGTTAAGTTAGGTTGGGTTGAAGCATATCTATCACAAGAAAGTGGTGAACAGAAATTACTCATTTCAGGCTACATAAAAGCTTGTTAGAAGTACGACAGCAAGTAATCATCAAATTACTCCTTGGTTCACCTCTCAAGGTCTACTTTTAAGACCTTCAGAAGTCCACTAGAGCTATGTTCTGTTTGGACAAGCAAAACCGCGTCTCCTTATCCTGTAAAAAGTATTATTCTCTTCATTGTCAATTACTGCGGATAGTGTATTTCCTAATAAGAACTGCGGATGTCTATGAATGTTTGACGAACACTTGAGAATACCCTCATTTGGGTCTTGCAACACTATAATTCCTAGTCTGTTTATCTTGATAAGTGAACACATCACTGTGCTTAGCAGACGTGATATCCCGAGCACTGTCCGCAAGCGTGTTTGGCAAAAAGATGAATGCCGGATATTGAAACTTTCTAACGAGCGGTTTTCATGTGAAGCATCACAATGAAAGCCCGAATGCCTCTCTACAGGAAAGTTTCATTCTGTAGAAATTTTTTAGTTCACGGTCCGTGGCAATAAAGTTGTTACCTTACAGCCATACTCCAAGTTACCTTTGGTTTAGTTATATTATGACACAGATACATCTAACAAAACATATACTGGAGTTTTTTATATGTTATTTCTTAAAAGCATGTCTGTAAACGTAACATGTGCACCCTAAACGGGTTTCTGGGTGAGACCACAAATCGAAAGGAGAGCGAAATCAACTACAAGAAAGTACAATTTTTCAGGACTCGAATATCAGCTACAACAGTATCGGGGCGAAGAAAAATAGAGTAACTGCGGCCCAGACAGCTATATCTGGCTTCGGTGTCACGCCATGTGTAATAACTGTAAATATGAATTCGGAACACGGGGAGGACTATGAGATCACGATCTCACGGAAGGAAAATTTCAAGGAGTTATAGCATAAGTAGTTAAAGGAAATACAATGCCCGCCTGCTTTATCTTTCGCTTTGTCAAATCTCCTTTCGTATGATTTAACTTGCCCGTGATGGTGGCGGCTACTGCAGGGATCAGATCATTAGGGGATAGAGGCTCAACTTAGCCCTGATTCACTGCTCTGGGAAGGAGCAGGCCTAGTTTACCTCTATTATTTTGACTACTCCAGCTTATCCAGTAGTATAAATGAACAGTTTATCAGATAAACCGACGCGTGAGCCGACCCTCATGCTCACGTCGCTTGGGCTGCAGCAGCCACACGCATGGGCACAAATACCCATTGAACTCATCTTGGAGACTGTGCGCAGGAATTATCTCAAAAAATGCTTGCTCGAGATAGGTGTTATAAAAATGTCGACTGGCACATTGTGGGAGGATAATTTCGGGACCGGACTGGGTGGGAACCTCGCCTAAAAAGCTGTAAACTCATTGAGTCAACCGAACCAGAATTTCTATCTGAATAGCCAAAAATCCTTGCAGGGGACTAGACAAGTGCCACAGTGTGAACACCCTCTGTCAAACGGCCACGTGTCCAATCCCACTCTGTTCAATCTATAAAGAAGTCTAAGCAAGAGCGAATGTTCTTTGATATCGAGATCCGGTCACAGCTTTACTGCAACCGTCCAGTAAAAGTCCGGACTGACTGTTTGTATCAAGTTCTCCGTTCGACCGAAATACTCAGATAAAACAACCTGATCGACTGTAAGCCGTGGATACATTGACTGAATGAGGTGAGAGCTAATTAGATTAGGAATCTCACCCAATCCAAATTCCTCGAAAGTGTGGACCTACTAGCTGGCCCGTTCGTTTCCAGTTTTAACATTCATTGGTCCACTTTTCTGGCTTCTACACTGAAAAGCAATAGTTCTTCCGGAAGAAGGAGCACTGTTTTGATGCCACTGGTTGTATAGTTTAATGGGGACGATGTTCAGCTGGGTCCAGTTATACATGTCCAACCAACATAACTTATAAACCAGATCCTGTAAAGTTATGTGAAAACAAACAGTTGATGTACTTGAGGACAGCTAACGGCTCAGCATATGATTATTCTGACAAAGCCAAGACGCTGTTTTACACTTCGGGACTTTGTTTACCCAGTGTCACGCAGAGCCATTTGTCATGCACTCATCGACAGGACTGCTTCATTCTGTTCAACTGACAGAGAACCCAAGAACATCCAAACACCTTTGAAAGTGGTGGGCGGTCGAAACTGTCCATTGATTTGTATGTTTTTTCAACATCTACACCATTCAACACATAGATCGCGAGATAAATGTCACCTCGGTAATTTTTATAGTCTACGAATCAACCGACTGCATAACTGTGCTTAGCAGTTTGTCTGCTGTGAGTGCACGCGCAGCTAACTAGAAACATGTGGTGTGCATAACTATCGTTGCTCCTCCTCTTCTCGGTCGGCGCCACTTGACAAGAGGTCTGAGATTAGCTGACAGATTGCCGCTTGGTGGATCAATTAGCCTGAACTGCTTGGTCAGGAGAAGCGTACGGAAAACCAGTTGGCGTCTCGTTTATCATTACCTTTGTCATTTAGTCCATTTCACTGCACTTCTGGATCGTTTCAATACACTGAGTGGCAAAATAGGGTTGGGGAGGCCTCATCGACTGCGCACAATTAAGTGTACCATCTATGTGGAACCAAATTCCAATTTAAAATAGAAATCGCAGTTACCGGTGAATGAATTAGACTTATTTTTAGAATACCTCACTTTCTTGTTACACCTAAACAAGATGGGAATCAAAGTCTAACCAGCTTTTGAAACCTCGGTCATTCCAACTGCTGGTGAGTAGACATCTTTTTTTATCTGAATAAAGATCGATCATTTAGGAGAATCTAAGTATCCTCCTTTTGGAGTAAATCAAGTTTGACCTAATGCTCAAGCAGAGTGGACACGAAAGTGGTTTACCGGCAGCATAGAATACTCTCTACCCAACTGCACCAGGCATTCATTGAAACTCATGTAAGCCATCTTGATAAAGAAGTATTGATTTCTGCCCATCCGTTTCCTATATTTATTCAGACAACTTGCCTGATGGTGACTAGTAAGATTGTTGCCCACGAGTCAACCATTGCGAAGGGAATGATAAATATTATGTCCTTCGCTCGGAATTTTACCGGTTGTTTGCAGCATAATGTGACCTAATAGCGGAAACGAGTTATTTCTTCCTCACCAGCACTCACCATCATAAGTGATACTTTGGTTGGTAGCCCAAGAGTCGAATGGCACAACCCCCCTTTGCCCATTTGGTGAATCCCGATTAGGGCACGCATTCTCGTGTTATTTGGCCTTTGCAAACTGACCACACTCTTCTGCAAACATTCAATAAAAGCTCAAGTCAAAGTCCAGAAATCTGCGGGATCTTTGGCGAATATCGACAACCATTCATATGAAACAATCTAGCTGTTTATCCGTACTATGTCAACAGTATCTTAGAACAAGAGTGACACTCAGTTGAATTCCCCCAAATAAGCAAACCGGCCAGTGGGAGCCCTGTTCTGTGGTCAGCAAATATCTATCTGCTACTCCGTTCTCAATTCTGAAAGGCCTCTTGGAATTTATATTTCACCATCATGCTTGCACTACCTGAACGACGCGATCGCATACTCAGGCACGTTTGTAGACATCGATGCATTTCTATCCACTAGTCATCGTACGTACCACTCTAGTTGCTGCTCCGGAGGAACTTATTAGTGGAAATGACATGTGGCCTGAGATGCAGGCAAATAACATTTGCTCAGGTGCCTTCTTGTGATAGCATACAATGGAAATTCAGCTTTGGATTTAATTTGAGCAAAAGTGACTTCATCAATCGCGGAGACCAAACATAGTTAATTTTCGGTTAGTGCCCCAGGTCCAAATGAGATGTAATCGAACGAAGAGGCTAACGATTAATCGCATCAGTGTCTTACATTCGTTTAGCTGCAACAAGACCTTGCAAACAGCCTTGAGATTGTCGTGGGCGGTCACGCTATACGTTAGTCAGTTCACACTTCTTACGAGGTGCTTTAATCACTTTTTTATGTCCTCATCATGCGTTTGGCGGATAGAAAGCTTATTTCATTTTTCTACGTTGTTTTCGTTTTGCGACCCCCAACGGTGGAATGTCGTGGATGCAACTTTAGGCGAAATCGTGTTACCTCTATCGGTACTCCGGTCAGCGGCGGTGATTGTTCATCAGGTTTTTTATTCCCCTATATTCTTTTAATTGTCTGAAAGCTTGGGAGCTTCTATGGCTCACTTCGAAATCTGAAAGAGTACCAGGTGTTTCCTGCTGTGTTTTGAATGTTCTACAGGTGTGAATGTTCAAAAAACTTATGCACTGTGGTGTTAGGGCAACTCAGAGGGTGGTAAAAGCGAATGTTCTCAGTGTTGGAACAGCTTGCTTAGATGGCTTTTCACAAATGGCGACGAAAAAACGTAGGTACGTTTTCATGTACGTATCCACTGCCATAGCCATCTTTACACTTGCCTAGGGATAATTTACTAATCTGTCCTGTACTCCATTTGACTCTGTTGTAAGGAACACGCGGAGGAGTTTTGCGAAATGCCACGGACATTCTAACAAAAAGAAGGTACGAAAATTGGCGTTTTCTACTTGTTTTTTAACTGACTTATAGCAGGGACTTCTGTGACGATATATATCTAGCCAAGTTTTGATTGCATCTCACCCCTTGTCTGGCTGCTAAGGCTTCATACCTGATGTGAATGTAAAAATCCAATTTTTCAAGATAGTGGTGTTGTGCGCAAGCGACGATACAATGTATATAATAACGGTTACGACTAGGCCTATTATGGAGGCTCTAGTTAGATTTGTTATAAAGTGAACTCCAAATATTTGGTTATATTTTTTGCATTTTGTTTGTCATCGGTCGCCTCAGACACGCAATCAAGTCTAGTGGATGACAATTCAGCCGTAATGCATGAAAAGCTTTGGCAGTTAGAAGAAACGTCGTGTTCAGTGTCTACACTTAACTCTTTGTAGAATGTGCACTTAAGTGAACTATATCAAGCGCCCTTATTGCAAACCACAAAAAGAAACACGCGTTTCTTCAGTCGGTTGCCATTACCTTTACTTTAGGACCAACTGCAACACGTAGGCAAACTTGCCACGCTTCTTTCAAAGCCTCCAGATTGAAGCGCAAAACTCTACCCCCGGTCGTCCAACTACGTATGTGAAGTATGTCTCTTTCCTTTGCAAACAAATTTGGTTTTGCTGGAGACTCATTTGGAACCCGGCTGAATCTCTCGTTTATGATATTTTTAAGCAACTGAATGTGCTGCACCAGGCCGCCTCATGTTTCAGTTGGTACGAAATTCGAGATATCGCGATACATTGTATAGACGTGATACACTATTCACAAGGCTACTGAAAACTCTTCGCATTCCACAGCCGGTTTTGTCCTTCTTGGGGCTCATCAGGTAGGCGCAGTCCCCGAGTTTCCGTCAAAATCATGTCCTTATTTAACCCAAATTTGCCACTCAAAACCACTTGTTCGGTGATAAGAGAGTCATGAAACAACACATGTGTGCTTCAAAGATCTTACTCGTACCGCTGTGCCGTTCGTGCAGGGCTTGCGGATGTGTGCTGAATGAAAACCAAAACCTACGGTTTATTCGACATCGCACCTGATCTCAATTCTTGTGTAGCTTCAATCGGCTGTTTATGCACAATGGGTTGTCATACAACCCAAACCAACGTTGCTGAGATCTCTTCGATAGCCCACGACCGGTTTCTTCCTTCTTATGACCCGTCAGGCAGGCACAGTCCCAGAGGTTCCATCAACCCTATGCTCTGCTTGAACCCTAATTGGACAGATTTTGACAAATACACTCATTTGCATAACAATTTGGTTTTTACGGGGGACTCATCTGAATCTCTCGTTTATGATGTTCTTCAACTGGACCTCATGGACTGTCGAAGGGTCTTCAGCAGTTTTATAGGTAGTTTGTTACGTTCATTCAATGTATTGCGATACTGGCTTATCGTATCAATTAAAATATTAGGCGGCCTGATGCATCACATTCAGTTACAGAAAAACATCAGAAACTGGAGATTTAGACGCTTTCATGCAGTTAATCAGCAGTCGCTTAACTGCTTATAGGCATGACGTTACGGTTAAATAGCCACCATAAAAATGCCGTATGACCAGTTCTTCTCGTTAGCACACACGTTTAACCGTGAAAATTGATGGTTGTAATACCGACTGGCATTGCATCCATTTGGTTAGGAGGTCATCATTTAAACTCGAGATCAAATAATGGCCTTCTAATCAAACGTTTGTGCAGCCACGTTTCTCTCGCATATGGAGGTGAAGTGACGGTGATGGGACAGATATAGTATATGTTACCTCATTCAACTTTGGCGTTAGACCGCAGTGGTTCCCGAACTACACCGCAGCTGTGATGGCTTAGGCTTGTTGGTCGTACAGTTGTACAGTAACAACAGACAGTACCCAATTAGGCGTATACCTCACCCCGTGATGACCGATATACCGGTAACCTGGCTCATCCGACGTCGCCCCATGCCGATTACGGGTAGCACGGGGATAATGAAAATTCGTCGTCACCATCATCATCACTGACAGCATAACATCGATGTTCAACACTAATGCTTCGCTGCCAATAATGAAAACTGGTAAACAAGAAAAATACATTTATAAAAATACAAAATGCACGTCGTTATTTTGCAGTTATAATCCTTCAGCCCGACAAAAACAGGTCCGGCGTGACCACCCTGGTCGCGTTGTTCATTGCTGATGTCTGAAAAATCAACGAAACATTAGAGTAAGCATTTGATGTTACAAGCCTAGTACCATTGAATAATTTATCTGAGTGTCAACAAAACTTACTGCTGGCTGATCCGCAAGAATCTTCTGGGCCATTACGTGCCCGTTGCCGAACCAGTTCAGGGGTTCCTTCCCCAAATCCCACCGCGTGAATTTTTTAAAGCCGGGTAAGCGTGGAAGGTCCCTGGAACGATAGTTTGTAACCTACTTCCAATCGCTTACCTTCAGTCACGGTCAGCAATCGAGGTTAACGGAGTGGAAATTTGCGGACTGAACCGGCCTAAGCCATGTGGACGGCGAATCCGTCGGCCTACACCAGCCTGAGGCAAATATGCACCAGGTCCCTTATAGTGCTAGCAGTGAAGGGCCCAGAATATTTCATCTGCAGCCATCAGCAAACTACCAGTGCTGACATGTTTTTTTTTCGCCAGGTAGTTTTCGAACCCGTCCCATGAACCCTTAGTTCGAAGAAGGAAGGAAAACAAGACCGCTCGTCCCAGTGGAATTATTGTCTACCATAAGTAAATTATCGATGCAAATCGTAAGACACTGAATATCTTCCGGGGTTGTCTTGACTTTCCGAAACGGCTGCTCGTCCTGCCGAAGCAACGCGGGCAGTCCAGGCGTTTGATGAGTATAGGTGGGTTGCTAGATATAAATCAGGAACACTGAGACCTCGGAGAAACTGATCACCACATACTGTGGTGGACGATATGCTGTCTGCTGCAGAAGGTGTGCTGATTTCTGGGATGTAGACGAGATAGGCATGGATTGGGAGGGTGTACACTCGACATAATTATGCTGAATAGGATACATGGGCAGGACTGAATTAGGACCCCAGGAGTTTAACGGAACAGGGTGCGGGGGTATCTTCAATAAATCTGAGTAGGGTGGTGTGCGCGGTAACGTTAGTTTGGGTTCGTAGGATGCATTGCATTCCACAGTATAACTCATTGCGTCCTCGGTGGCTGACAGTGATGCTCACCGATTTTCCTACCAAGAATGAAATAAAAACGGGCGTTCTGACCTCCTACTTGCCTCAGGATGCGTTCTGCGCTCAGGTTACCAGACAGGCGTTCTTTTATCTGTAGTCCTCAGTCTGCAATAAAATATCCAGATTTTGTGACACATATGGTGTGATGTGTGTGTACATTTGAGTAGGAATCGACACCAGTGTTGCTTCATTTATACAGCGATATCTATCCGCGGTTAGTACAGAGTTGTTACTATTGTACAGAAACTGAACACCAAAAGTGTCTTCATGATATCATTGTACTTTCAAAGTTAGCACCTCTAGTGCAGTCGATAGGCGTCTGATCTTATTTTTAAGTGAGGCTTAGTTAAAAGACTAACTAATATTTCAGTGAGATTCTCTTGCCTTCTTAATATATCTAAAGGTGTATTGTTGTATTTCTTATGGTCACGACATTCGAAGAGCTATATGGACAAAAACCGGACCATTTATTACAATGCAGGTTGAAAGTAGCAAAAAAAATCAAGATTACCATCTGGCGTTCGACCAAACTTCCCCTCACTCATTGATTTTTCTAGCTTTCGGTTGTAGTTTACGAACCACCCAAGGATTTTTTGTAAAATCTTGAAAATATCTACAAAAGGCACAACATACTCACAAGGTGCAACTTTCATTATTCTTGTCTAATCTCGGCTCCCAACTTTCCTTTCTAAGAAACTAGCTTGCTTGATTATTAACACTTTAACAGGTGCCCATTTTTTCTGTGTTTTTACCTGTTCACTTTACAAAGTTTTGTTAGGAATGTCACATTCCTAAAAATAATCCCAGAATGTTCGAAACCAACTGATGTCCTCAAACTCCGTCAAAATCGCACTAGGAAAGCTGCCTTGCACCCGGGCCAGAAAAGCCACCTGCCTATTGGACGCTCTAACAGTCAATCAGTTCAGCAAAGGCGGACGACGGTGGGTGTTCAGGCATTTCATAGAATCGACGGCCAACAATGATGTGTTCACCCAACACTGATCGGGTAGCCTGGATTCAAGGTCAAAAGTGTGCTTAAAATACCACGATGCTTCTTGGATTTTTTGCGCTCGCTTGTTTGCAATAAGGCTGATGTAGTGCTTGTTGGTGAGACTTTTTCCGACACCAAGGCACCGGAGTGGGACAGTGGTTAGTTACAACATGTTTGTATTGCTGAAGCCAAACAGATATGCGGAAACCCATGGATGAGCCTTTCGTGATTAGCTTCCTAATCGGACTTCCTAGTTTAAAACAGGACAAATAGAGCTATCAGGTTCGTTGTGATCGTTTGGCCCATGGATGAGCGCAACTGGTGAAATCGCAGAAGAGTAAGCGAAATTTGGTTTCACGCGTAGGTGAATTTCACCAGCTGTTCAAACTGGCCGGGCGGATTCCTGGTCCGGGAGTAAAATCATGTTGCTTTAAAGCAAAAAGGTACACATATGATTCCTCTCAACCCATACGATAAGTCTCAGTAATGATGAAAGCCATTGTGCGACCGAGCTCTTCTGGATCAAATTCGATTCAGGTAACTACAGCATTATCCTCTCAATGATATTTCACACGTACTGAATTGTTACCGTAGGACTAAAACCTTGACAAAAATAGAACTTCAAAATATTGAATGGCCATGGAATTTCCTCTCATCCAACGCCGACGATTGTTTATTTCGGAGTGCCCATAATCTGGTAAAGACCACCTGCTCTTGATTAGCCTTGGGGGGGATAGTAACAGGCAAAAGATAGGATAAATATTTGTGTGATTCGATAATTCCCTGTCACTTTCTAAGGAGCAGAACTTTCGAATCTCTATACATGATTCTTTGATGATGTTCGCTGTAGCATCATTAAAACGTCTTTACTTGGGTATCCATCTAGTGATCATCCGACTGCTTCACTCTGTTGTACTAGGCTCTCGAAGCTATCTTCTCTCCGCTTCTGAGAGCGATCGTGCCCACTTGGTGAGTGCTATCCAGTCGGAACCAAGCAAATGGGCTTCCTTTAGATCCAGTAAGAACCAGTGGACTTATATCCACGTTTACGAGGATGATAGTCACGTAACCTTCATTATTGCCCTCAAAAATGATCAAATGATCATGCGAAACCAGTGTCCTGATAATTAGACCGCGAGCGGGAGAGTGATCTGTAAGATGGGTTGGAGAGGCTGCGTTTATTTTGCGAATCGAACTGAACAACTCAGCTGTCTTTCTCTCTTTTGGCCAACCCGATCATGTGTGTACTCAGTTTGTTGGTCACCCCTGTGTTAATAGCCGATCGTAAATCATGACCTCATTTTAATTTGAGATTTGCTCAGCTTGTAGCGAATGTCGTTTGGATTGGCAACACATCCGAAAATTCCGTCTGCGCTTATGACCAAACAGTGTCGTAAAGTGCCTTGTGCGTGCATGACGAAAACCAGATCCCACTCTCACGCGCGCGTGTTCAATAATTTGGGACGGCACATTTGCGCACGTACACACACAGACGCAGACACATGTCCACATAACCGACAAACATGACTGTGTAGTTTGTCGAAATCCTCGATGTACGCGTCCATCAAACTAATTGCCAGATTATGATCTGTGTTCATCAAGACGTGGACCCCAAATTGTGTATGCGTGTTATGGACTCGCATAATGGCTTATTTGCATTTGTAACGAGATAAATTAGCATGTTATTGGGTCCAATCCTCCCTCTATCTAGTCCTCGATTTGCACGCGAGCACATCCTATTTCACCGTGATGAATGGACGGGTCCAAATGGATCTGTGGTAATGGGCCGAAAAACTTGTGGCACAAATGTGGTCAGCCGCAACCGCCAGAATCTTTCTTCGGTGAAATCTATGCTGCCGGGTTGAGATAGGACCGAAATCATCAAATACAGCCGTTAGTTTTGCCTATTGTGAGAACGTACTTAACAAACGAGCGCAAGCAGCCAATCAGGAATATCGATTGTGGCTTACCAGCATCTGAAGACAAATAGGTTTGTATGTTTTGACAAAACCACTGTCACCTTATTTAGATCAGTAAGATAAAATTTGCGGAATTAGAAACTTTGGCTTGATACCCTTAACCAATAGTACATACGGTTCTACTGGCATCGATTCCTCGTTTCCCCTGATCTATGTCTGAGTAAATCGCGGAATCAAGTTACTGGAGCTCTGGTGCGGAAGTATAAACAGTGAATAGATAATTTTATTTATAAGCTGTATTCCTTGGTCTCTGATGTAATCGCATGGAATATTTATGGCCCCACATCTGGCAAAGGTATAATCCAGTTTATGAGAAAAATTAATCCATCAGCGCCCGATTTTTGTCTGAAAATGTGTTGTTGATTGTAATAAAACCCATTCAGTGCATTACCACACAGATTCTTTGGATCTTCACAAGTAGACCCCCCGATTCATCGGACTCGTAAATAATCTAAATTCAGGCCACACGGGGTGTGAAGTAATGGCTGCCAGCTCCGGGGAAACAATTTGTTCATCAGATGGGTATGGAAAGATTAATAATTTAACAATTTGGCCCACTCTTTTCAGTGTTGCCTACAACATTACCTGGCTATTATCCATTCTCGCATGGATGGCTCACTCCTGAACGTGAGTTAGGAGGGGAATTCAACTAAATGTGAGCAGTCACCTGATTGGTAAGTCAATAATTGAAGTTTTATTCAAACTGGTATGTAACTGAGTTACAACTGATGAGCACCGATGCTAATGAGATGACTGAAGTCCTGAACGGTGGTTTTAGGAGTTGATCTGGTGTCTAGGAATGTGAAACAATATAACTTACTTCGGAAAATACTCCCATTTACACACGAATTTGGTTTAGACTCAACTGAATCCAGCTGAATCTCTCGTTTATGATGGTCAAAACCAGACTCCTGTTCAAATGAGAGTATTTGTCGAAATCTGTCTAATCTGCGTTCATGGTAAAACTCGGAACTACGCCTACCTGATGAGCCCCAAAAAGGACGAAACGGGTCGTGGGCTGTCGAAGAGTTTTCAACAACCTTTTGAGTAGTGTGTTACGTCTAGACAATACCATAACTCATTGTTTTGTGAATGCATGCTAGCTGATGGCGACACCGTAGCAATGTAGTAGCAAAGTGTTCACATGCTTGAGTGGTCTAGAAAGATAATGAATTAAAGTGACATGAACAAGTTTGTTTGATAAAAGAAATACGGCAACAGCAAGCTCATCGTATTCGTCGTGTGAGCTTTGAAAAGCCGAAAATTGCTTTCTTATAATTCGTTTTGTTCTAGAGGTTGTAAAGAATTTTGGCCCTGTAGTGTATCATACTTCATCATTGGGTCTCTTCGGTTGTATAGTTCCTTGGGGAAACGATCTAACATTACACTTTTTCTGAGTCGGTTTACTGCGAGCAACTAGACATTGTTCCCACACATGTGTGCATGTGCTGCTGAACTGCAATACTATCCGGCGGAGTGCCCTTTTGAAACGTTTTTGAAACTAAATTGTAGCCCCTTTATTTTCGTGAGGCTTTCGGGCGAAATCCACGTTGGATTGGATGAAATTGACCAAATGTCATCAGGATCGCCCTATTCTGGGTTAGAAAGACAAAGTAATCGAGTGTACTACTTGTGATTCTATCCTGTGCACACTTACATTCAGATTTTGTTGCACTTGAAAAACTATAGGTCAGCCCATCCGATTTTTGGGCTTACTTCCTTCACAGTGGTTGAAGTTGTTATTTTATACCCACTGGCTGTATCGGCAACGCAAATGCGGGGCCCTATGGACCGCATCTAATGCTTGCCAATTCCTAAGTCCTCATGCCACAAACTGGAAATTACACTTACATGGTGTTCTGAGTGTCTACAGGAATTGTACTACTCTGGTTGATGGTCAGTGTGACAACGGACCCACTTAATACCCCATTAGTATAAATGGTAACGTGGGAATTTTGCCTCCCGCAAACCGACTACTACGAACACATACGCCCGTTTGGAGCGCTAGTAAATATCTACTCGGGATATGATGAATGTCACCCTGCCTAATTGTGTGCTCGAGCGGCTTGGACGACTGTAGTATCCCCGTTCTTGTTCTTGCTAGTACAACCTTGCGATAGGGGAGTCGCCAGTCAACTAACTTCGAGTGAAGCCGTAAATCACGTCCTGCGTACTAAACTCCGGCTATGAGGCGCACATCCGTCGTCCTGTTATGTTGTTTCCATTCATACCGTAATCAGTATCCTCCAATCACGCACACACAGGGTCTGGGTGGCCGTGAAGTTGTGTTGTTGACTGACGCACAAGTCGAAAATGGAGGAATGGGGGAGGAGTGAAATTCACATCCTACGCTGCGCGCTTATTGGTGCACTGTGCGCAATCATGATGGAAACGCGGCGCGCGATGAGTTCTGACCAGCTGTTTCATGTCACCGTTAAATTAGACCCAATTGCTCAACATCGTGCTATAACCGTGTTTGACCAGAAAAAGTTGGTTCCGCCTGAAAATGAGTGAACGACAGGAAAAAACCTCCCTCCTTTTCTCAATCGAATCGCTCCTTGAAAGTTCCGACAAGGACAATGTAATGCATGCCTCCAGGGGACTAGGCCGGTTATCCGATGTCGAGTTACCCACACAAACACCCAATTTGCAAACCAGCCGTGAGGAATTGTCACAAACTTCGGTCGAAGACGATAAACTCGCAGCATTATGTGGCGAAAGGCTGCATAGTCCATGCCTGGAAAACTGGACTAGCTTGTTGCAGAACAGGTTGGATGTTATGGCTGCCCTGTTCGGTAAACCACCAGTGCATTTTTCTATCAATCAAGACTTTGCAAATGGTCATGGCAACCACGGATCTCGAAACCTATCCACGCCAGGACATACAAGTCAGTTCGCGGTTCACAAGTGGTTTGATCATGCGGCAAAATACGGTGAGTTACCGATCCATTCATCACCCTCGTCCAGATCACTTACACCTCTAACTAACCATATCTCCTTAGAACAACAGTGATCTGTTGAGGCTAACTGTAAATTTTATCCTTCAACTTTCTACTTCTGTTCACGCTTGTTTTACAAAAACACATTATTGTCTCCTCGCTTACGTTCAAAAACTGAATTTGCCAGCTTACAAGGACAGAATGATGAACATGATTTAGTTATAAAAAATTGTCTTACAAAACTCCTTGGTGAGTACCATCTTTGGCAAGAACTGGTAACAGTGCTTTAGTGGATTCAAGCTAATACAAGTAGTCAAAATATCATTGTCCTGCACAAAGCAAGCCCACAAATTACTCGCGCTAAAATACAGCGAGTGACTGATACAACTGGTAATTACTCGGTTGAACCCATTTGTATATAGAAAAATGGATGTCCTGTTGTGGTTACAGTTGAAGCGGGGTGGAACCATTCGATGACTGACTGACTGTTTATCGGAAGGCACCATGAGCTGACCGTGTAAAGTGAACCTCACTTTTTATTTTGTGAGCTAACCTCACAATTATATGGGTTAACTGCTTGGAGAAGAACACCTTTCATACCAACGTTTACTAATGTTGGTTATGCATTTCAGAAATAATACCACATGCGTAGTCTGGTGGATAATAGCTTTGTCAAGAGTCAGCCTCGATTGAGTTGACCAGGGATCACTTTTCCGCACTAGAGGAACGATGTAGTATGGCTGTGTATGTATGGCTTGCAGATGTCTCTATCGATATCAGAAGAACCAACACACGTAGAACCAAGAAGATCTCATTTTTCGGGCACAGTTAAGGCTTAATCTCTCTCGACAGACACTACGTTGAATTGTCTGCCTTTTGCTGTAAAGTCGGTTACTGTGTCTGCCTTCTAGGGCGTAGAGACTTTTAGTGTTATCTAACAGTCAACAACCCAAGGTCGTGCGAGATAGATACCGATGGTTCAAGACATGTCTAGCACGTGATGGGATTTACTGCTGAATTAGGTTGCATCATGCCTGTTCCTAGCCAAAGTCAGTCGCTTCCATTAGCGTACCAGAATGTACGTATGTATGAACTTCCAGTTAATAAGAAGCACTACTCGGAAGCACCTAACCTCTCTGCAACTTCGTGATATTATAATTTGAGTTTCGGCCCAAAACGAGGCCAAAATCTAACGGGAATATAAAAAGTGTTCCAGTCACCTGTTGTATGTGTTATCAAGACCCTGGGCAGTTTGACTGACTAGTGTGCTACTGAATGCCGAACCTGTCAGCTATCGGGGAAAGAGAACTCAGACCAACCAGGAGGCAAACCATGCGTATTAACAAGTGGCAAAGATTAGCATGGCGTTCATCATGTGAGCAAATCAGCGTGACGATCAATGTTGCATATTCAATCAGGTCATCTGCTGACGGCTGGTGTGAGGTAGTCGACTGACGTCAGCAAATTTAAATACCCCCCCCACACACACACACACCCATACCCACTGGTTACATGCAGAGTGAGCTTAACCGACTAGGACGATCAAGAGAACACATCGTCGATATTCCAGGATAAATGCTGAGTTACACAAGGCCGCATATGTTTTTCTTTAACCTAAAATGACCGTTTGCTGTTCTCATTTATATATGGAATGAAACTTTTTCCGCTGAGAACTGGAGTCGTTACTTATCCTCGATATATTCATCTTGAACTGTGCGCCATACCTGAAAGTGATCTCCAAAATACGCCTTGGTCGTCTTTTGATTCCGCCACCACTCATAAAGTAGACCTTTTCGGCGCAGAACAGATGTCGCCAAAACGTTATCAAATAAAATGGACAAGTGGCTTGAGCACCACTTGTCGCTTTTTAACTCAAGAAAGTATACTGCGATATCTCGAATATCATACCAACTGAAACATGAGACGGTCTTGGTGTAGCACATGCAGATAAACAACATTGAAAATGAGAGATTCAGCTGGGATTCAGCTGAGTCTCTCGTTAGAATCAAGTCAAATGAGTAGTGTATTTCGCGACTAAATTTTGTTCTCGTCAGGTGATCTCTCCAGACAATAACTGTATGTTTTCCTCGCCCCACTTCTTACACTTCGAACAACCCGAGAGGGACCTACATGTCATTCAGCTTTCAGACCTTTCTAAACCGTCCGCTATGTGCGTTTCCACCCTTTTGCCCCTTTTGTGCCAGAGAAAAGTACAGCACAAAAACTGGCAATGGGACAATCGCGTTGCTGCCATTTCTGGATTTAAAGTCAAGAACAGTGTTTTTCGAACTAAGTTAGCTAAAATGCACAAGAAATACCTTGTACCAAATCAAAATCCGGTTAGGGAACTCAGGTTAGAAGTCCGTTTCAGTTGATTTGTAGGGCGCTGAAGCTGAAGAAATATGCCGGAAAAGAAAGTAAGGTGCCGAGAACAGTCAGTCAGACAAGTGGAACACCAGTTTCGTATGACCCGAACAGCAGTTATAAATCCAAAGGGTGCAACAACCAAATAATCAGGTTACAATGTGAAAAATGACCCCAAAATTTATTCCACTGAAGAAGAACCGCCTAGTTTGTAATTCGTGCTATTTAGAATAGCTCAGCAGTGGGGAAGTTTGATAGGCTAAAATCCTGTCACCCTTCCAATGCCATTAGTCTGTTCCACCATGTACTCCAAATCGGACTCAAAACCACAAGGAACAATCTACACTTTATATGTTTAGATTCATTATGTACGGCTAGTTATTTTGAGACTCTATGTCTTCGGTGAAGTGCACACAGATATGTCACGTGAATGCGATGTTGTTATAAAGAAGTAGATTTTTTAGACGCTTCAATGAGAAATCTCAGCACAGCAATCCCAAGGACGGATCTCTGCTCCATATTAATGACCCCTACATTTATTTCATCACTTCATCCAGAAAGAACTATTGAACGGCTTATCAAACTCCTTGCCTTTGGTTTTATGATCGTCAACCGATGGTGGCACTTAATGAATGTAAGCAAAGTGTCCGAGACACTAAATTAATGGACGGAAATTGGGGTCTGGATCGGGACCTTCAACTTCATACTTGTTGAACGAGTGCTCTGACACTCAGGTTAGCGTCGATACCGCAACGCATCGAAAAACAGAGAGCTAAATTGGTTCACGATCTCTCTGCCTTAAGCACCGACAAATAAAGAAAGTGAGCAACATTAGTTGGCTGCTTGTGACATTTCACGTGTACACTTATGTGAATCAACTAAAACGCCAAGCCAGCGACATCTCCATTACTGGTTATTGCTTTTATGATTTCTTCAGATGTGTTTGGGTCTATAATTATTATCGACCAAGTGCCAATCGTTTCTGAATCAGTGGTGGCGAAAAGTTGATTAAAGAAGTAAGGAGTCCCAGTACTTTAGTCCTCAGTGGAATCAGTAGAATCTGGACAGTATGGAGAACTGTAGTCAGCGAATTCAGTCCCCAGCCTAAACTGCTTCCTGCGGTGGTTTTTTGCAATGTTCTTCAAAGAGACATGCTCCCGAATTCAAGAGTCACTTTTACACCTGGACTTGACTCTACACGTTGTGTCATCAACCTAGTTGACCGATACCAAAAGACCAAACCAAAACGATCTTGACAAGCCAGAGATTACCTAGTCCCAGTCTGCACGGTTCTCCTTTTCATTTGCACTGTTATTGCTTTCCCAATAAAAGTTGCACTTTTCTACCACAAATTAGGCTAACATCTTTTGGATGGTTGGGTGTGGCACTATCCCCTCAATACACGTCAAGTGAATGTGACTTTCGAACATTTTTCTCTCACATAGATCAACTGGGACCATCCAAATGCACACTAAGAAAGCACAAACCAAATCGGAAGCCTCGAACGCCTTTCACAACGCATCAGCTTATGGCATTGGAAAGGAAATTCAGACAGAAACAGTACCTATCGATTGCAGGTGAGTTGTACTTGTGGTCCATTTCAAAGTTTCGTTCGACACAGAGTATCTTCAACTCCAAAAAAGTTAGAAGGTTGATTGTGGGATTGTGAGCCACAGCTCCATCAAAATCGTTTTGTCCCATTAACGGAGGGAACAGTTCACTATCATTTTTACAGCTATAATATTCAAGCCTATAGGGAACGAAATTCACTGCCCGACTGACACTAACGTGACCTTGCTAATCATTTAGCCTACTCGTGTTTCTAGCCGAAGCTAACGGCTATCATGACAGCAAATCATAAGTTGGCACGCTGATGGAAGACCACCAGGAAACTCCCAAAGCGCGGAACTATATAATTAGTTGCAATCATTGAAAGTGACTAACGACACTCCTGAACTAACCTCCCTCCGAGTTTTTGTGCGCTTGAAAAAAACGAAACCAGGCCTGTCATCCGACATGGCGAACCAGATTTTGAGGGTTTCATGTGTATCTTTTGGAGCCTAACTGCTCCATCTCCAGCATTGCTGATGGTGCTACGCCCCCCGTCAACCTACGGGCGGCCGAAACTTGTTCATCCGTCATCATGAAGCAACCAAACGGGCACGATAAGTTTTGCTTGCCACGAACACACAACACAGTGACATGAACATTCGCAAGTATGATTGATGAGCTGCTTGATCCGAATTGCTGAAGAGGTGGTCGGCTGGAAAGATCACACAAAAAGCTTTGGATTCCGGTGTGTCAGCTTTGATAACGATCATGAACAGGCCACTCGAATTGTTGCAGCCTGCTGCGGCAGACTGGAACAAGTTCCTGTACGGCGCCATAAACAAAACCGATTTAAAGCAGGAGAGCCAGTTATGAAGTGTTTATCGATGGCACCAAAGTGTGGCACAGACAAATCAACTGTATACGCAAAAGGATATCAGCGTCTGATCGTGATCGTCACACCATAGTTCGGTTGAGACAGTTGCTACAGCTGTTTCCTAGCATATTAGAAATCTTTTCGTTTAACTGACTACATGACAGAGCCACAAAAGACAGAGAGCAACTTGGGTCAAGATGGCTGAGTGCGACTCATTTTTACCTAGCAGCTTGAAGCTTTGTGCATGTGCTTTCACCATGTGCCCAGACCTACGGACCAGACCAGACAGCCTCAAAGTATGCACGGTTGATGCAAAACGTCAAAGAAAAGTATACCATGAAGCTCCTCAGTAAGTGATCTCTGTATAAAGGACAATACGCATTCGGAAAAACATTCTAAGCAACAAGTGGTACACGCGGCCGATTATCCCTACCTCTCAATAAAATGAAGGCATCGTGCGGCTGAGATCTTCCGAATCCGACCACATGATCCCAGTAGTACCTCTCGGTTTATATCACCAAAGACGTTGATATAATTAAGTTGTACGTCCTCGAAGTTCAGCATCAGCTGGTGCTTTAAAATGTTCGGGCTTGTCCATTAAATATGTCGCCTTAGGTAATGATGGTACGGAAATGTGTAGGTTTGCATTCCGGATTTTTCTGAAACATCCTTAAATCTTCATCCAATTGCGATACGACACTGGTGCTTTCCTTGTGAACAAGACGGAATTGGACTCATCCACCGAATGTAAAGCGAGAACTAGATAATGTGAAGGATTACACTCAAGAAATAGCCCGCGCTGAAAGTTTTCAGTGACTTCTGCTGGACTGTGCAATTAAAGGATACTTTATCTGGTCAGTCCTATAAATTACAGGCATTGACAAAGCAAGTCCTGTGTTTCCGGTAATGTACAGCGTTGTTCTGAGTGACCACTAGATCATTTGCAGTTGTGAACTAGCATTTAGATGTCCCTAATTGCTTGTATCTTTCCAAATGAATTCGTGGAAAACCGACATCCTGGCCGGTTATTTTTAACAGTTTGTAGGTGAACGATGGGTCGAATGCTGATGTCATCTGTTTCTTTCCAGAGTCCCAAGCTGTCTTCATATTTGAAATGTTAACATTAAAATCAGTCTAAAGCGAACATTCCTCTACTGACACCACTTAATCTTGCCGTTGTAGTGTTAAAAAGACGCCGTCTGCTTTGGGATTAGCTTTAACACAACAACACGAGTAGGTTTACAACATCCTTTACAGCAGTTATCTTGCAGGACGCGCTCTGTTATGCGGTTGCACTGTACTTTCACAATTAAAATTCACCCTACTTTGACTGCGCAAGCTAGGATGAGGAATATGACACGTGTATGTCTCTAATTGTTGAACCGGCCGCTCAAATTTAATTTGGGAATCTGTGTTGGGTCTTCATATGGCGGTCTAACTGCTTCACCATTGTCTGACATGTTAGCTCTGTGTTACTCAGCATGTGACCTGACAGGGCCCATTTGTGAGGAGCATTAGTTACTATGTTGGACTCATCTACCGATCATATACACACAGATGAAAATTACATGGGTTTGCTTGTCAGAACATATCATTCACGTTGCTGTGGTAACCCAGTGTTGATCGCAATCAGCTAGGAGGACAGATTACGCAACCTGTGTGCCTGTGTGACTGTGTTATAGAATTCACGAAAGAAGTTAACGACTATGACCGCTAGAATATAACAAGAGCGATTAGGCACATCCTACGATAGCCAAACGTCACCCGACTTCATATGCAAGGCAGAAGTGATCCCACATAATGATGTTTAATCATGAACAGACATGAAGACGAGAGGCATAATTAAAAGGCATGTAATTAGTTTGACCGTAGTGACAGTCTGTCATGGCATAGGACGATGTGCAACAAGCTATCATGGCTGGTTGTGATAACCGCAATGGCACTAGCGTGGAAAATGTGGATGGCTTACAGTATTTAATTTATGCGTATCGAACTGATGAAGGGAAGCTGGAGAGTCTCCTACTTCACTTCATTTAATGCATTTAAATTAGCTTGACTGACTTGAATACTTGGACTCGCTCGGTAGCCGAATCACACGTCAACACGATGCCTTGGTTTTGATGGTTTCTGAATCAGGCATTGAAGGTCAGGTAGCAGAAGGTGCACTAGCCAGTTCTCAGTCGCATATTTCTTCCGTAGCCGTTTTTAAAATGTTTGATTGTTCAAGGTAACTTTTCCACTCAATAGCCACACCTAAGAAATAGCGTCATTCGTCGAGCGAAAGCTGAATTCCGACCCGAGAAGATGGGATGGAAATAATCTTTCAGTGCTATTTGAAGGGATATTATGCCCCATTAAAGTAGAGCGTTTCAGCTCAAAATCGCGCCCTTATTTTCCTTTGGAAACTGGTGGTCACATCATCCTGTGGTGATATTCGCCCTTTGCAGATGGCTGTATAGGATAATAAAACCCAACTCTGAAACATCCAAATAGGGTGAATTCCTGATTCCCTACAGTG
The DNA here is from genome assembly GCA_004794785.1 of Opisthorchis felineus. Taxonomy (NCBI): domain Eukaryota; kingdom Metazoa; phylum Platyhelminthes; class Trematoda; order Opisthorchiida; family Opisthorchiidae; genus Opisthorchis; species Opisthorchis felineus. The sequence goes on from SJOL01007337.1 coordinate 69,342, forward strand.
TTAAAACCGGACTTTTCCATGGAAGATAATTACGATATCTATAGAACCTACCCTTCTCCGTGGTGTGTACACAATGATTACATGATTCTAAGGTCGTCGAGCGCCGATAACATTGGCAACCAAACCACGAACAATATTCATAGGGAACCACGTGTATCAGCTTTCCCGGGAACTGCCCTGAAGTTGTGAGAATTCAAAACGCAAATACGACCAGAGCTATCTCACTTGCACCATCACCTCAAAGTTTCGTACGGTAGACCGGAAGGCTTTCAACTAACTCTTGATGTGTTCCCAAAGTTGCAGGGTTTTGAAGGTGTGGGAGGTGGCTGAGTAATGATCCTCAGTGCAATAAAGCAGGAGAGCCTCAAGTTAAAGCACCGGGCGTACATTGGAGAGAAGAATGAGAATGATGTATAAAATAATTTTCATCAAGGTATATAACTATAAAAGACTAGCATGGCGATGGCCTGTCATAATTTTTATCAGGTATGTACAATATCGTCAACTGGGAAGCGGGAGTGTAACACAATACCACGTGCTAATGTAATATTCGCAGTTGTTCTCCTTTATTCAGTAGCTTATTCCGTTATCTCAGGGTCAGACTTTCCCCGGGCTGGAAAAATATTTTGCAATGATAAATAAATAATAATCGTTTAGTCTTGACACCCTTCTGGTGCCTAGCTGCCATGCCATCTAAAGGAAACACAAGGGCTGAGATACTACCAGGTTGCCCAACCCTAGACAGGGGCAGTCGAGATGCCGCGGTTGTGTTCGAACCAGAGCCGGTCAGTAAGTTCGCGACTTAATCACTGAGCTATCTAGAGCTCAAAAATATATTCACATTCATACATAAAAACTAACGACATCTACGTGAACCACAATTGAGTCCCATCGTCACTCCGGTACGCAGTGAGCGAGCCACATTGCCCAGCTGTATTTCCCTGATGTATACGGTTAGCTGCATAGGATTTACTTTCGCTTAGGTTGGCAACACATGTAAACATCGATCCTAGGGCAATCATAGAACCTCATGTAGCGAACAATAGTCGATTCAGTGACAAGGCACCCTCATGCACAGCTATCGATCACTGAGTTATGTCGATTGCTAGGTCAGAAAGAAATGCGTGCAAACAAGTCTAACCTCACCCGGCTGTCATCGTATGACAGTGGGGCGGACAGTTAGGATAGTCATTGGGGTGCTCAGACATCGGTCTCATAGGTCACCTGCCCTATCATTTATTGTATTACACCACTAAATATTTGAGCTGTTCTGCTTTATATTTGAAACACAGAACGTGCGGAATTCTCGAACAGTCTGACGTTGACAGAAACCCAGGTAAAAATATGGTTTCAAAATCGCCGGGCCAAAGCAAAGCGTATACAAGTAGTGGAATCTGGCACCAGCGAACATGATGTAATCACACAATTATCCACTGTAAATGGAGACTCGGAACTGTCGATGGAGGCGACTATAAAATCAAACAGCCCTAGCAGATCAGAATGTGTGAGCCACTCCCCATTCGGAAACGCGAAAGAACCCACAGAAGTGGATAAGAAATCAGAAAAACCTTCGGCGCGTTTGGGAAACTCGTCAGTCAGCGATCACGATTTGTTGTTCGGTGCCCACTGTGACAAACCACCTGCTTGTAAGCGAACACCAAAACACATCATTCCGCACATTTACCATCGAAAAAACAACAAACTGATACAATACCCAAGTGAGACGAGGATTCCGGATCTCTGTACCTCAAACAAACACCAACTTACTGGATATCAAGAAAAACCTACGCGGGTCCTGTTTTACCCTCCAAATCAAGCATTTGTCACTGGCGTACAACATCCAGGTAAGTCACAGTCGACACTCCTGATCATGAGTAGCAGTCTTTAGCTTGAAAGTGGGATGACTAAGCAGTAGGAACGTAAGGAACAAAGTTGAATTGAGTCTGTTGTGAATAAAGGATAAATTGTGCATGCGAAACAGGGCTAACTTAAGATGCATATAGAAACCGTAGAAAATAGTACTTTCAGTGAGAAGACCTTGAATTTACAAATCTTGCTGTTAGTTTGTAAGCAGATTCAACCTGTACGAAAAAGTCGAGAAGCACGATACATCTTGTTAAGAACCACTGACAGTACGCTTCTCATTAATTCTCCATTTGATTTTACCCAGCAACACTGCCACCCAGACACCGATGCCTCCTCAGCGGTATGAATACCCACAGTTTAACAGAACATAACAATATGTTTGGAAGGAGAAACCCACTTTAGGTTATGTAGTCCTCTGAGAAGACATCGCTCTGATGGTCTGTCCACACTGGACAATGCGGCGTGAATCACAAAAGTGAATTGTTTAAGAAGAATTACTTTCTTCGACAAATACACTCATTTGCAACTCAATTTGGTTTTCACGGGAGACTCAAGTGAGTCTCTCGTTTATGATGTTCTTCAACTGAATGTGCTGCACACAGGCCGCCTCATGTTTCAGTTGGTACGATATTCGAGATATCGCAGTATATTTTCATGAAGGAAACTACTCACAAGGTTGCTGAAAACTCTTCGACAGCCCACGACCGGTTTCGCCCTTCTTGGGGCTCATCAGGTAGGCGCAGTCCCCGAGTTTCCGTCAACCTTATGTTCTACTTGAACCCAAATTGGACTGATTTCGACAAATACACTCATTTGCAAATCAATTTGG
>SJOL01007337.1:89282-113436 GCA_004794785.1 Opisthorchis felineus
CTTGTTCTTATGAAAATTCTCATTCTGTTTCTGAAATGAATGTCTTGCCTCATCAGTTTTTCTTGCGACACAAAAGATCGGAGCCAATATACAATGGATTAAAAACATTAGAAAACACCCAAAATATCCAGTTTAAGCAAAAATATCTATTTTGCTTGTCGATGACCAAGTTCGAACCGCTCTTCTCAATCAGTAAGTGGAGCATCTCCATTGTTTGCGATTCTCTTGGAAAGTCTATTTATGTCCTCTACCTCACAGTTTGTATCCTGTCAACGTCACTTGTACTTTTGAAGGCATGGTTCTTCCCATCAAAGCTCATCAGCAGTTTTTTGTCCGCCTTCAGAATATCCTTTTTCCATGACTCTCAAAAGTGGTTTACAGGGTCGGGGAGGACCCGTAGTCAGCAGTCATCCGTAAGTCACAGAACGTATCACGTTTACTTTTCTTGGAAAATTTGAAAATCGTCCGACAGCAAAATTAACGAGTGACCTTGACTGAAAATAGCGGACAACCAAAGCGCTGTAGGTTGGTGATTTATGTCCACGTAGCTATAAGACAGTCGCTGTGGTGGCACAATGGGTAGAGCGAAGTGGGATAGACTGATCAGTACCAAGGCGGTTTCGCCAGGTGTTTCCGGATGTTCTTTGTAGCTAGGTCCCTGTGAAACAGTGAGGGCTGAAACCACGATCAGTTCACTGCAGCCATGCCCTCTTACCCGTGCAGTGATAGCTTCCATTGTAAGGCGTCAACATTTGTTGTCATGTTAACACGCCTCGGTATCCGTAACCTTAAACCAGCCGCCACAGAACGCACCTGGGGGCCGGCAGCTGTGGCGCAAGTGCCACTAAGACGATCAAAACCACCCTTGCGGTTTTCCGGGGCGAGGAACGTCTTTAAGGTCTATTGGGTCCATGACTTGAGATCACGAGATCATCACTTGGTTCGGATTTACTCGAGAATTTCAGTTGGCGGAAAGACAAGGAAGCGCGCAGTGACCTCGTCTGGCACGCTAACTTAAAGCATTCGTGGAACATTTTCAAAATGTTCCATCGCCCCTGGTTTCACGTGCAAGTGTTCAGGCTTGATTTGATTACAGACCTTCACTGGACTGGTCAGATGAAGCGATTAACCTTATGTAAACTATTCGTGAGAAAATGCACACAGACCTTTCTCCACTCAATTGCACATTCCTGTTTTTCGCACATTTTCACGGAGGTGTGAGCATATTTCTAGTCCTTTACCTTTGTCGACCTTCAAGCCTTCTGTCAGTTTGTCATACCAAACACTGTAGCTTTAAGTTGCAGGCTTTGGAAAATATCACAGTAAACTCGCTTCAATCAATCGCTTCGAACCGGGCCACCGTGCGCTTCCTAACCGTGCTGCTTAATCTCGCTGTGCCATTTAAGATCATGTTGCAGCTAAGTGCCAAGGCAACAATTTGGATTATCAGGCATGAAGGCCGTTTCACTCCACCTTATGTGGAAGTGTCCGAGGTGCTGTCAAAGTGAGCCGATGAGGACTGAGTCGAATAAGTGCGTATATCATAGATTGCGCACATGTCAGTGAATGAAAGACAACCTGAAAGCATAAGACCTTGGAGAAGCGATGTCCAAGAGGAAATATGTTTGACTAGGGGACTGAGACACTATCCACTCAGAGAAGCGGATCAATCTTTCGAGATATTCGATCTCTGCACACAGTGTTGCTCGAAAAATAACTTAATGGCGCCTGTAAGCTCGGCAATACGTATGGATACTTTTTGGCTTATATTGTATCTGTTAGGAGTTTTGCTACAATATGATGTCAGTTGGAAAAGTTCCGCTAAATGGCACTATTTAGAAATAGTGCAACAACCCGCGCTCGACCACCGGTCGAATCAGATTGTGGGTGCATTTACACCTCATAATTTCAAAGCATGCGATGTATGGATTGACGTGGTCACGAAAATCCTGCAGTAGAGTGATAATACAAAATGGAATTTCGTGGAGACTTGCAACTCACCTGTGTGCTACGTGCAATTCTGACAAACGAAAAATGTGGCAAATTCCTGCGCGTGGTCTAACGAAAGTTATATTTACTCATTTACTGGGTTTGAAGAAGAAGCTGAGTCTGCTGCACAAGCAAAACAGAGACAATCAGAACCCCAGATTTCCTCCACTATGCCGTGAAATCCGCTTCAAATTTTGCACGGTAACAACGCGCAACCTGCCATGCAAAAAGAGCCAAATTTATCCCTGGGTCAATCCACACTGGTGTAACGCTGTGTTTACGCAGTCGCCTATATGGCTGCAACAGGTCGGCATAGAAGTGCAGTCTGCATTGTGCATTGTCCATCCATTTCACGACCATGTTCAAAGATCAGCCCATTACCAGTGGTGGTTGATCTACAGAAACCTAGCTCCTGACCGAATGCAAGAATTTGTGTTAAAAACATAAGCTGACTAGAATTGCCGTGTATTTTCTATCATACATACAGATTCAACGTTTTTCTGATAAGCTCTTCCGGAAAGCCCCATAACAAGCTGGTGGGGAATGCCGGTCGTGGACTCCCCCGAGGTGTAGGCTGCCTTCGTTGGGATCCTCTCCTGATGGTGCAAGGTTTGCGTGTTCTGTGACACCGGAGCCACAACTGGTCTTTTTCAGGCGGATCCTGTGAATATGTGTACTTTCAGGCTGTTTTCTGTACGCTCACTGGGTGACTACGTAAGCTTCCCGATTCCGGCTTAAAAAATTGCGCTTCACTTTGACCAGGCAAATAATTAGCCATTCATTATCTTCTTGTTGCATAAGTGACCTTTTCCAGAGAATACGCTCTCGGAGATGTAAGGGACAGTTATCTCATTATCAGCCAATGTTTTACCGAAAGAAGAATTGTTGCAGTCTTGAAGCAAACTAGCCATAAGGTTGATGAAAACTCCTCGATAGCCCACTGACGAGTTTCGTCCTTCTTGAGGTTCATCAGGTAGACTCAGTCCTCGAGTTTCCCTTCCGTCAACCTTATGCTCTACTTGAACCTAGACTGCACGGAATTCGCCAAGTTCACTCACTTGCGCACCAGTTTGGTCTTAACGGGAGACTCAACTAAATCTTAGCTGAATTTCTCAATATTGTAGTCTTCAACTGAATGTGCTTCACAAGGCCGCCTCATGAGACATCGTGGTGAAGTTTCTTGAAGGAAACTACTAATAAGATGAACTGCCGAGGTTTTTCAGAGACCTTATGAATGGGAATGAAATCTACCTTGGTTTAAAGCACTAAGTATAACAACGTGTTGTTCAAGGTGTCCTATTTGTCGTCGCCTTGTACGAATAAAGGCATCTCTGTTAGTTACCATGGTCAACGAAATGCAGCCTTAAGAAGCCTCTATGTAATTGAGCACTCCCTGATATCTGTGCCCAGAATTAGCGAAATGCACTGATTTGTATAAGGGAGAAACCTGAAGCCAAGCTGAATCTCTCGCTTATGATCTTCTTCAGCTGAATGTGCTGCATCAGGCAGCCTTATGTTTCACTTGGTACGATATTCGAGATATCTTAGTAGATTTTATTGAAGGGAACTACCCATAAGATGGGCGAAACCGGTCATGGTCTGTCGAAGAATTTTCAGAAACCTTTTGAGCAGTGTACTCCTTAACTTAAGAATGTTACTCCAGCACGTGACGTATTCTCAGTGTCCAATTATGGATCGAGAACGTTTTTTCTTGGACAATACACTTAAACGACGGTGATCTTATGGCCCATCGGATACAGAAATTCTCCCACTTTCGAAACTGGAAAATAATGCCGGTGAAGAAACTGCCTGAGGACAATGCTTGGAAAAGTGTCAGTGACTGAATAACATGTTCCGAACTAATTAGAAGCAGAATCGACGTCTGAGCGCTGAATGAAGTTAAAAATTTACTCCATTACTCCAGTCTAACCGCCTGAAATAAGCCTTGCAATATCTAGAATTTGCAGCTACTTATGTCATCTCTCCAAAATACATCCTTGTGGTCATGAACTTCAGTTGATCTCCACACGTGACTACTCTATCCTGTTTATCACTGACCGTAGTATGGATGGCTACGTTCAAAGCGCAAAGCGTCCTCTCCTGTCCAGCGCTCTCTCCTGTTCCACTTGTTACAGTGTGTTCAAGTACAGTGAAAATGTCACTGAACTTGGCACCCAACTATGATTGGTTTTAACCACAGCTGATTCGTAAGGGCCAAGCCACCCTTGATATGCCCATTTGGGCATTAGAACCATGCAAGCAAATCCCAAACTCAATGGGTCAGAAGTTCTGCCAGGTGAACGTGCGAACGTGGGTTCCTACGAGCCACTAGCTCAATGAAAGCACTACATTCCAATGAATGTAGCCGGCAATTACATGAAATTCATGAAATTATCCTAGGGAAAATAAATACTGCATTTCATGCGTAGCGTACATTCAAGTTATGAACTTCCTGACACGAGCGGTTCCCTAGCTCATTTGTTTTGGGCGCAAAAGCCTTCGAAATTCGCTGCGTTTGAACTAATCTAGCACTGCGGTAAGCAGCTGTTTCTCTTTTTTTAAAAATGGCTAACCATTTGCATTAGTCAGTCAATCTGGCTTTTGGCGCCATTTCGAGTGGCCAAGTAGTGGTAGTAGTTATGCGCCTATCACACAGTACAACCCTTGTTTAGTTGCGAAGACCGGCATGTATGTGGTCATGTTGTTTTGACAGTTCCTACCTATATATTTACCAACAGCCCCAGCAGTTGTGAGGACATTTGCGCAAAACGAATTGTGGTATGTGTACGTACGCATACGGTGTGCGCAGTTTTATGAAAGCGATTAAACCCTCCCCAGAAGGAGTTGTGGGTTTTGCAGATGGTGGACAAATTACACCGTTTCTGTCATCGGGTCAAGCCTGAACAAGGTTGACATGGTTGCTCCAGCATTCTTCGGCTACCTGACGAATCGGCTTTTCAGAAAGTGCATAGTTAGCAATGGGAAGGGCGAAGTTCTGTGTCGCAAAAACACCACATGACGCGCGCAGTTAAGTGGAAGTTGCCATGTGGCGAGATAGTTTTCCGCGTGTGTGTGCTGATTATCCTTCACTGTTTGACAGTTGCTGAGCGATTATACGGAGCGGCACGATGGATTCGGTGGAGCCATGTGAATCTGGCCCACGAAAGGTTACCGCATTCAATCTGTTAGGTGAAATTAAGCGATTCATACTCTGCGCCACTACGCAGGTGAACAGACAGTCCATTATCATGTCATGAATGATCATCCGACAAATGTTTCCAATGGCATCTTTCAGCCGCTTAGATAGATTGCCCACAGCTTGCTTTGACTTTTAAGGATATTCAGCGCTTGACTTATTCCTTGATGAGATTCGAGAAGGAGTGAAAAATCGTTTAAAATGTGTAGGCAACAGAAGACACAATAGCCTCAGATAGTTTTGCGAACGAATTTTACTCGTTATAGACCATAGCAAGTTACCCATAGGATGGTTGCAGTTTGATTGGTGATTCACCACAGGACGAAAACTTGACGGAAACGACTTGACGTGAAATTGAAGTCTTCAATGGAGTTTCCTCTTCTGAAAGTCTTGAGGTACAGGAATATGAACCTTTCAAATACTTGCATTTTGACGACACCAAGTTATTTCTGAACATGAGAGAACTTTCTTACGATCAAAGTAACTTCCCACTAAAGTGCACGTCCATGGAATCCGTCTAAAAGGAATTTTAAACGGCAATGTGAACACAGCTGAGGATGCTTTGGCCGGACGCTAATATAGACATAAGAATGAACCTCAGTATGGCATTAAAACAGAAGGCATAAGTCTTATTCTATTCGGTCTTTATTAAATTCCCCGCAAGGACGTTACATTAATTGTGGACCGCCTATGTGCAATTAATAAGAGCTAGTGTGCTTAGCTCCTCAGGCAGCTAGACAACCGAGACGCTTGGTCCTGAGGTAAACACTTCACGTCAAAAGACTTATGATCAACCCCACTTGTGCCCACTCAATGAATTTTAAAATAAGTGAAACGTTTGGTATGGTTGAGCTTTTCTAAAGCCGAACACATTTCCACCATGAAACTAAGTTTGTTACTGAGAGCGTGAGCAGGAACAATGTATGATTACTGGAGGGAAGATACGAAGCTAGTTCTAGCAATAGTAAACTTGTACTCGCCTCTGGTAGCACAGGAAAGATCCGTCGGGTTGGACAGTAATAGCCAGCATGCTCACTCTAAAACAGCAGTCAGTCCAGAGAAGTGAACTTTAATTTTTGTACCCTTTTTTGTGATCTTCTCTTCCTGTTCATCGTTTGTTTCTTAAGTACGCTATCATGTTATGTTATTGCAGCATTTTTTGGTTACTATCGTTGTATTGTTATATAGAATATTTCCTCTCTATGACGCACCTAAATAAAGGATTAGCTTCTCACGAGAGATTTGGATCTGAACGGCAGTATTTATGTTGGAAGACCTACCTAGGAAGGGGCATCCTTTGAACACCATCAAAAGACACTTACTTGCTTTCCACGAAGCCAATTTACATGTGCGCCAGAAGAAATCCAGCTCTTCCCAACACATGTGGTGTTTATTTTATTACTGAACGTGGAATCGCATTTTTGGAGCAAAAACAGCAAAACTGTTGTTGTTCTTCTCTGGGCCATTGCATTCTGCTTATGCAAGAAACATGTGTTTGCAGCTTCATATGGTACACACAACACTAAACTCATGGCCATGGTGGAATTCCACCCAAATTAACCCTGACCTTCACTCACCTATGTGTTTCGTTCAGATATCAGTGAAGTCAAGTATCGAAATAGCTTGCTGGCAGGCTCAAATGCGACATGCTCAGTGTCTAGTATAATCCACACAACAACGTATGGGATGCTTTGCTTTAAAAGGCGGCTTTTAGGTGTAGAACATTATCGAGATGGAAAGTGGCGGTCAGTTACAAGGTTCCTCAGGGCCTTTGCTAAGATTAGGGTGCTTCGGGAAATGATTACTGGTCATCTGCAACCCCTTTCGAGATGTTCCCAAATGACCTGCTCGTCGGCTTCTCTGAACATGAAGTCCTACTGATTACCTCTTCGTGGCGGAGGTACTTTTGCCAAATTGAAGAGTGAAGACCGGTATCAGGCGCTATGACCTGTTTGACGTACCATTCGTTGCCTGTCGAATAGCGGATAAAGCACATCCGACAAATGCTCATCGAGGCATATGAGGTCAAAGGTGCACTGAGCACTGAGCATAGATAATCACATCCGAAATGCACTTGAACTGGAAATACAGGCACTGGCACCCCGTGTGTCTCTTGATGCCTCTTGATGGAACTCCACTGTCTTTCCTAATTTTTCACCCAGAGATTTCTGTGGTCATAGGAGTTCCCTTTTCCGACTGTGCACCCGACACATGTTCTGCTTGAAGACAAATGTGACAGTAGACCTACAGGAAAATTAAACTCTTCCGCCCGTTTCGTGAAATTCCAAACAACAAGCAACTCTAGTCTTGGAATTCCCCAGTACCTCGACTGATCAGGCGGTACAGAGGACTGTTTTGAACGCCATACCAGAGAAGCTGTCATTCACTGCATGTGCACACGCAAGCTTCAATCTTGCATACTCCAATGTTGACATCCTGGAATACGTGCGATGGCGAGCATCATTATTTCACACCTCAAAGAGAATAATCATCGATATATCTTATCTCTTAAAGGCATACCTTCATGTCCCGCTTGGCTTTTTTAGACATTGGTGACACTTAACGCCTTTGTTTCCGTTTCTTGCTTGTCACTAAGACTAGGCCTAGGAGGTTCAGAAGTCTGCATCGTATATGTACAATGACGACTGCATTTTTGAGCATATTTTCAAATCTGTCGAGCCTGGATTATGTGGTGATGTAATACCCCATCATCAATGTTTTCATTTGTTACAAAACTACCCATTGCTTGAGTTTCCATAGGACTGACTCCGAGGTACGGATACCGCATAGTGAATTATCGTGATAAAACTGTGTTGCGCAGCGAGTACAGAGTCTGTCGCAAGGACGGTGTTAACAGTGTTGAAACAAGGTGCCCCCGCAGTCCACCCCTGACGGTCAGCCATATCGGGGGTGCGTTGACGTTGCCTGAGGCATTAGCCGCAGCCGCTACATCAACACATCGACCAATGTAGCCACGCCTATGAGTCCGCTCGGGTTGCCGTGCCGATCTTACAAGCCCAGGGCTCGAAAGGCCTGGCAACACTGCTGACCAAACACTCATCCGGGCCATACACTAGATATGACGCCTGTGCAGCTCCTGACATGCAGCAATGACGGGGCGCCGTAGAACAGATTGTGGCTTGGCGACCAGGCCTATAGCAACCGGATCGTCCATACCGTCAGAGTGGACAAAGGGATAGGAGGTTTTGGCACAAGTTATCAGCTGACGTGTATCTGGCACAAAGCGTTTTAATGAGCACGTCGTTTATAATATCAGGCTGTTGAATAAAATTTCGCAATATCAGTGTTGTTACATTGCTCCAGGGAAAGTCAGCAGATTCTGGACGGTTAATACTCGAATTTAAAAAGACGCAAGTTGTTCGAAGAAAAAAATGCACTTCGATCCAACTGCGTTCATGCTATTTTCTCATAGTTTATGGTTGATGCGAAAGCTTGTAACGTGAAATGACACCGTCCAGATCTTCGAGAGTCGCAAACTTCGTACAGTCATTCGCAGTTCTCCACCTGTCAATTCAACCATAGGGGCTTGTAAATTTCACTGAGCTTGCAGCTTCCCCCATCCCTTCTAGTTGTCTAATTTATTTTTGTTATGAGTGCGTATGCCTGCTCTAGGTTTCTTACTCAAGGTTGCCAAGTCCCAGTCCATCTGGCCAGGAAAACAGTAAAAAGTGCCGTCGAGTATACCACCCAGTATTACTTTTAGGCAACATTTCTGGATTGGTTATGACGCATCTGCACGTTGAAAGACGAGTGAAACACCAAGTTAGCTGAAACAACCTACTGATTGGCTTGAATAACCCTGTCCCACTTCTTGGCTGAAAAACAGAAGTAACTGCGCCATCACCCTCTTATTAGCTCACGCTTCAGTTCCCACAGGTCTCTTGGGGCTTTTGTCGGATTGTTAGCCAACAAGTGTTGATTGGCACCCAGTCGACAATGATAGTTGGAAAAATGTGGTAGATGGTTAATTGCTTTCGTGGTTACCATCATGAAATGACTCTTCTGGTTAGATTATGCTACTTCTGCTCGTGTCGGCTAAACAAAGCGGCATCATTCGAATTTTCATCATCACTTACAACACAAATGCTTTACTCTCTGGGGATCAGGTTGCACGTGGTGGCCTGTGGTGGCCACTGTCCCCGTCGTCTGGTCGAGAGCGATGATCGTGGTCAGTCATGCGAGGCTGATTAAATCGACGAGCGCGCGAAATCTCGTCAGTTGTTCAGTGAATGTTATAATTGCTGGTGAATATTGTTGTGTTACCAGAAACTGCCACTAAATACTACGGCTTTCGTAGCACAACTGTCATTCGGCAAAGGAAAATAAATTAAACCGGACACTGGTTAAGCTGGATGAAACAGCATGAACGTGGAACAATGACAGTGCAGTTCAAGATGTTTTCCCCTAATGTTTTCGTGCTTTTTTCGTACTGTTGAGTAAGTCTCAATACCCTTTCCCAGCATTGTGATAAGCCTAAAACTACTAACCACATTCAGTAGGCTCAGTCTGAATGCAGGTCCTGGATTTCTAAAACATCCCAACGGTTGGAACAATCAGGTGCGGAACGCGGACGGCTTTCAAAGTCAGCGCTTGATAATCTGTCTGACCAGTAGCAATGGAGGCAGCATTAATCTCTGGAACAGTCTTAACACTTTTGTATTGCCTTTAACACAATAAGACTAACCCGTGCGTCAGTATAGCAGGCGCAATTGAGGAGTGGTATTACCGGTCTTTTCCTAACCAAATGAGTCATTATGGTCCAGCAACTTTGGTCGAGTTCTCTCGACATTCAATGGCTCAGAGCTGATTATTACACCAACTGAGGGCGAACTCGTCAAATCGATGCATTTCTATCTGCTTGGTGGCTGGATTAGCGTTTCGATTTCAAATTTTCAGTCTCAAAGGCAGAAGCGCCCCTTCTATGGACCCCAAATTCATCTATATGGAAGCACATAAAAGCGCTGTTTGGACAGCCCAGCTGGTAGAAAATCTTGGCGACATCAGATCAACCCCCATTATTTTTGGGTAACATTTTGTCTGCTTGCGATTTCAACTGGAATTTTGCCTGGATGCGCCAAATTATCCACCAAAATTTTCAGTGACCTTGAACTACGACTGAAGAAAACGAACAGAACGAAACAACAGCTTCACACAAAAAGGAGAACTGATGAGTTTGGGCGAAATCGGTTGCGGGCTATTGAATAGTTTTCGGCAGCCTTTTGAGTAGTGTCTTTCAAGCAATTTTAAGCAGTTCCCTTCTGCAGTACACATACGTTTACCTTTCTTATGTAACTACAGATATGGGAAAACAGTATCAGTACAGAATGCCTTCACGTCTGATACGTGTGCGTAAGAAGTCATAGGTTCGTAAACCATTTTTAAGCTTTCTTCCATTCGCGAAATTGTAGGTGCAACGAAAAACTGCTGTAACAGAAAGTGGACAACATTCCACTTGTGCGGTTGCTATCGTGTCATTCACCCCCGTAATTTCCACCACTTTCCGCCTTTATTGACCATCCCATTTGAGTAGAAGCATTATTTGAAGACGTCGTGGAATGAGCTGCCATTAGATGATTAGAATGATATAACGTGCGGATGCATAGGTTAACACGTCTAGACGCGCCTAACCATGCTTATGTTAGATGGAACTTCGTAGACAAGATTCACTGATGGGAAAATGTTGTGCCTATAAGGAAGTGACTGATACCAGCGAAGTTCAGCTTCGAAAGGCAGCATGTCACAAATTGTTTAGTGTTTGCTCTGGTCTTAGAAAAACATACATTTAGGCCCTTCCATCCGCGTTGTGTTCGTGTTGACTGTTTGCACAAGGAACAACACAATGTTAATCAACGGGTCCCATATTTATACAAGCTGCTAGACCATATTCGATGAATAACTATGATTCCAAGTGGCTTTATTGACTTCTGTGCGATGTTTCCTGGTGTCTGACTGAAATCCATGAAATCTCCCTAGAAATTGCAGTCTTTGTTGAGGACTTTCTAAATACTAGTTTCCATTTACTACCCAATTTCTGTAAGGTGCCGTTATGTACTTGTGCACGCATTAAAAACCAGCTGATTTCATTTCAAATTTCGTTCTCAGTTAACCTTGAGTTTTTCATGAGGACGATGATCTCCTTGTTCTTGGGAAAACACCCCCATTGCTTCAGAAATTAATGTCACGTTTCATCCGTTTTCATGTGTTTAACACTTATTTTAGGAAAATTATATTGATCTTCCTTCACGACGCATAAGTTCAAACCCCATTTTTATCATCCGGTGAGTAAAACACAGCCACTGTTTTTAACTGCAAGGCCTTTTTGAGCTTTGCTATTAATTTTACCTCACATCAGTATCAAGTGTACTTGTATAGATAGGATATTTTTCACAAAGGAGCTGATTTAAACTGTTCATTGACAATTTTTTCTCCACCTGTCTACTGAGTTTGTAACATTCAGTCCATTAGGCCAGCCAATGTGCCACATGACCGGTTACATCCACACTTCATTGATGAACCCCAGCAGGGGTGAACTACATCGTGTGGTTGTGAGAACCGAGCACATCGTCTTTGAATAGGCATCCGGTCTATACCTTTTTCACGGTAAGGTGTCCCCACATTGAAAAGAGACTCGATAAGGTTCTTTAGCGAACCCGACAGAATGCCCTAAATGGTGTGCAGCTAATCGAGTTTCGTGACATAGGCTGAACACCCTTTGGGAAAAATTAATCCATTATGCAGTCAACTTTTTATTCCTAATGAGACAAATCACCTCGAGAATTGGTAGTGGCAACAGTCAAACAACCAATCAATAGACATTTCAGGAATTTTATGGAGATAGCTTACACCAGGACTACTTTAAATGAAGATCTAGTTCTAAGCCCGTGGTATGTTAACAGTCAACAACTGGTCAGATTGTCTGACTTATTCGACAGCTGGTCAGAACAATGTAGAACTTTTTAAATATTACATGTGTTAGATTAAAAGATGTGTTACGGTTTACTGTACTGCGGAACAAACTTGCTAACGTCTATCAGCAAAACACTCTTATCAGAGGTCTTCGAAAAAATGGGACGGCGTTATTGGCACTAATCTAAAATGATCTACGGCACTGTAGGTAAACCTGCAACAGAGTCAGCTGCCATCAGGCTGCATCAGTCTCAAAATTGTTAGCTCCGTTTTATGGGGACGTGTGGTTTTGTGGTTTGATCTAGATAACTCGCAACAATGACAGTGACGATTTTGGTGAAGTTCACCGTATACGTTGGCGCCAGATGATTGATTGACATGACTGGATACTGACAAAAACAGCCGCGGATCCTGCTGTTCAACTTTGTCTGTTGATACCCAGACCAGTGTACACATGAAGTGGTTCTTCTGTCGTTTCCCGTTCCTGGAAAAGCAACATTGCACGTAGGCTGTACAATACTGGTTCTATTATGAACGGTAATAGTTAGCGAGAAGGCCGTTTAAATTGGACATCAACCTTGAACTGCTAGGAAGTTGAGAGGTTCTATCTGAAGGTATTAATCTTGTCAAGAAAAAGATGCAAGACCTTCTCGGGTATGAGGAAGTTTTTTTAGCCTAACTGCGTAGAAGATTTTTCTCACACTGTGTTTCATAGACAAGCAAGATTATTAAAGGTAGAAAATCTTGAAATACCTCTCCTAGAAATCTCGTACCTTGAAAGTTTCCTGTCAGGCACCATTACTTTGCAAGCAAGCTGTAGACTAGGCGTTCAACCGTCAAATTCGTACCTCTCGGTAACAAATACCGTTTTCTCGCATCGTTTATCCACCAGGCAGTAAGAATTTCCCAGTTCTCTTAGATCCAATAATCAAGTGAAAAGCGAAACAGATTGAAACCCACAAATAATCGACTGCATTGCGTGTTTCGAGCCGTTGACGCGGGAAGCATACCCAATCTCTCAGTTCTGATTTACTGTGCTTGAGAAAATCATGTGTTTTGAGAAAAGCTGGTTCTTCCAGTCTTCTGCATCTTGAAATTAAAATCTGATAACTAAGAATTTTTACTGTGGATAACAGCGCCGCATTCTAATCCTTTTGGACAAAGTTCCTTCAGCAGCATAAATCGTCTTACGGTAGCTGAAACTACCAGATATAGTTTTGCACGATACAAATGAAGCAGAAAACTTCACACCCAGGGCCAGAGAGACAGCAAACAGTCGATTTTCTACTGTCCGGGATTCATTGGTTTGTAACCAGCTCGAAAATTTTAACGTCGTTGCCCTAACTGACGAATGTTTCAATTATCATGCAGTTAGAGCTACTCCAAGGTCATAGATTTATGGTGAATTTCATCAATATTAAGAACAAGGGACTTGGTATAAGTTGATTTCTGAAATTTCCAAAACTTTGGACTACAATAAATTATTCAACCAGAATAAGACTTATTGTGAGGAAAGAATTGAATTGATTGCGGATGGGACCGTTGGTAAAGCCAAATCTTCTGTAATATTTGGCATGTGATCCAGTTTTTCATTTCATATTGAAGCCATTATGAGGTCAAAGGGTCTCATAACGTTGCATTGCTTAGCATTCATTGTCTGCAGGTGTAGGAGATACAGGTTGCTGGCCGACAGTGATGGGAGTGAGCTCGAGGATGAACAGGCTGAATGGAATGGGGGTCCAATTGAAGTTAGATATGAATAAGTAGGATTCACAGTGCTTGGAGAAATTTGATCACAAATGGTTTGAGTTTGAGGTCTAAAAGGATTGTTGGAATAAGTGGGGCTCCTAGTGAACTGAGGACCAATACAGGAATCCGGCTGAGTAGATCGTGTGGGTGACAATTTGGCGGGTGAAAGGAAGGGGTGGGGCAAGAAATTTGTAAGTGCGATGGGCTTGGGTTGATTATCAAGGTTGTAGTGTCTGTGAGATGATCCCGTCAAACAAGTAACAAACGGATGCAAATTCAGGTTGTCTGTGGGAGGAGATGAAACGAACGTACCTCTGCTGATTTCAGGTGGAGCGTTACCGAAAAAAACCGGCGAGTTCTGTAGGCCGCAATCAGGCAGGGCACCTGAAATATAACAGTTGAAAAATAAAAATTGTGAGTAAGCGCTTTGCAACAGATGACTTGGTAAACATTGTTTGTACAGACCGACGACAATATTAGTGTGTCAAGAGAAATTTTACGGGGGCTGTGTCAAACAAAGTCACTCCTAGAGGTGTGCAACTCCCAAGGTTGAGCATCCATGGGGGCACCATAACCCGGCGTCAACTGCCAAGGTGCCTCAGGATTCCGATCAAATCGTCTCAACAGTTTTATCGAGACATCAAAAGACAATTGTCCGGACACCTCATCGTGAAAATAGAATAGCAGTGCCCGGCAGTATCGAATGATGCACTTGGACCTAGATAAAAAGCCACTTAAAGAAGGACGGTCATCACTCCTGTAGACTTCTCGTCTACCCAAGTGTGAACTATCACAATAAAATGAAACGCAGCTTTTCATCAAGCAATAGTTCACAATGGCGCACTGGTTAAAAAAAGCCAACGATTAGAGGCATTCACTACATTATCAGTTCAGCCCAGCATGACTTGTCCTGTAAATCGTAAGCACACTTTAATCAGAGGCCGAGGGAACCACTGGTAAAACGTATTTTAACAGAATGGTTCTCTAAACTTAATACCAGGTTCTCTGGGAAAGTGACCATATTATTCACTCCGAACTGGTCTACTATAGTTGTAACCTTAATAGTCACTAAACAAAGTTAAAGTTGTGAGGTGGTTCCTGACTATTAGAACACAAGTTATGGGGCACATAACGCTGCTAAGGTTGCCGAAAACTCCTCGACAGTCTACAGCCCGTAGCACTCTCCTTGGGGCTCACGATGTAGGTGCAGCTCCTGGGTTTCCTTTCATCTTATGTTCTACTTGAATTCCAAATTGTATGCAACGGGCTAAGTACGTTCATTTGCAACTTCAGTTACTGTTAACGGGGAGCTCAGTTGAATCGAATTCGAATTCGTCATTTATGACAGTCCAGATTTTTTAAGAACGACAGAAGTAGATAGAACATTTTGGGAGAGGATAACGGGAATAGGGTGGAATTTTTTCCACTGGGTTATTTGGTTGAAGCAAATTGAGAGGTTCCTCTGCCTGTTGTGTGTTATCCTTTCACTCTAAAAATTTCTGATCTTATGCAAGTGCCTACAGTGCCTACAGATTCGACTGAACATTAGGAAATTCCCGCCAATGTAGAAGGGGATGAAATCTTGGAAGCCTATTCCTGCCAAAAGCCGTTCATATCCAGGTAGACCTAGATAACGCATGTATTCCTGGTGTTACTTTAGTCACTTATCCGAAACTGAACTTTGTACCGACCTGATTTATTTAGGACGACGACTGACCCTTTATATCGTGCTTTTTACGAAGATTAGTAGTAGTTGGAACTTCAGATATATTTAGGCCGACAAACTATTCCAAAGTTTACTGTTATATCTTCAAAAAACAACCTTAATTTAAACGAATTAGTTTTCTTGCGCTTTGGGAAACTTTTTTTGGTCGTAACAGATGTTTCTTTCTAACCCATGTTTCAAGGTACTAAGGTGCCAAGAATTTATTGGCAAAACTCCTACTTCAAAGAAATGCGGCAAAATGATTTTGCTCGAAAATCCCTCGGGCTCAATATACACCTATGAGTTGCTGAGCGGTATATGCACAAAGAGTATCATTATGTCGTGTTCAGTGAACCGATTCTGTGCATCAGCTGTGCACAGAGTACACTTGTATTTATACGATTTTCACCCAAGTGCAGATTCCAAACTCATTTGCCAGTGATGTTCCTTTGAGTACTTTTTTAAATTGCAAAGTGACCCAAGTTAATTTGAAAAGAACCGTTCGTACTACTATCACTGATGCGATATCCTGCTGTGGAACTAGTTGTTTAAACACTAATCGTCTGTGCAGTGGAAGAAACAACCGTTCCCCTACTTTTTACCTGTCCTTTATCATGTTATTTTTGGTTGAGTTGGCGACAGTGTCAGGTTGGTGCTAAAATCACTCGCTAACTACTATGACAACAAACCAATGCATTCATATTGGAGTCATAAGGCGTTCTGTGACAGCGCACTTTCTGTCGCAGTGACTGGGTAATAAAGTGATGGTGGGAATCGCATGCTATATGAATCAGCAATAAACAAGTACACCATACTGCAACAAAAAAGGATGGGTCGATGTCGGTGAAATTCGAGAAGCGGAGACCAGAGAAATCATGATGGAAAAGAACGGATTTGTGATAGGAGTTAATAAAGTTGAAGGTTTAGGAAAATGCACTCATAATCCCTCCGTTTAAGGTCGTTGTAGTCACCATCTACAAGCCAACACAAGATAAATGTGTTCTCTATTTATTTTTGGTAATATGTGCGTCCTACAACAACTGACAGTATTTTTCTGTTCACTATGTGCAAATTTAGATTCCCACGTCTACAAACAATAAGCAAAGGGTTAGTTCAACATCAAATTAGGAAATGCCATAGATACTAGAAAGCTTTACTCTGGATTCCGAGTTTAGCTTACTTGAGAAGGCTGTTCTTTGTGCACATCACACTGTACCATAATACATCATAATACACATAACAATTTATAATATAAGTTGAAAACAAACAAGCTTACTTGGATGACACCGGTCGCTGTCCACTCCTTGTGGCGATGAGATGGCAGACGCCGAATTCTGGGTCGAAGTCATGTCAATCGTTTGGTAAGGAATGGTAGTTCGATTCCAAATCGTTGTACTTTCGGATCGCCTTGTTTCTGGATAATCTATAACATTTCGTGAACTGTTGGAGAAGTAAGAAATTGTGTGCCCACTAGAGCGTGAAAGAGCCTTTGCAGTAAAGTTTGCGTTACGGCTTGCTGGTGATGATGGCAGTAATTTCGAGCCCCCATGAATAGTTGACGTATCGGAAGATTTTGACAATATCAAGCCATCTGAACTATTCTGCTCTGAGTCGAATGAGGTTTCAACTTGAATAGGAGGAACTACTGTAAAAATGTTGGACGCTGTTTTCTGTCTGCTATATGTTGGGGTGTGAGGAGGCGTTGGCAGTTGCAAACTCGAATGTGAAGCCCGATCGCTGTTTGAGGCAAGACACTTTTCTCCAGAAGGAGTTTGTGATTTATTCGAGTTTTCTGTCTCTATGCGCTCTGTCGAATTTGGCTGGTATAACCCAGTATCAGCTTCCTGTAATCGTTTAGCTTTGGCGCGACGATTCTGAAACCATATTTTCACTTGAGTTTCAGTGAGAGTCAGGTTGGCCGAGAATTCCGCGCGTTCTGGTTGAACAACGGTAAAGTAAATAAACTGATTAACTCAAACATACTGAAAACAGTAATAAAACATCTCAGTCCGGGTATTCAACATTTTCTAGACGCAATCCGTGATGATGCCCGTAATAACTGGACTGCAAACTACGTAATGTAACTATCGGGGGCTGGTTTTTCTGTACAACGTAACTCGTTTGTCATTGTCATGTAGGAGAGAAAGAGGGAAATGTAAGTTGGAACTGGGCTCAGGTTGGATGACCGTAATGAAAGAGACACCACATGATGTTTGAACAGTAAAAATTTCAACGACTCCGATTAATCATATCTGTTGACCTTCGCTGCTTTGTTTTGACATCCTTCTTTTCAGAAAAAGAGTGGAATATTCAGCAAGACAAAATAGTCCAGAGATTTGCGACGGATATTTTCGCATCAAGGATATACAAAGGAGAAACGAAATCGGTTGATGAAGCAGATTGGCATCAGGAAATTTAACCAAAGCTTTAAAAACTATGTGGCCAGTAAAATCTGAGATACAAGTACAAGAAGCAGGGTCACTCTTATGCATATTCGGACTGGGAACATAACACTGCAGGTTTGCACAATAACCCGGATGTACTTCACTGCATATCTTCACATGTTTACTGCAGTCAACATGGCAGTTGAACAGTACAGTGCACTTCACTAAGGAAAGAGGATTGGCGTTCAGAAGCCAAAAGGGTAAGTTAAGGAAGAAAGTAGCAGCTGCATTCCAACCAGTTTGTGTTTTTTTGGTGCAGTGGCAAAGCTTGTGCAAGTATCAAATGTAGTATCCCTATACGTACAACGTGACTTTTGTGGTGCCAGGCGATAAACAGCAGTATTAATGGTCGGCCGCTCGGTTCCCAACCGGAAGTACAGTCCTAAATGTCCTAAGCTGGGTAGTGTGTTCTCTATCCCAGAACTTTATGTGCTTTTGTGCCGGTGAATTGGAGAGTTGTCAGTGTGGCACTAAAAGAACCTCTCATCTGTTGTAAAACAAACTTGCCCTAACACGAAAGCAATAGTCCTCTATAATTGCAATCATGGTCCAGTCACCAGTCCATGTTCCACTACCTCCGGCCACCAAATAGTATGTATTGTCTCCCATTATTTCACATGCAACTTGGCAACCGGTAACCGAACACAAAACCAAATTGAAGAGCTGAAAATCAACCGCATCTGTCTGTTTCCAAAACCGATCAAAGATCACTTGACCAGCTGCATCCGGCGCTGTCCATCGCCCGACAAGTACTAGGGAATATAAGCTGTAATTCTAAGGTGCTACATTTGAGACATCCGACCGATGGCCATTATAAAGCAGAGAATCCTTATTGTGTAGACTGAACCAGCTGTCAACTTCCTTTTCCATGCTCTTGTGATATTTGAACGTCAGTCTTTTTTCTTTGGTAATTTAAATTCCCCTTTTCGTCTATCATTTTGAATGCAAAAAAGCTCTTAAAGCGGTGCAGTCAATTGCAACCGGATCAGCTTGAAAGTGCGTTTAAGATCGCTACAGGGAAACGTTATACAACTTGAAACTACTTGCCTTAACTACTTTGGTGGCCAAAGTGTCCCATGACCAGCCTGGTCCAGTTCTCAGGCCCTTACAACATGTCAGAATAGACAAAGATTTTGTTGCCTGTGTACCAAAAAGCATGGTAAGTGTTACGCAACGATCCTTGACTTAGATCGGATTGAGGGCTTTAAAACTGAAAAGCAAACGGATCATAAACACTCCGTCACCGCTAGTCCATAACATAGCTAGCCTATTAACCAAAGAAATTTATAACGGAATATCACATACATCAGTGATGTGACGTAAGCAGGAAACACAATCGTTTTATTGGCGCATAAAGTAAAAAAAACTATACGTGATGTAAGTTAAACGCCTAAGCACTACTCCCAGCTTCCCAAGTAGTATGGACGCCACGTCTCAAAGCCAGTCAGGAATTTTGAGGTTTTCATGATACACACAGTACCATAGTATCGTGACGTAAACAACGACGAGGCTTCATCCCTTTGGATTATCCCACTGAAAATGTGCATTGCTTCAGTTGTAGGTGCTGTTGCTCTATGTCTGACTCATGTTACTAGCATCCTACTATATTGTATTCCCATACTAGTAAATATTACCACAATTATTATCATTCATACGATAGCGATCGTCAAGAAACCGTGAGCTGAATTTATAACGCATATTACGACTCCAGTTTCCCTCCATCGCTTACTTCCGAATAGGTTTGACGCATGCCTTTGCCAGATACGGTAGTCCTCTGTTCAACGACTACTCTCAGTGGACATCCTAGGTGGACTTAGCTGAGAGTCGACCGCATATTTCTCTAACCTTTCATCGTGATCGAACGAACAGACAGACATCCCCGCAAAGATTATCTCTGTCATTCATGGGCGTCGTTATTGTGGTAAAGGTTAGGGAGGGGGAACTTCGTTAGGTTTCCCCTAAACACCTAGGGAAACATCCATGTCCTAATTGGTGTCCAAGTACGTGAAAGCTTAGTGCAATAAATTCCCATACTGGTCCTTGTTGACAAAAAAAGTTGCGCCAAGGGAAGCTTTACAGCGTTCTAGGCTGATAGATGAAGGATGGTCTACCAAAAGGTAATGATTCTGAGTAAAATTTCACGGAACTCAAGTGCAACGGTCCTAATATATGGCTAGTCTTCCTTCGAGTGGGCTTCATTGGGGTGAGGTAGGCTTTAAGTCGCTCTCTCCCATCGTTGTGTCTGCGCCCGTCTCCATGTATGTGTGTGTGGAGTCGTTGATATTAGTCGTATTTTTCCCGCGAATCATGTTTATGCTTAACCTTACTCTTTAGGTCATAACTGTATACACTAGTCTCTCACCCGGTTGTGTTCTTTCCCCCTCCGAACCAATTAGACCGCCCTAGCAGTTCCACTAGGCAGAACTAGTTTATTTCGTCACAGAACTGTCAGAACTCATGTATGATGTACTGTTTTGGCATCGGCATCGAGTGCAGGACAGTTATGCTCAAAATGGTACGATAACCAATAAGTGACTAAAAATGACCGCAAAACAAGTATTCAATCGACGTTTGGACGCGACCACTGTGCAATTGCCAGGTCGGATACTTCTAGTGTGCTCGACATACATGCATAACAATACTGAAAAGAACAGGTGCGACTCAGGTACCAAGGCCAGCTTATTCATTTCTTCTGCCACCGATCACCGCCCAAAACTGGGCTAGTTTCGAATAATGAACCATAACACAAGTAAGGGGTTTTTAGTGTGACGACTGAAACTGGGGCACCAGGCACCAACCGAATTGAGCATGAAGTTGATTACACGCTGACTGGATCACTACACGTTTCTGACCATAAAAAATTGAGGTCCGTTCACAAACTCTTATTTTGTGAGTTGGAAGGCTGGCGAAAGTGACACCTTAACGAAGAATGATCGGCTGTTCGGTTGTGAAGTTTTCGCAGCTATTCATTCACGCTACGCTAAGTAAAGCAAATTCAAACTTCGTAGATATTGTAAGGGGTTTGAACTTTGTATCTCAACTTGTAGCGAAATCCTAGAACAATGTAAATTATAGAGAACTTTGAGGATCTTCTCAGTCTTGAGGTTTCTTCGTAGGTTTCTTTTTTATGTGCTTTTGACAACTGTGCGTCAAACGCATACTCATGCCGGAAAGTGCTTCGACCCGACCACTACATGTTAGCATGGGTGATCAACATAAAAACAGCAGGAGATAAATTTTAGTCAATACGATTAACCCATTAAGAAATTCTTTCACGTCAAAATGGCTTCCCTCACTTCAACTTTCTGACTGACGCTTCCGTAATAGTATACCCAGAATGCTCCGTTATATGTGAAAATAGCCCTAGAAGTGTGTTGTCCGTGAAATTGGAA
Organism: Opisthorchis felineus; assembly: GCA_004794785.1. Lineage (NCBI taxonomy): Eukaryota > Metazoa > Platyhelminthes > Trematoda > Opisthorchiida > Opisthorchiidae > Opisthorchis > Opisthorchis felineus. The sequence continues at coordinate 110,685 of SJOL01007337.1, forward strand.
GTGTCCAACAGTTAAAAGCGGAAGAATTCCCGAAACAATGACGAATATTCCAGAAGTAGTTAAAATTTGACCACACGAAAACATTTTATGGTCACAAGTAATCCTAGCCATTATTTTCCACATGGTGTTCGATCACATGACAGCAAGCGCTCAGCCCCCATCATTGCCACTCCAGAACGGGTCTCTAACATCCAAAAACGTACAACAGTTAAGACTCTCGGAAGTCTTCTGAAGGGATGAATATTTTTTGAAGTATAAAACTTACCTATTGTCGGTAGTGTGTGGAGATTTTGGAATTTTAATAGAGATTTCATCCTGTCAGTGAAGCCAATCCGAAAGCCGAAAAGCTGTTTCATCCTTATTGGTAGTCATCAGCAGTGTGCACCTCACGAAACTCCAGTGTATGGAACCCGCGATTTACCGGGTAGTAGTTTGAACACAACCTTTTGGCCACCAGCGGCTGATCAGTGGCGTTAGTAACTCGCACCTAGACAGAATATACTGCCGCTCAGCCTTCAATCACAAGATTTGGCACTATATTCTGTCTAAGTGGGAGTCACTCACACCACCGGTCAGCCGCTCGTGGCCGAACGGTTGTGTTCAAACTACTAAACCGAGGGTCGCGGGTTCGAGACTCTCTTAAGTTTTGTAATATGCGCACTGCTGAGTCCCAATAGAAATGAAACGGATTTACGGTACATCCCGGCTTTTCGGCATAGATTGCCTTCATTTATAGGAGAAAATCTCCGTCAAAACCCGTCCAATCTGAAGAATGATCTTTCCCTGTGGATTCTAACTTTCCAAATCTTGTATATGCACTACGAACGCACTCTATACCAAGCCCATCAATTTAAAATACTATAGATTTATTAAGTTAGGTCAATTTTTCCATGTGACAGAACATTTCCCTGCTTAGCTAAACCATCTAGAGATAGCAAAACACAATCACCGACTTGAGTTTAACTTAACCCTACCTTATACCCCCCCACAGGAGGTCATGGCTCACGCAAATTAAAGGGCGGATCTGTAAATAGTACGCTCAACATTCATGCCAATGTTTCGAATTTCTAAGAGCTCTGCACCGCAATAACCATTGAAAACATACCATGTTCCCAAAATAATGACTTTATGTTATCGGCTGATGTCTAATAAAGCATGGAAAGTAAGCTCAGGTGAAACGGCGAGAGAACGCTCCAGTGGAAATGAACTGGTCAATGGTGCCTATTGGATCCATAACAGGGCAACAGACGAGATAGTAACTTGGTTTATTTTGACGGTGAGGAGGAAGTGGTATCACTGGGGTGATGAGTAACCAAACAGTGCCTTCGACGACGAGCCCATCAAAACGGAAATTGTTAACCTAACTCATTATGTCCGTGCTCTTTGCCACTGTCACTCCCCGGGTCTCTGGAACCTTGAATGCAAATAAAGTTGTTTTTACCACTGGTGAGGTCATTAGATGAAACAAACGGATGAAGCTGAAGCTCACCTGCAATGGATAGATATTGTTTTTGCCGGAATTTTCTCTCAAGTGCCACAAGTTGTTGCGTAGTGAATGGTGTTCGTGGTTTGCGATTCGGTTTGTGCTTTCGCAATGTGCACTTCTGTGGGCCTGTTTGATCTGGGGGGAAACCGTTTTGAAATACACTGAATAGTTTCAAAGTTCCCATTGTGAATTGTGTCCTAAAAAATTGAGTCAGTTCACTTCAAAACCCCGGAATTGCTGAAGGACTGTTTCATCCTTACTGGAAACCACTAACGGTACACAGCTGACCAACTACAAGACTGCGTGTGAACACTGCTGCTGTGAAACATCCAACTGAACACTCAGCGCGCTGCGCCTCCAGTTAAAATGCTAAAAATTTCCTTCAGGATAAAAAGGCCTCATTTGGACTGGTTTAACGTGACTCGAGAAGCCTTCGTTCATGGACACAGGTAAAGTCACATCATGTGCCACTAATTTGCGCAATTGGACGATGACTAGAACGTTAGTGAGCAGGTGCGTAAAAAATAACTGACTGATCTGATCGACTGGACGTTATTCTTCATTTGAAGATTTGATTACACATAGTCAACTTAAACTATTCTAAGCAAAATACTTGACGAATTTTTGGGTTCTGAGGGAAATTAAGCCTGCAGCTTTCAGTAGAGGGTTTGAAGGAACTTTCGAACGGTGGCTAGATTCTTGACAGTGAGTGGACTGAACATACTAAATTCCTTATTCCCTTACTTACTTACCTACTTGCTCACTTACTTGCTTACTTAACCGAAAAATAAAAAAACCTAATTAAGTAGTTAGCTTACAAAATAATTAATTAGTGGATTAGAAAGTAAGCCATTTGGATGGATGACACAGACTTACACAAAGCCAGGATTTCCACTTATGGCACTGTGCTACAAGGTCCTCTCAAGCATTCGATATCAAACTGAACAGTGACATTGATTGAATCTCGGAGAATCATTCTCGCTGGTCCATAATATAATTCAACCCGATGAATAATCAGACGTCAAGTGAAAATTGGCGTGCGCACCGATCTTGAAGCCGGGTGGAAGCTAAGAAAATAGAAGAGGTGCCTAAAACCGGGACTGCCCGCAGGTTATTCCGGCTGATCCATCCGACTGGAAACTACCGGTGAGCGAAACCATCAAGGATAAGGTTGTTGAGCCCATCTTCAATAAAGAAGAACTCCCCGATCGCTGGGACGAGCATTTTGAATACCAATCCCTGTGAACGACTGCTGCCACTCAGCGA
>SJOL01007337.1:125432-135465 GCA_004794785.1 Opisthorchis felineus
TCTTAATTACTTTGTACAGTTTTCTTATGACTTTCTACGCCATCTTTGGTTCCTAAACACTGTCCATGAGGACAGTCCATCCCAGGAAAGGCCACAGAGCCTCTTCACCTGTGTTGGCTCTCATAGGTCGCTGCATTGTGTGAGCCTTCCTAGATTAGAAAGTTTCAAAGTTTCAAACGTATAGGAAGCACAATCGACATTCTGTTATGAATTTTGTGTAATTACCCGACAACACAATCCACCACCTACTGCCATCATGGTTAATGTGGATATTTTGTATCAGTCGGATGTGACGAACATTCGTGCAGCACGTAATCCTATTTACTTCAGCGTGTTAAGACAAAATTTTTGGTGGTCGGAAAGATTACGGAGTAAACAGGAAGACTTGGGTCAGATTGTCAAACTAGAAGTGACGTATGATATTAGGGAACTTATTTCGAATCATAGTGCGGCAACTCAGCGGAAGTCTGCAAACTTGAATAAGTGAAGAGGACGTCCATAGTCCACGCAGTAATTCTGCTAAGGTAGCGCTAATGGTAAAATGATTGCAGTCTCAAAGACGAAAGCCGCTTTGTCTCCTGATGATCATTGCCTCTGTCCAGCGAAGGTAGTTTCTGGCCCCTGATAACTTCGAATCCATTGGTCTAACAAACGTGTCTAACTCTAAGCTCATTACTTTAAACCAAGGTATCTGAATGCTCTTACTATTACCCTTGTATCCCCTTTCCGATTTGATCACCAGAACCACACAGGTTCGCCTTAATCCCCCAATGATTATAAATGTTTTTAACGCGCTGCAGTACATCAACTTTCATGCACTTGGAACTCAAAAAATATCCACGTCAATTGTAGTGACAATAGGTGGGGAAATCAGATGCTAAGTTTTGTACTCCTACCAGAATATAAATAATTCGTTATCACGTTCTCCCATTATGTCACAACGAGTACGATCTGATCTCAAAAAAGCCGAACGTTATGCAGCCTGTGATTCTAAGCGAGACGAAGGTTCATTGTACCCCCAAAAATGTCATCTAAACTTGTAGAACAATAAAACGAGCAGTTTGGATGGTAAGATCTGTAGAAAAATCGTAGCCCTCTTGACGCTTCTGGATAGAACAATTTCATATACCCATCAAGATTCGTGGCATGCTTCCACAAACATTTACTTTTCTAGTATAATCTCCAGTGTTTTGTTGAANTCTGACAAACGTGTCTAACTCTAAGCTCATTACTTTAAACCAAGGTATCTGAATGCTCTTACTATTACCCTCGTAGCCCCTTTCCGATTTGATCACCAGAACCACACATTTTCGCCTTAATCCCCCCAATGATTATAAATGTTTTTAACGCGCTGCAGTACATCAACTTTCATGCACTTGGAACTCAAAAAATATCCACGTCATTTGTAGTGACAGTAAGTGGGGAAATCAGATTCTAAGTTTTGTAATCCTACCAGAATATAAAAAATTCGTTATCACGTTCTCCCATTATGTCACAACGAGTACGATCTGATCTCAAAAAAGCCGAACGTCATGCAGCCTTTGATTCTAATCGAGACGCACTAGTTGGGTGCGAGGGAATCGGGCACGTGATAATTTATCTAACCGTTTCAAGTTGTTGACCGCGAAATCACTCCTTCCTCAGCTAGTTTGGAGATTTATTCAACCACTCTAGTCACTGGTGACTAGTCAGATTGTTCTGTGTAAACAGCCATCGATTCCTGCAGAGGATCTGATGATAATCAAGCCGCAGGTTGAGGAGTATTATGCAGGTATGAATCACTTGTTCACATTGCTGGTTCAAACAGGTAAAAAAGGCCTCAAGTAACTGAGTTGTTCGGAATCCGGCTATCCGGTAAGGCTACGGCACATGGTTTGGTAATTATTGGATCAGACATCTGACTGACGATAGACCATCTCAGAAAAGGGAACGTTTTTGTGACGCATGAGGGTGGACTATCTTCAAAGGTACTGTATACGCGATATTTAACCTGAAATCGATAGAGATCGGTAAAAGCCAGACCTCTTGTTTGACCACCAATGGTTTCGCCGGATAATCAGTTTGGGTAAGTCACTCTCAGGAGTTTCCCATTTATTCAACCCTCCAAAAATGACTCCTTAATAGACTTAAGCCACACAAGAGCAGGGAAGTGATGCACCCGCACATGCAAGGTTACCTACTTCTGCCATCCTCAGATATCTTTCCCCGATGCCTTCCTAGCCTGGCAGTGGTTGGCTGACTGCGGTGAGCTAACAAAGAGACGGTGAGTGAGCCATTGAAAATGGCACTCGCCACGGCAACCAACACGACATTTACTGCGTACGTTCGTTCTGCCACAAAGTGCTGCTTTTCACGTCAAACCCTCGCTGGCAAAGAGTCCTCATTGAACAGGGCATGATTTGACAACTCAGAATGAAAGCTGCAACAGTAAACTGAGTGCTCTGGGATCTTCTCGCACTTTTGACTTGGATCCAAGTAGCGGATGTCTAGAAACCCTGGAAACTTATCCTGATTTTTATCCGGAGTGCTTAATTGGAATATCTGTCGTTGTGCTCTTGGCCTGTGTTGGATAGGGTTAGCCACGAATGCAGGGTCAGTCCCGTCAGCATGAGGCTTAGATGTTTTTCGGGCTTGTGTACACTTTGTTTTTGACCAGTTTACCTGAGAATGTTAGTTTTTTCATCCGTATGTTCCCACTTACTTTCCTACTTTTTTTCCCCTCACCAGAATAATATCTCCACGTTCAGTTTGGCACCGGTATTTAATGCAGACATAGTAAATTCGGTAAATTAAGTTACGAGCGCCCGCCTAAATAATGCCCGATCGGTTTTAGACAAGTTCTGGTTTTTGATGTGGCTGGAAAGTGAATCCAAAGTTCTCAATGAGCATCAAGGTTCAATGTACCCCCAAAAATGTCATCTAAACTTGTAGAACAATAAAACGAGCAGTTTGGATGGTGAGATCTGTAGAAAAATCGTAGCCCTCTTGACGCTTCTGGATAGAACAATTTCATATACCCATCAAGATTCGTGGCATGCTTCCACAAACATTTACTTTTCTAGTATAATCTCCAGTGTTTTGTTGAACGGCATGTTTGGCCACTTGACCAGTTATCCATAACTGGGCAGAATAGCACCCAAATACTCTCATCGTGCCTAAATTTCCTCTACATGTATATTTCTTTCTTTTGAACGAGCTCGCGGATTACTTCAGTATTAATCGAATTTTAAAAATTCGGTAATCGTTACCGAGATTAATAGGGAACAACCACGAGAGTCATTTGCAGAAAACGTTTGCCTGCCAAATCTTTGTGCCTCGAACCGGATACCAGTTTCCTCAAGAAAAGTTGCAGCATAAGCCCTAGTCTACTTCCAACACATCAACAGTGATCTACCGTGGGATGTGCGAATGCGACTTCCACATTCATGTCTTATGGGAAGGCGCTTTTGCCATCCCTCCATCTTGTTCTGTTAGGTCAATCAGAGGAGAAATTCTATTGCGATTGCTGTTTGGTTAATTTCCATCTGCATCCCTCGTATCTTATACTGTATACTTTTATGCTTGTTTCTTGGATTTCACGGAGTAATCATTATCAGGTCCGAATGTTAAAATCCGACTTTTTCACATTGTCGGTGGAAAATTTGTCGTTCTACCCTTGTTATTTTGGGGATAAAGTGATAGACTGGGACCAAGTGAACCACACGTGTGGTAAGAAACAAATGAACTAGCCATTAAAATAGCCACACCGTTTTCGATGAAAATGCGGTCAAGTATATTGTGCGCTGTGTGTGGCATCCAGTTAGGTTGATTAGTTGAGGGAAAAACAACGATAATTGCAGGGATTTTTAAAAGTTTCGATTACCGTGGGTGACCTTCCTCATGCAACATGTAAAGCATTTTATTGAATGATACGACGCTGTAAATACTCTATAGTATCGAAAAGTGGATGCTTAGATTTGCCAGACTGACGAAGTACTTACTACCTCATGATTAAAAATCTTGATGAAAAGTGATTGCACAGGGGCGACATGGATCGAAAAAGCATGCGAACTTGATATTCCGGCCCCTGCTGGATGTAGTACACCAAGGATCTTACGCCGCAAGAATCCGGCAAGCGGAGCCGAAGCTAATTTATCCAAAATTTGGTCCTATCACATCATACACGAATACAAGCTAGAAAAAAAACTAAAATAGAGAAAAAACGTTTGGGTTCTTCGGTGCACGCAGAAAAGTTACAGATAATTCGCTCGGATGTTGTTGCTCAATAGGTGGTTATACAAATTTCTACTAGACATTTTATGACGTTTTGAGCGGTTTTAGTGCATCAAAAGTAGACCTACCGTATTTGCTAACCAGATCGAACCAGTTATTAATCACTGCTTCTGAGCCAGCAGGCAAGTAGTGTTCGAATCGTGTGGCATACAAATTGGTTTTACCAGCGTCTGTCGACTGAATTCCATGATCTTTGGGAAAGGTGACATTATCTTGAACAAGGGACGACGCATGAAAGCCACCTGTCACAGATTCTATCCGGGATTGGAGTAGCCTAGTCCATGTGGTTTCTGTCGAGCGACCTGCTGTTATCCTCACCTCAGTTCCGCGTGAACTACTTGAGGTCGCAGTTAGCTCACACTGCAGAAAATTTTGGTCACAGTCTCTCGATGATTGGACCTGACATAACTTGGTACAATACGGGTCCAGCAATGAGCTAAACTTGTTGGAACCCTCAGACTGTACACACTGTTTTCGATCTGTATCGTGCTTCGGTTTCCGAAGAAGCGCATCTATGGAGAAACTCAAGGAGTATGCCGTGGTTTGGTTATTCTCAGCCATTGTGAATTTTTATTCAGCTGCTTCAGAGATACACATTGCATAGGTAGCACCAATTTTATGATTGATGACTGTTCGCACCTTGGACGGCATTGCATTGTCTATAACACTTGGTCTGAATTTGCAAAAACTTGGGCCTACAGCGTACTCCATCACAGGTGTACGTCCATACATTTATTCCCCCGATGGCTTCATCGAACACTAACTCCTTCGGCTGCGTCTGACCAAGAAGGAGACCATACGAGCGCTATTTTGCCGCAATCGCACTGGGTGAATAGCCACCAATCACGATGTGGGAATGTACACTAGGATTTTCTCACCCCCTCTAACGGTTTGTCACAGCCGTTTGTAGCGCATTCGTTTCGTGACAGTGGTGAGGCATGAGTGTGGGATGTGGAAATTGTGTGCATCAGTGTGTGGCTACCTGCAGATGTGTCAGGCTACGGTGCACACCGTCTAACTCAGTCCTTCCTATGTAATGGGAGGTATGAAAATACACACAGCATCCCAGGAAAGAATACAATTATTTTGTCAGTTATGACAAATAAATCGGAAGATTCAGCGCAGATCGCGGCTGAAAAGTGACTGCTAATGATGGCTTATCTGGTCAGTGAGAGAGACCAGGACGGGATAACGTGTCATGAGCAACCAAATATTAACGGTTTATAGTGGAGTTATTTTCTGCTGCTATTACAAAAAAGCCTCCCAACAGGACTGTATGTAATTGTGGTTATAGGGAATTATGAGGATGGTAGAAGGGAAAGAGTCTGACGTGGAGAGGAGTAACTGGGCGCTAAGTAAAGCATTGTAATTGGCGACAAATGCTATACACTGACCTGTTCAAATTTGGTATCCACTTTCCCCGCGCTTGAACAGCCAAGAATCTGTTCCAGTGCGGTTATTCTAGTTAGTTCACAAAAAATGGAAGCACCAAATCATACAGTCCGATCAGCCACGAGTTTCGAACTTCGTTAATCTGACATTCGACGAGAGTACGTTACTGCAATGCAACCACAGTACACTGGACGCTCACACATGGTTGGAATGCGTGGATTTATGCCTCGTTGCCGGGAAAATTGGGTGTCTCATTTACAGTTATGGGATACTGTACTTTAGGGACAGAGAACAACAATTCACTTTTATGCAGCGATTTCAGTTGCCTACATAAAATTCTGTGGTCTCCTCTAAAAATGCTGTTCTCTCTGCAACTAAGCTACCATTTCACTCCCAATGAAGTACAAGACAACGAATTCGCTAACTCACTCTTTTTGGTCCTGTAACACGTAGCATAACTGACAGATATGGGAGGCCGATCATAAGGCTGCAATCTCCCACTTCCCAGACGAGTGTCCTACCACCCATAGCTTACCACACGCCGCATCTATCCTCTTGACCTGCTCACATAATTAGTCACGTATCGATCCATACCGAAAACAGCTGTATCTTACTACATTAAGACAACTGGACAATAATGATTCTGTCAATTGTTAAATCGAACGACCTATATAAAACTCTTTGACCCCTACAACGTTTCCAATGCTCATCACATTCTTCATAATCACAGTTAAACAAATAATGGCACACAAACGTGTAATAACAAACCATTAAACTCCGGTCTCCACACCCATCCACTGGCATCCGACCAAAATCATGCTACTTGTCAAACTGTTAACCGAGCAGCGGGATACGGGCTTGGTGAACACTCCCATGCGTACGCCTGTGGGTGTGTCTGGTTGCACAAACCAAACCAGGCCAAACCGAACTGACCAGCTGACCGTGATGTTATTTCGTTGGTGCCATTTTTCTAACGTCTATGGCAGTGGTGGTAGTGGTTGTTGCTGTTGTTGTTGTTGTTGAAAGAGACATATCATTTCCAATTAGGTCTAATTGGCTCACTAATTCATTATCCATGTCCAGCTGCCTTTGGTTGTTGGGTGTGTGGCGCCAGTGAAATTAAATGTTGCACAGATGGGTGGACGGGTCAGCTATGGCACTGACGTGCACAGCCGAACGCATACAAACCTATCCACACAGCAGTTTGCCTTACATATAGACGAATAGGTCGAGTTTTGAACGAAGCGTTCTCTCATCACTAGTTAGGACCTTACTGGTAGGGATGGCACCTAAATCGGATGATGACAAAGTAAAAGCGGTCAGGTCAGACTGACCGGTGTCAACACAGTTGGAATTCTAGTTTGTGGCTACCGCCTGTCGCAATCACCTCTCCCTCCTCACCCTACCCCATCCGTCACGGTGGTTGTCCATGTTTCTCCACTTGGGCGAGAGGAGACGAAGATCAAAAAGCGCGGATTTGTTGGTTACTGTGACGACTCGTGCTTGTCAGTAGGATGTCGATAAATGCACATACACATACGCAAACAGTAACAACATGACTTGGCGCCAAGTTACTGTCCGAGAACGAACTGGTTCATTTGACTGCGGTGTGCCACCCACATCAACTAAATTTGCTGGCGATATCGGGCGCCGCCTGTTAGAAGTAAAACAACCGGACTGGTTGACCCGGCACGGTTGTGGTTTTTGCAGCGCACAACAAAGTTTTAGGGGACTGCGAAATAGTTCTGTCTGTACAGTGCGACGTACAGAAGTTACAGTCGTTTTGCGGCATCCCAAAGAGAAAAAAAGTATTTTGCAGACTTCAAAACAAGCAAAAATCTTTCGATTTTGTGGTTCTAATAAACTGACAGTATTTTTCTGCGTTTTGACTTGAAAAGTTCACCCCGACTCATAATTATGCGGATGCGAGTTTTTCTCCCCCAAAAACTTCAGATCCTACATCCAGGGGGGACACTATCTGATGCGCCTGCATGCGTGTACAAACTCTGACAACTTCTCACTACTAATAAAATAAACAGGCAATGGAAAAGTGTCTTGTCTCATAATTAATTAGCTATCATAGTTCAACTAATGAAATAAACTTATTTGCAAACCGGTAATGGGGGGATTCAGCTCAATCCCAGCTGAATCTCTCGTTTATGTTCTTCTCCTTCAACCGAATGTACTGAACAAAGGCCATCCCGTGTTTCACCTGGTACGATATTCGGGATATTTGGTTTTGCACAAAATATGCACTTCAGTTTGTGATTCTTTCTAATGTCAATCATTTGCAACAGATCCTGGTCGAATTCCGATTTGGACGATGGTCAGAGCACTTCATTCTCCCATTATTCTCTCACATGAGTCGCACTGACGCCCTTTTATATTGCGCTTGCCGATGTGCCAAAGTTTTCATGAGGTTCACGAACACTTTAGGGGCCTGTTCATAAAAAACGGAGATGAATAGCGTGACAGCTAAAAAGAACCCCAAAACTCACTTCTGGTTTGGAAGGGTAGTTTTGTTAGCCTGCTGATTAAAATCCTAATGTAGTATAAAGGTTTACTATGCAGCGAAATGTATAAGTGACATGGTTAACTAATACAAGGATCAACATTTCTAACATCCTAATTGCAGCATACAAATAAACGGTTTAACAATACGGCCAACAGAGTACAAGTGACGCATCAAAAATTCACGCGGCTAAAGGACCAGTTAAGGAGGTACGCATATTTACCCCCCCCTGGCGATTTAGAGAGGAAAACCCAAATAATCTCGTGTAATTCGATGATTACTCTCATGATAGGCACCATGCTAGTGGAAAAAGGAACTTAAGGGAATAGATAAATCTTCTCAAAGCCTCTGGTGGGAAGGTCACTCGTTACCAGTAGAGCTTTCTTTTCCAATGTAGGATTAAGCTTTTACTTCCAAAGATAATTTTACACAGAAGACATGGAGAAATCTGGCCTTAAAGAGCTTAAACCGCCTCTTCATGCCCTCTGCCTTAAGTTATCTTTGAGAATAGAAGACCATCCTTATTTACAAATACGGGATTACATCCAAAACACTCATCCTCTCGCGAGGAAATTTCCTCAGTGGATAAAAATGGCTCATTGAGAGGATTTTTCTCCATGGGAAAAGCGTCTAATAAGAACAGTCTCCGGTGCTTTTGCACCGGAGTGCTAAATAGTTAGTTCTCACTGATGTTTATAACAGCCTTTTTCAGGGCGTGACAAAAGTTTCGGCTCAGTTTGGGGAAATAATCTCCGTAAATGGCGCATGGAATGCTGTTGGGATCACTTAGTTATTCTGGTGTACCTTGGTGGAGCTGATGTTTCAGATGAAGCAACTTGCTGTGCTGACGACTGAATTCATTCTGTGAGGCACCAGTGTTCGGTTTCAAGTTGAATTCAGCTAAATTAGTTTAGTGGGAAGAATGTTTCAAGGACGTGCAAAGTGTTTTGAAAACCGTCTTCATCAAAACAATCACTTCTTCATGAAATGTAGAGAATTTTATTGGTGATATCTGAATTACATTTTTGGTCATAATTTTTATCAAATTTTATATGATCCCAGCTTCAAGTTCCTGCCATTCCTTAGGGCTAACAGGCCTCATTTGATGTACTGTATGAGTAAAACGACTACTTGCGCAAACATGTTCATTTAATAGACTACGGGCATGCTCTCTTGGATTCAAATCTGGACTATGGTCTTCATAGTAAGAAATAATTGGCACAGTCTGGTGAGTTGGGTTGTTTTTGTTGAGGCTGAAAGCTCACAGATTTCAAACTACTTCATGTGATCCAAAAAGTTTTATGACCCACAAGTAGACGGATGCGTCAGAATCCGTGGTTCACCGTGCTTACCGATGCTGAATTAAGCTGTCTGTTTCAGCCACGAAAAGATCCGAAGAGATAACAGGTCTGTCACAACGACCAGGCTCTCTTGAGGAAGCATTGTCAAGAGAATAAAACAAAGTTTACAGTCCGAAAAGTTTAACCAATGTGGACAAGTAGATGTAAGGAATTCGGGCAACCGCGGGAACATACACCGTATGTACCTGCTTCAAGAGGGGTAGAGGGGTAGAGGGGTAGAGGGGTAGTTGGATCGGCAAAGTTTCTTCACAGGAGGCCACCCTTATTGTACGTCGATTTAGGAGCCGTCTGATGGGCTCGAATGTGCTTATTTCCATACGTTGCATGTACCACGGAATTTCACGGTTCAGCGTTGGCCTTTGGGGCTGAATTTCTAGCCTCATTGAACGTTTAATTCTTAAAACACATTGAACAAAGCAAAACTGTAAGTAATCGGTTCTCTTCCTCTTTCTCACTGACATTACTTGGCAGCAAAATCGCCCTCTCCCCCCCCCCC
>SJOL01007337.1:143244-214483 GCA_004794785.1 Opisthorchis felineus
CATATATATATATATATATATATATATATATATATATATATATATATATATATAAGCGTCCATATAATAAAGCACCACATTACTTCCTATCAATCAGTTTTCAGGTACCAGATGTAGTGCCTGAAGAAGTGTCAGCTTCTCCTACCCCCTGATAAATTGCAATTAGACACTTGCAGCCTCAGGGATTAAAACCATCCATTAAACGTCCGAAAATAAGTGCCGTCATTTATATCTAAGATGCGACGAAATTACTTTCGCCATCAGCATTTGAGAGGTAACCGAAATTTTAGTGGTAGAAATTGCATTCTTTCACGGGAAAATGAGTTATTCATATGACCGTCGTCACAGTTCCGCTTCGTACACGCAATACCCAGTTACAACAATTGTTGAAACCATAAGTCTTCGGTTCCTGCTCCGCTTCGAATGCTGGTGGCAAATGGGTATGAAAATTTATTTCTCCAAACAGTTAGGCAACGACAGCGGGAAGCACACTCACACGCACGTGAAGTATGGAGCGAGGTAAGCGAGCAAGATGTATAGTGTCCACTCTGGGCGAACGAGAACCCTTTCCTCTTCCACTTCAGTACCACACCTATCATCCCCGACAGTGCAGCAACCGAACAAAAATAGAGGCGCGTACGCACTCACGAACCCCTCCCGGGGTTGAAACTGTGGCGCCAACGTTTACAAATGGATTGTCCATCGAAGCGCATTGTTAAGAGAACAATAAAAAAGCGGTTTGTACCTCGATGATTAATGAGCTTGTGAGAAGAAAACCCATACACGGACGAATGGTCGTTTAGCGGCGGCGATAGCACGTAACCGTAACAAATGACCAAACTTCGCCCGACCAGCACGAATTGTTCAATTGTCGCTACGCTACCACACACTGTTCGGTGCTATTTTATTTTCGTGGGCCGAGTTTGTTTTCGTTTTTTTCTCGAGGTTACTTGTATATTCATTTTTTCGATCTCCAGATTCTTCAGTTGGAATGTGCACATATGAACATGCAAGAAGGTTAGGGGATAGCCTGCTTGGAATTCTCGGTTAGAGTTCGCCATCTACTGAGCACCTAGAAATTGAATATGGAGTGCATGGGCTTTATTTGGTACCCTCGAGCATTATGAGTATCGCGTAGATGCAGGGACCAAACAAACCAAATGAGTAATTTAAGTCAACTAATCAATTGGCCGTAACGAAGGCATTTTGAGGACCCTTCTGACTTGGGTCTTCAGCTGTCTGGTAATTGTTACGTAAATGTGGTCGCGTTTCGTCTTGGATTCCCAACAGGAATTCCAAAACCGGCTCTTTGGGATTTGAGGTATGATTTGAGTCTGCAGTTGCACCGATTAGACTTTTTTTGCGAATTCATCCATTCGATTCACACAGAAGTGCAGGTCGTCACGGGACCCATTTAACTTGCTTGTAGCTCCTGGGCAGCACATTAGAATGTGGTGAAATTTTGGTGACTGTTATTTTTTTAAACATGTTCTAACCCAGTGGTTTTCATGCAAATCGTTCCAAAATGCGTCGTGATACCAATAAAGCAGTGAACTGGACGGTGTTTAAAAGTATCGTACTCCTACACAAGCTGACTAATGAAACTGCGAGCACTCCACGTTTCACATTTTGTAGTTGCACAGACCTGCGGTCCAAACTTAGACCACTGAGGGCTATGTTAATAGGTCACTGCACCTAAAACTGGACAGTAAGGTTATCCCTGATCGGTAATTTGCAAGAATTGCCTTGGAATAACTATAGACCCAGCATTAGGACTGTTCTGGAGATTTGTTAAGAAACGAGTAGCTGCTGGACTCAGGTAGAAGTTTACTGTTCATTACTACTCCGCTTTTATTTTGAAGTCGACATATATGCTGAATATACTCAGTCAGTTTATCCGACGGCTTTGGAAATTCGTCGTCCGAAGTTAGAAAAACTAGACATAATACGAATCGCTTTATGTCCAGTTTGGTTGCGTTTGGCAACAAAATGTCTGATAGGTCACACGCGTTCGGAAAACAGGTTACAAGCATCTGCTTATGTCGCCCTACACACTGCTTCAAAGATGCATCATTTCAAAGGATCGCCTAGTCCACAGTTAGGATAAAGGACTGACAACACTGGAAAGATTGCGTAGATTGGATTGTCCAGTAAGAGGCTGTGGGGTTATGGAAGCGGCACAACGCTTCAGTAGAAGTCGTCTGAAAAAAAAACATTGGACAACGGAAGATACCTCATGGCTTCATTCTTCAAATACAAAAGCTGCTTATGTGAATATATGTCACACACTCTTGCATTCTAATGCATATAACCAACGGGACACAGAATTCACGAAATACAATCATTTGCAAAATAATTTGGTCTCAATGGGAGACTCACTTGAATCGCATCCGAATCTCTCGTTTGTGATATTATTCAGCGAAACGAGCTGCACAAAGACTGCCTCATATCACAGTCGGGAGGATGGTCGAGATACTGCAGAACATTGCCTAGCCGGAATACACTACTCATAGAGTTGTCGAGGAGTGTTAAAAAAGCTTACGAGTTGTGCGTCCCGTCGGGACGCAGAGTTAGCTGACAGGCCGGTCCGTTCCCTCCCATGTGCAAAAAACAACCCTGCATTCCTAAGTATAATGAACCTGAAAGCACTTGAGTGTTCTTGCGAGGGAGAAGTGTCTTTCACTATTGAAAATGATAATCAGGGCGAAATTCAGTCATAAATTAACCCCATATAATCTCACACATGGATTGGTTGAATTGGTAGAACTAGGTGATTTTTTGGTCTAGACAATTTGGTATATCCATATCATTATCTTTACGAGTAAGAGGTTGCCGCTTCCCCCCTTCCCCCCCGAGAAACCCACTCGAAGGGATCAACAAACAATAGTCTGTATAAGGTGGGCCATTTTTATGGCAACTTCTCTCCTTTGCAGTAGAAAAGTTTTGTTAAATTTAGCAACGTAAGCTTCCAGTAGTGCTGAAAATATTTACTAGTAGTCTCATTTAAAAAAAAAACTGTTGCAAACCGTTCCCCGTTAAATGACTCATCCCGTCTTTTTCTGCCTTCTAATTTCTTGTCCTCCTGATATTACTATTAATCAGCATGAAGCCAACTGTCACCGAAGATAAGAGGAAAGTTGCTCAAAAACACGACTAATCGATCATCAGAAATTCACACTGCATTACTCGGTGAAATGTACTTATTGGTAAGTTTTTTTACGAATTGGTTATCTCCTTCGGCACAACTGTACATCCACAAGCCGTACATCCATAAGCCGTACATCCACTCGCTACAGATAAATAGCCCCAGTATTATGGGTCATCTGCGAAATTTCCCTAAGATAGAAAGTTAGCTTTTTGGAAGAAAAAACCTAGTGTGGTCGTAACTAGCAGTGTCCCCCAGGCTTACGCTAAAAACACCCACATTCCACACTTCGCAAAGGGGAGCTCAGATATGTCTTGGCAGCAAACCTTCTACTCGGCAATCACCACCAGAACAATGATCAGTCTTCTACTTTTCCTGGAGCCTACCAGTACCATACGCGCTTTAGGTGGAACAGTGGATGGTTGGATTCTTAATTACTGCTAATCGAACCACTCATTCTATTGACTTCCAATGGCGCGACAAATGGGTTTGCATAGTGGTTGTGGTGGTTTGCTCGTATTTAGGCTAGGTTTTACTGAATCCCAAATATGTGTAGCGGTTCGTTCCCACAAGTACTGAGTGCTTTCGATCGGACCCTTCAGTTGCGACCAACCACGCCAGCTTAACGGATTGAGGCTTGTGATTTTTAAGACACCGCTTCATGATTCGAAAGTAAGCACGCGCAAGCCAGTGAGATCGATCGAGGATGAAGCGGCTGCCTACGGTTCCCTTGGTTATGACTGGATAACGAATGATAGAGACCTATCTCCGAACTCATGCAATGGATGGTAAACGCTGGCTAAAATCGTATTTCACCTTCTGATCGTTGTATATATGAGGCAGCGAAAGTGAAATATGATTCCATAGCCGTTTTCATTTTCTAAAACGAAAGGATCTGCATTCAAATTCCAGTCAAGTAGCCACCCAAGAGGTGTTGGGAAGTGGTTAGTTCAACTGGATATTGCAGACAGTTTGACAGTACTGTTATTCATCAAATTCTTCGGAGAATTTTAAGGTAGTGCGAACCAGTGGCACTTGTCTAATTAATCGGTATCCTGGGAAAAACGGTTTGGTGCATCTCATGGCAAAAGAACAGGTGCACTCTAATACACGCCAATCAATTATAGGACACGGAGAGATTTCACACCAGAGACCACGACGTATGTGATAGCAGTATCTCCGTTTCTCAACTGAGCTTCACCTGTTGTTGAGGTCTCCATTCTCCGAGGATGGCTTAAATAGACTTTGTAGTTATTCCCAAAACATTATATTCGCCATGCACGGATTTTGCTCGTCTTTGAAAAAGATCCAGATCAGATTACCACTAGCGAAATGCAAACCGAAATCACTTCACGGAGTTATCATATATAGCCTTGTTTTAGGGCACTGTGCACGGTTCCATCCTGGATAAAGATTCTCCACCAGTTACGACGTGTAATATGAAGGCACATCAGTGAATCGACCGTTTTTTCAGCCTTACATTTGTGTCATTTCCCTGCAGTCATCAGTTCAGTCACGATAAGGATTGACGCGTTTTTGGTAGCCAAGCCTCCGGCTTTCCAATCAACGAGGTGCACTTTCGAAGGCGTTTTCTCAAAACAGTGATTAAGATGTTTGCTTTAAAAAGTGAAACAAGTCAGTTACAAAAGGACTGCAGGATCGAAATCATTCGTTACCGTTTCTTACTCAGTTTGACAAATATGAATTTGTGCAAAGAACCTGCACTGGAATGACTGTGGACAGATGCCTGAGAATATCGACAGAATGACGGAGAATTTGTCCGCTGTGTATTACGTTCTTTGAAACTTTATCACCACAATTCTTGAGAGCAGCTACAGCCAGACATTTATGGTGAGCGTCTGAAACTTCGTTGAGTTGTTCTGGAATAGAAGGAGGAGATATTCTTCAGTATCCAAGAAAAGTCTTCGGAGTCAAGAGGCAGGTTTTGACGTCTTTCATAGAGTAATTACTAATAAACTGCATTTATTGCTCACGCGGAAACTAGGATTGTCCGGCGTGGTTTAGGATGAATGCGGCGCATTCTTTATACGGTGCTTTCTTGATGGTTCGGTAGACGCCACGACTTACACTCACTTGCCGGAAAGTTCATCTGCTTAGCTTTCCTCGGTTAGTGACAACTCGGCATCCCGCATCCGAGGCTTAGGATCCCCTCCACAGATGTGGCTGAAAATCGCTCCTATGGGAAGAACGAATACAAGCCCTAAAATTACTTTCAAACAGTAATGTGACCTCAAGTTATCTTCCGCTTTCAGGTAAGTTTTGTTATCATTGATGGTTTCGGTATGCAGTGTCCGTAGCCTACTCATGGGAACTTAACAGTAGCAAGAGGAAACTGGCCCGAAGAATGATCGTGTGTATCATTTGGTGGTCGCACCTCTAGTGTATGGGTGATTTTAGTGCTTAGGTGTGCCATACCATGTTCTTTTTGGTTGAGGCTGATAAAACTCGACAGGATATCTGAGTAAAACAGCAATAAACTTTAAAAAGTAGGTACTGGGACCCATAAATGGTTTAACACTGTAGGCAGCTGCACCACCGCCTTTGAAAGAGATAGGTGCATTGAAAAACCGAGGTAAAGTTAGACAGGTAGACTTCAGGCAGGTTGGTAATGGTAATCTTTCAGCCTGCAAATCAGTTTACTGTGGGTTCGTTATCACGTTATCACCACTGGTTGCGCGTAAATGTCCGAAGTCCCCATTCGAGAAAATTCAGACTCTTATTCGATATTCACAGGGGAGAATGTTGACCATACTTAGTACGGTTTTGGAAATATATGAATATCTGTCTTATTAGATCATTCAGGGTAGCGTCCATACATTTAACAAGCCAACGGTTCAAGCGTTTCTTTCCCACACATAGGTCTTGGTGAGTACGTGTTGTCGATGCCGTCAAAACGTGGCCGGTTGGATTTATTTTAAGTGAATGCTGTGCAACCTGCGCCGTCTTACCAAGGTTTGATCTCGGTCAAAGGACTTCAAAATCAGACCCACGCAGCAGATACGCGTGGGGGGCTTGACTTCGTGTACTCTGAGGACAATACGATTGGGTTAGCAACGAACGGGCTCAGACCGTTTCGATTTGGTCTGTGTAAACCAAAAAATCACGGCCCACAGATCGATGGCTTTAGCACTAGGAGGATAGAGACAGAAAGCCTAGTTTCGATCAGTTACCAGAGTACATTAGCACTGAAAACACTTTCTCATCAGCACGGTTCGTCCTCGAAATTCAAGTAGACTCAAGCGTCCTTTATCGGTCTACTCCTGGGAGTAGTAAATTTTACTCTCTTATGAACCCACTGCTCGCATTCCACTCCGCATGAGCTTGCATGCCACCGGTATTTTTGAGCGCACTAGCTCGGTATGAAGTTCGGTGTGAAGTCTATGTGCATGCGACGGATGTTTCAGGAATCTTGCGCTTAGTGGGAGGATCTTATTCGTCTTAGGTGTGTAGGTCGCCCGTAAACTGGAAAGTGGTCTTTCCTAGAATGATAACATGATCTAACGATTGGTTGGTTAAGACCGCAGGTGCGACGGACCACTCTGACTATTTTTGATATGACACTAGTAATGTGATTGATGAAAACTCTTGTACACCCCACTACCGGTTTCGCTCATTTCTTTAGTCCATCGGATAGGCCTGGTCCCCGAAGTTCTGGCAGTTTTATTTCGAACGGAAACACCAAATAGGGTGTATCTGCAGATGAACGCTCACTTGCAAATTGAGATGATGTTAGCCGGAGACTTAGCTGAATTCCTAGTTTATGGTTTGGCTGAAATTCAGTCGCATCGCGCGTTACAACCGACTTCGTTTGCAAATGAGTCTCTATCTCTTGAGCTACTTTGTGGATTCTCACGAACGTTTACTCAGAATGTTTTTCTTGATTAGATCAAGAAATATGACAGGAGAGAGGTACAAGGTGATGGTGAAAGCATATGAGCACACAAAAATGTAAAAAATTTCTGGATAGCTGAATGGGTATAGCTTTCAGACAGAAAAGGAGAGAGCACACAGTTTGATGCGACTGATACATTTGGTCGCCTTCCCGGAGATTGTACTTCTTTTGGGGATTGAGATTCGGTAAAAATGTACAGCTTATTGTCAAAGCATGCCTCCGGTTGAATCTAAACAGCTCATTGGTGTTGTCCAAGTAATTTTGGTTACCTGGGTCTCATAGAGTTAGCAAACTAATAGTATGAGAGCACGTGGCTTAGTAAAAAAATTGATGTTCCACGCATCTAACTTATACGGACACCCAGGTTGAATGAAGAGTGATGCTGACAATATCTCAGTCTCTCCAATAATAGTCCGTTCAAAGCCATGCTCCAGAAGGCTCGTTTCGAATAGGGGAAACCCAATATGCATAAGTTACATTATTTTAATGTTTTACAGATTCAGAAAAGTCTCCATCATTTTGTTCACCCAAATGCAGACAGCTACAGCAACAATCTGTCGCTTTCTCGAGAGTCGCTTCGCAAACTTATTTTCCAACTCAACCACAATGTTCCGTTTGCTTTGAAGTCCACCTGATCTATTTCTATGGGCACACTGTTTTAAGTGTCCATGAACGTAAAAGTTCATGGGGTTGAGTTTCCGTGTTACTGACAGTCCGTCAAACGGTCTGATTCAGTGATTCCAGAATGGTTCACTTGGATGATTGAATATTGGCAGCTCGGGTGCCTTAGTTGGTAATTGATCAGGTGGCTGTTGATCTGTTCGCCGAGCTTGTCAATTGATTTGCAAACGCCCACCCAACAGCGCACTGAAGATGTCTCCTCGAATGGTGACGAAACGTTTGCAAATCAATTGCCAAGCTCGGCGAACAGATCAACAGCCACCTGATCAATTACCAAATGATTGGATATACTTCAGGCGCAGTGTCAGAGCGCCATCGGTTCGGATTACAGCTGACCATGTGTCCTCCTTCTCCTTTAGTCCACAACTATGCGGTAAAATACAATGTTAAGAAGACTCATCGCCCTTTAGATGAGTAATAACCTTCGGGTCACTGCGTCCTGAAAGAAAATGAGGACACACTAAGTTTAGTTCAAAAAAAGTATGTGCCCAAACAATCCATTTGGCCTTAAGATTCACACGGAAGGATATCTAATGGTGCGGGTTGCATTTCACTGTTGTATTCTTTCGTCCAGTATTGGATAAACCGATCCTGGATAATCGACGCCAGCAAAAGAGATTCTTCCATTTTCAGTCTAGTATGGCTTGTAGCAAGAGTTGTTACAACAGTTCAGTTCAGCGACATCCAGTAGTGTTTATCGTGTCTACCTGCGTCCAACCAACACAGTGAGGGACCATCGGCGTTCCTGAAACTTCCCTTCTCAAGCTTGCATGCAGCCGTCACGCGATGCGGACAACGTTCGCTGGTACTCTACTTAGTTTGAGTTGGTTTTTCTACAATAGGCCTGATTCAACGAGCTAGCACTCATAATTATATATGCGCGACACCACGGTTAAACATCTTCAGCGAAGTTGCTGAACTAACTAACAAACTAATCTACAGTGACATTTGATTTATTCAAACGGGCGAACCTTACGGCTCTTGGTTTACCGGAGTCACTGGTTTTCCCCAAGTCTAACCGTAGGTAGGCGTACATGAAATGATCGATTTACGCTTCCGCGCAGACGCAACTCCATTTGAAACAACTTAGCGAGTTTAAATCGCCACTCTCTAAACCCGTTCCGGCCTCAACTTGTTCGGCTGCGGTGGCAATCAGGTTTTGACGCCAATACAAATATAACTCTAGAAGCGTAACAAGAAACAATCCGAAAGTGAGTCACGGTACGGCCACATATGAGGCATTTGATCGACCCTATTGGTGAAATCTGTCACGTCAAAAAGGTAGCAAATATTCCCGCGCCGGAATGCAGAAACCTAGAGAGATCATAAAGCATGGAAACCCAAGGTTTTGCAAGATGAAGACAAATCGCTGCTGCTCATTTGCTGTCATTCTTCGGAAATAGTTCGTGTTACTAGCCCAACTTGAGTAGCACCAGTCTCCTGAAGAAGATGTCAACAAATTGAAACTAACATGCACAGGGCAGTGTAGCTGGAGTTCACGAGGACTAAGGTAGTTGCAATAATAAAAGGAAAACATGTTGGCCCTAGACGTAGACAGTAACTGTCTTTACGAACGGAACAAAAGCATTTGTACGTGGACATGCATCGGATATAATTCAAAGATGTGGTACAGATCAGAACCCGGTGGGATTTGATGAAAGGTCGGTCAGATCCCCCTGTAATCGTCTACCTCTGAAAAAGGCGTTCATTGAAAGAAGCAATCTGTGCACTTCCAACTGCTGGCCATCCAGCGTAGGTATTTGCAATGCAGTGTGGGTGTGAGCCACAGTAATACGAACCAACCCGCTGGTTGTTCACTCTTTCGATATACGCCACCAGTTCCTCGCATCAGCCGGCTAGTGTTAGCTAATCAAACACGCTTTGGCCAAGTTGGGCAACACTGATATAACTGGTTTGATACTGTATTGAATGGACAATGTGTTGGGTAGTTGACATGCGGCAGACTTTCACAGACTGCGGTTGGTTGTACACCATTTTTTCATCCACATCAAGATATCACAGCAATTATGCCAGTAAAATAGACGGAAGTGACCAACCAAAATGGCTAGGCCAGCTTAGCCTGCGTGCGAAAATGGCCATGACTCACTGCCCAACTCCTTCCCAATTCCACTCAATGTCTATTCACAAAGTTATGAAATCAGTGGAGAGTTTGACACAGTCTTACTTAGGAGAATATACTACTAACAAACCACTAACTGAAATAGCTAGAAGCCCCAACCTCAACGGATAGTGGTTTTCAGCAATTCTTCGATTCCTCGAATGGTGTAGTAGGCGACATTCTCACTGATTAGACCAATCTACCAAATTAGAAGTCTTCCCTAAAAGTAAAGCACACTGAAAGTGGAATCGTAAGTGACGACAGTGTTCCGTGATGTTACGTTGCATTTTTCCGCCGTTTCAGGAGGTAGCATCCTTGTTATTATCACCGATCTGATATTGTGACATGCCAGCCTCTGTCGCGCATTCTACTTCCAGTTTTATTGTTGCAGTTTCGGACTGCCATCCAGCCTCTATCTTGAGAAATTTATTCAGTGAATTACCCCGGGTACTATTTGTGTACAGCTAAAAAAGATCCAGGGTCCACATCAACCATCGCCTTTGGCAATCAAAATGCAGTCACGACTGAACCCGGCTATTGCCATAACTTTGAACAAGGCAGTGAGGATAAAGTTGCCAGATTAATTCATTTCGTACACTCTTCCGCCGCAAAACGTTTAAAACAGCATAAGATACATAAGGCAATGCAGCCTAAAACATTTATAAAATTCTGAACCAACGTGACCAATCAGTAAAACCAGGACAGTCTCAGAGTGGCCCTTACGTCTTTCTGAGGGTAGAGGACAGGCTTAAAACGACTAATCAATATGACGTAAGGAAACTTCAGCCTCTTTCACCTGTGTAGATTAGATGCCTAACGATAGGCGACTTGACTCTGGATCCGAGAAGCGTCGGGTTAGGGCCAGCTGACGTTGTACGGTGTCTTTTGGGTACGTGCTGCTCTCTTGTTCGCGGATCGAGCCTCTTGTCAGTTCTACTATATACTTATCACCGCAACTGCAAGTGAACTGATAAATGTACTGAGTTGTAGATAAACCTGAAGCTGGCATATGCTTTCACACACAACTGCGCTGCATTGTAAGTCTGGTGCATGGATACGTTTAGTGTCTGTTTAAATAGGCTAGAAGCATTCTCGCCAGTGCAAAAAATATCAACGTTCATTTTCGATACTGTGGGTGACCCTTTCGGTTTAGCACTCGGAGCAGGGTGCTTTTTGATGAAGCAGTCAGGTTAGTTATTCGACCGCAGTACATCAGTTTCCTCCGCAAGTGTATCCGAGGTGAAGATCTGTCTACACCTATGGAATAAATTTAACACCGTTGCGGAATATAGGTACATACATACATACACCGAAACAGACGGAAACTCTTGGATTTTAGATATTGTCCAGTATACGAAGGTTTTCGATAAACATGGTACCGTCAGTATTTCTGGTGATCAAAACGTCCAAAAGAAGAAGTTTGTTGTCGTGTTCAAATTCAAAGGTGAATAAAATATTCTGATGGACTGGTAAAAACAAAGAGCATGTGTCCAGCCTCTCTCTCACTGTTTGTGATGAATAAAATATCGTCCAGATATCTTCTATAAAAGGGCAACTGTTATACGTCGGCTTCAGCTGAGAGCATAAGTCTGACCATAACAGATGTCAGCTAGGGTTGCTCCCAAAAGGGCTCATCATAGCGTCAACAGCAACTTGCTTATAGCTATCCTCCTCAGGGTGGGCTAGTGCTTTTCAAACACTATTCTGTGAGAACTGCTCTGGTGCGTCTAAGAACATCTGCCAGCCATTTAGTTAGTTGGTGATAGGGTGAACGAGCACCATAACGCCAAGCATGTCAACAAAACTATATTATGACGAAATCTTGGCCGTTATGCCGCAGAATGAGCAGCTCAGTGACACATTTTTCGTGCGCGGCGCAACTTTCCGCCTAAAACTTAGTTCGGTTAGCCACAGGCCTTAGTCGTGATAGTCTGCACGCCGGTTGGCGTCGGACGCTACAGCGCTTCGATTGGCCGACCGTCAACGACCAATCAGCAGTCAGTATTAAAGGCTTGCGAGGTTGCTACCGCGGGGGCTAAAAACCTTGGTTTCTTACGCTAAAAAAATCTGATTATCCGTACTAGCTAACTGCTCAGCGTTTTTTCTCTACTCATTTATGTCTCACCTTCCTGAACCATTCATTGACAGACTGCGTACTTACTTCGTATGAAAACGACTTCGGGAAGACAGGCAAATTTGGTCTTATTAGAGGGACTGTAGTTCACATGGAAGAACCTAAGACTTACTTGGATGCGAGCAGCCACAGGATTGCTTTGGAGGTGCCGTTAAGCGAGCAGTAGAAGCTGTGCAACAAACCAAAACTCTGAATGATAGAGGACATCCATTGAGGCGATAAAAATTCTCTCGTGCAGCAACTTTTCCCAAAGGTGTTCAGTTTCATAAAAATGAACATTGCTGAAACGTCACTTCTCAATTTTACTACAGTTGGTTGGATTGTTAAAACTTGCGGCATGGGCCATCAAATCAAGTGAGAACATTTATATCTGGTGGGGGAGATTGATTCGGTTGAATTCCTCTGATTCTCACTCCCGATTGAAAATGCACCTAATTTTCACAGCACTGTCCTTGAAGCTTTCTGATTTTCAAGTAAAGCTACGCTCTTTTAATGCTTTCTCCTCTAGCACACATTCGTAACCCTTTCCTTCGGTCTATCGCGTTTATTCCACCCAGAACGCTTTCAATTCATGTCACGCAATGATAAAAGTTACGAAGTTTCAACATGCTCGTCTAGATTCTTGAGCTCAACGCCGGGAGTCAGAAAAAAAAGGGGGGGGGGTATTGGGCAAACAAAATCCGTCATTCACCAATACAAAGTTCTTTTGAGAGGAGAGTTTTGGCTTCATGAGACCGTATCTGGTTTTACTGACCGCAGAACGTCACACGAGACTCGCTTAAGAATTCTATTGTACTTGTAATTTGATATTTTACCAACTTCGCCCCTTTTGCGAGGCGAACTAAAAGGGATTCATTCAGAAACTGTGTTGTTCTCATTGCACTGTTCAGTTCGATTAATGGAACCAAGGCTTTAAGGCATCATTTTTTGGCTACGGGGATAATAGGGCACAAATGAAGAAAAACGTTCTGATTCACTGCCATAGTCAAACATGGGCTTTGCCACGCAAACGGGTTTCACCTGAGCGAAAAGCCGAATAAAATAATCACCTCAGTGGGTTTACCTGAGCCTTTGCTAATTTGGTCACTTCGTAGGGGTGAATCTATTCTGGTGAACACCAACACCCGGGGCAGGATATTGCGAAATTTTGGTATGGAAGAGTTACCGAACACTGACCAACGAGATAACACGCAGGAAGATTGTATATTTGCAAATCCAACTTTAATGGAAACACGATCAACAATTCATGTAGGAAATATTCCAGTGATTATTAAGCAAAATCAATAAGCATTCTCCGTTTAAATGCATTGTTTTTTCTTATGAGTTTGCAGAATACCTCAAGTGTCAGCAGAAGTTCAATTTTCTCCTATTCATCAAATACGATGTGTTTCGATCTTTTTTCCAGTGGAACAGTTCCTGATAGATTAGCACGGTTCCTCGTCGGAGCAGTAGGCCCATCATCCCGTTGAGTATCGCTCGATTCAGTCTTCTTTCGCTGACGTCGTTTAAACTGCAAACGGCGACGACGTTCAGCCGCTCCTGTCAACGAGGCTGAAATGGCTTTGCAATAGGCTGTCTCGCTCTGGCCGGACAACAAATGCAATTCAATAGGACCCACGGGTGACTTAAGATCTGTGGAAAATTGAACAAGGGTGAGTGCATCCGCCCTGGTTTTCATACGAATAAAAACTGCGTAAGTGTTTTCAACGGGGGAACGAGATGACAGAGACGTGTGCTTATCGAGGGAAGATAAGACTTCGGATAATACGAGCTCGTTAGGATGAGGGTCCATGTGCGCGACCTGCTCAAGTAGACTGCAAGCGGATAGGAGATTATGCTCTAAGCTGATTCGAATCCGACGCGCTAGGCTTAGGTGAGGTTTCGGAGTAGGGTCATCATTGACTGGCGACGGAACGGTCTGTTCAGAGTCCTGGACCAATTTTGACGGCCAAAAAAGCTGCAGAAAGAAGGTAACAGGAAGAGATTCAACAGTGATTTTACAGTTGCGCTCACTGTGAGAAAACACTACCTTGGAGTTGGGACATCTCAGTTTAGACAAGGATTCATAGGGACAATTGATAAAATCCCACCAAACTTCTCACAATCAGCTTAGGACAGCGTATGGCATCACTTGAATTCCAGCATGTCTGAGGGATGAGAAGTTGAAGGGTACTATGACTAGCATAAAGCTTCCACCAACATAAATAATGAGAGGACTGTGTAAATCTCCAAAAAAGGTAGGTTTCAATTCGCATCGACATCAAAAATCCCATGTGGCTTCTCGTCTCACAAGGGCATTCTTCACTCTTTAAAGAAGCCTCGGGTGAAACTACGGTACAGAAACAGGCAATATCGTTAAATGAACAGTTTTTTTGAGGTTGTAACCTTCAAAACATGAACAGTAATAGTGAGTACACAGTGTTGGAGTCAGTCTGAAAGTAACAGAGCATATAAACTGATTTGCACCACCTTGCATCGATCGACCGACTGCGGGTAGGCAGGTTCCCAAGAGCTAGTGTGGAATTGCCCTGCGCTGAAATGCATCATCGACCGTCAGGAACTATGGTAAGTGGCGCAAAGACTTTAGGTGTATTTTTTTGAACAAGTAAAGGATAAAAGTGGCCATCTTGCCAGTCCTCCTTAAATCCATCATCGATAGGCTACTTGTAAACTCCTTAATTGTCTCTAACACTATGGCGATTGTAATTCTTCCCAGTCGTTCACTTAGGAGCAGCGAGTACGCTGGGAATGTCTCCCTTTGTAAATACGAACTTTTGTAACTAACTCAAGTAAGTTGTTATTGAGTTGTTCGCTGAGCTTAGCAGTTTCATTGCAAATGCACCGATGATGTCACGTCGATCGGTAACGGAATAAAATCTCCAAGCACAGAGAAGAACTCAGGCGTCAACTACACAATCTGAGCTACCAAGCTTCGCTTCTATAGCACAACCCGAATAATTCACCCATGAAGTTCGGTATGCGATCACACGTACAAAACGTAATGGACAGTCGCAAGGCAGGGCGACATTGAACCTAAGTCTTGCCAATGCAGTGGAGTAGATAAAACCCGAGCGGCTTCATGTTTCGTTGCAGCTTGGTGACAGACGATATTAGCTCTGGGATCAGAAACGATCAGAAACGATTGGTATTGAAATGATATCAGTAAAAAAGGGCGTGACTTTTGTGCACAGAGGCCGCACGAAAAATTTATGCGTCACACTGTACGTCGTTACTAATCGCCGTCCTCTTTACCGCTGGTTAGAGACACTGAAGGATAGTTCACATTACCAAACCACTACAAAAGCTATCAGTGCCAATTCGCACAGAAAAGTAGGGCCACAATATACCAACTTAGCACACCCTGACAACCACCGTTCATCACTTGCTTAAATACGTCGCTGACTCCATGCCGCTGAATACTGAAGATTTAACAGCCAGAACCATTATACCTTCAGTATGTTCGGGAGCTGACAAACAAACACAAAAAAACGAAAAACCATTCAGGAGGGCGAAGACCATCCTAGTGTGTGAAGTGCCTTCTGTTCGGTTCTGTCGTGTAAAGTCATCGGCTCGTGCCACTGAGACGAAGAATGCACACGGATTGGTTTGTTCACACTACTTAAGACATAATAAAGATAAATTAGTATTAGTTTATAATGAATGAGTGCTTTGGTGGACTAGACTTCCAGGTTATATCGAACAACATGTTTAGGAACGGTTTGGTAGTCTGGTTGAGGATCCGAAGGTCGCGGCCTTCGTTTACGCTCAGTGTACGCTCAGGAAAGTTGGTTCTCCCCTACAGGAAGCGCATTCATTTGAAAGAGGGTGTTACTCCCCATCATGGGAATAGATTTAAGATAAGGTTGCTTAGATCCTACTCCAAAATCAACAACCATTCGAAAATACGATAGTTGGGAAAGTTCCAATGTTCAGACTCCGTTATGCGTACTAGACAGAGGTACTATGGGGTGCAATACTCTGGGTCAAAACAGTCGAAACGGTCTAAACGGCTGAGAAGCGTAAACCCATGTTCTACCAGTGGATCTATTGAAGTAGAACCTAATAATTTTGGAAGCATACTCAAAACAGCCAATAGGCTCCTGTGCGCGTATGAGTCATGTAACCACTCAGTGATAATGGGGTCGTCGATTTTGCGCAAAGCCTACGATCATATGCGATGCATGCTGATCTACGCTTGCGGCCTAACCGTATGAGACGTGATCAGTTAGCGAATCGTTAAAAAGTTTACAAAAGGGAAACGTTTCTGCCATGTTATTGGAAGATCAATAAAATCACTTCTCAAATGAAGTAGACTTAATACAACAAATTAATTGGTCTTGGATACTTGGAGCCACAAAATTATTGTAGAGGAGACATCTCACATTTAAGGATATTTTGGTTATCTTCATCGGTAACCATCACAGAGGACATTCAATACATAGCCTTTTTAATCTAGATAAGATTGAGAGTAGACAGCTCCAGTGACCTGACACTTGACGGAGGAACACTCCGGTTTTAATCTGACCATTATGAAGAAATTTGAGCGATGCATATAGTTTCTAAGAGAATATAGGATTTGGACATCTACATTTACCACCAGTAATCAAAGTAACAAGATCTAAACGTACGAGGATCACAGTGCTGGGGACATAATTCTTCGGCAGCGAAGTGCAAAGATCCAAAGAGTGTGAGTCCGCTTGGGTTTGCGAATTCTCCGTCGCTGAATTGGCTGCATTGATTACTTCGGAAATCTGGTTATCAGTGACTTGGCCATCGCTATGGTCGTTGTGTTCATCCACGTCTAACTGGACGGTTTCGAGGTTCATAGATAGTTCATCCGTTTTTCGCCTCATCCGTTCTACCCAGGCGTTGAGCCATACATAAAATTTTGACTTCCAAAATTCCCAAACGGCATAGCGAATTACACGTAGTTTGCCTCGATGCGGTTCTCCGTAACTTTCTTTGATGTACTTAGCCCGGATCTCAGGCGAGCTAGCACCCAAGGTAATCTGTTCATCTGCGAGGGATAAAAAACGGGTAAAATGTGAAGGGGTCATTATTTTTTTAATCTAATAATCATTTGTTCTCAGATCTAATTAATGTTGAGTAAAATTTGGGCAGTGGCTGTCAGTGGTCTCAATGTGGTTATCTCAATTCTGACTACCCATAGATTGACAGTAGTGTATATTTAACCGCTGAATGGGAAACCAAGCGAAGCAGCAGCGCCCAGATGCGATGGTTGAGGCGCCCACAAAAAACCCGCAGAAGATAAGTCGAGCTAAGTATGCGATGCATAACGGAATGGAAAAAATGGCGAAACGGCGTCAACTGTAGCATGGTAGTAAGTGAGGAAGGGGTCACTGCAAGTAACCAATCCCTCGCTGACTGCTTCAGGAATCGACCATCATCATCATCGACAGTATAACATCGGTGTTCAACAATGAGGCCTCGCTGCCGTACACCCATGACTCATTTGAAAGCCGTATTGTGAAGAAAAGAATAAAAGTGGGCGAGGAAGGGACTTAGTGCTAGCCTACCATAATCATTCTGAGGTGCCTGCACCTCCAGACACTCATTCAGGCGATCTGGATAGAAACAGACAACAAGAAGGCCATTGACATTGATTGGTAGCCATACCTCGCAGCATCTCCAACCAGGCGTAGTGGGGATCACGCGGTCCCCATTGAATCTACCATAATGATATAAAGATACTAATGAAGTGTGCAACCAGCTAACATCAACGAGAAGTACATAGTCAGGTTACAACTGTTATTATTTGCAGACGACCGAGAGTGGTGTACCCTTACGTATGATACACCGTTTGGTACCTGATTGCAATTGAAGAGAGTATTGGTACCTCAGGTTGTAGTGGTGGCTGTTGGTTTGTTCAGCAAGCTGCACAAATTGGCTGTAAATGTTCCATCACTGATGGAGATGACATCACCACTGCGCTGTGAGTGGGAGTGCATTGTGGTTGGAAGTGCGTAGTTGTTGCGCCGGCATGGATTGATATAGGGTCTACTCACCCAGCTCGACCTTGACTGATCAGTGGTCTTTCGGCTGGGCAGTCTTATTAGTTTGTTATCTGGCCTGTCTCCTGATTGACGAATATCCGCGTAGTCTGGAGAATTGACCTCTTACTCTCCCTCCGCCGTGATCTTCATTGCTCCACAGCGAGTTCCATTTCTTGGCCCGTTGTTATGATGGCCGGGTCTGAATCATTGTTATCATTGGGTCAGCGGTCCCTCGCTCGTAGCGGTGCGTAGGCAGGGTCAATTTCGATTTTACGGATTCCCTCTCGTGTCTGGTACTTCCGTGTTCCCCAATCGTCACGTAAACTTGTGCCTTCCTGATCTTCATGTATGGAAATAAAAGACAGTAAGCCGTGTCTTTTGACCATTTCATTATGTTCCCTCAACCGTGTAGAAAGTTTTCCTCCAATCGGTCCAGTAAAACATTTGTTACAGTCCGTGCAACTGATCTGGTACACGATGTTGTTTTCTAAGCCCGCGTCGGTCTTGAGATCAGTTTGATCAAGGTAGCGGCTGGTCCGTGGGCTATTAAGATTCCTTTGTGGTAGCCTTGCTGATGCACGGAAGAACTATCCGTATAGTTGGCTGATCTTGCTGTCCTGTTATTCAAGCTTATTTTGATGCAATTTCTGAGGCATCCGTTGTTTAGAAACATAGGTAATCTGCGTTTTTCGTCTGAGTTCTGGTGTACTGCGGTGCGTTTCCGCAGTTTTGAACAGAGCTGGAATGGAACTTTCATGTGGTTCACAGGATAGTTGCTCTGGTAACTTGGTGGTTCCTTGATGTGTCTTGTTCCGATATACACACGTTTGAAGGGTTTCGTCCTTGTCTGTGCTGATCAGTATGTTCAGAAATCATATTCATTTATTCTTTCCAACTTCAATTGTAAGTAAGGTACTTTCAAATATCTTGTTGAGCAATTAATGTGCATGTTCTACTCTAGCCCGTTCCATGACGACACTTATTATGAAACGATATGTATCGATAAGATATCAATCGCTCTTATGTGCCACTGACTCAGTGAAAATCATTTCAATGTGCTTTACTGATGGTATAACTATAAGATGCTATCATACTGGCTACAGCGCAGTCGCCCTCAGTCTCAAAATACGTTTGTCAGAGGTCATTCTTGTTGGCATATCGAGACGTCCAGATAGTCGAGGCTACGCAAGCGTGGCTGCACATGGAAACGAACGGGTTGCACGAAGCATAGAACTCGACTGGGAATAGCCATAAATGGTAAACCGGTGGCGTGAGAAAGAGTCGTAGACGCAGTGACCTTGGCCAGAAGTCAAGTCAATCAATCATTGTATGCAATCCACCGCTTTTCTGTACCGGCTAGAGAGACAGCACATGATAATTCTTTTTTTCCAATTCCCCGAGGTCCCGGGTGCATACCACCGGTCAACCTTGCTTCTGTATTCAACTGTCAGTGATGAAGGTGCTCATGAATTTTTACTGCAACAAATGTGCACACATACATTAAAAGTTCCACAGGCTTGATAGACCTTGTCTACACTTATTGCGAAGCGTCAACAAACAAGATCTATCAGCTGCTAGATCAGAACTTAAGCCGCCCAACAGAGTTCAAAGCTCTGTCAAAGCGTGTTACAAGGTTTTTTGAAGGAATTGAAATTTGTTGAGGCCACCTTTATGGAATTAACCAAGCATGAAGCGAACGGAACGCTACGGTCTCATTTTTTGTACACTACACGTCCAGAAAGAGGGAATAACTCCAAGAAGTAAACGATTCTTATGGTCCTACCTGTGGTAATTCTCCGGAGGAATGTCTGTACCCACCTACCTGCATCGCCTGTGCACCTCTAAAATAAGCGTCTCCCTGATACAGAGATAGATTGGTGTCACGAGAACAGAAAACTGGTTGCACCATTTTTATCGCGCTAATTATCCGATCCTGAAGTCTGACGCTGGAATGCCAAAAAGCAGTAGATGGGATTTTTTCACCAAATTCCTTGTTGCATGATGCAGTCCAGATAAAAAATCACTCATAGCTGCAAAAATATTGATTCATTTGGGAATGTGTTTCCAAACGGCAGATCACATGGTTTATCAAGAAACATATGGAAATACGCAAAACTGCAATGATGGTGAATCACTTAGAAAAGGAGGGCAGTAGAAAAGGGTACGTACATTCCCGATCGCATGGATTGGGTGCGCGATAACCGGCCGACCGCAAGTGTCGGAATGCTATCTGAATCTGTTTGTTTTTTCGAGAACAGCATCGCCAAACGTAACGTCTTTCAAGCATGTCTGCGGGAAGTAACGCAGTCCGAGCTGCCAATCTAGGTTTCCAAGCATTCTCTGGAAGAGGCGCGTCTGGTGGACAACTTCCTGGGAAACAGAGGAATGGGATTTGTGGATAAAACGATGGTGTTTTAATTTATTGAAGCAAAGGTGACTTAAATGGTATTCAACGTATTTTCGACTGATACTGTACGAACTACAAGGTTGGCGAAGACTGTTCTACAGACCATGCCGGGTATGTTCTGTTGGGACGTAGCACACCCATGTCCGTCATCATCATTTCACATTTTTAACACCTAAATGGACGGCGTGGACGGAAGACTCAGTTGAACAGTGTGCTGAACGAAATGCCAACTCGCGTTTCAGTTGGACAGGCTTTCAAGATACGAATTTTTTCATTAGGCAGTAGAGCATAGCATAGACGATGGGTCCAGTTGAGTCTCATTCGAGTGATCCGTTGACGTCATTTTAATTTGCAAATGGGTGACTAACTCCCCGGGTGTCCAGCATGATTCATAGCGTTCAAAGCTTTTGTGGATTCACTTGGAGCTACGATAAAATCAAAGTTCTAGTATCTGTAGTTACGATGCACAACGACGGCTCATTACTAGTCAAACAAGCAAGAACAGAAAACACAAAGCAAGTGGACACTACCCATGCATGCATGCAGACAAAACAAGTGTGCTTATCTAAGTTACAGGGGTGAAACGCAAGTCAGAATACGTGCTTCAAAGTGATGTGGGTTCCTGAATAAGCAAACCACACGAGGTCCTTCACCTGCACTGGGGTTCGTGGGCTGGCTACCACAACCACACGTTCTACTACCAGTCTTGTCAGGTCTCAAATCACATCATTTGAAGTGGTCACGGTAACTGGGCGTCAACAAATTTGACAGAGGAAGCCATTGAAGGCATAGAACGGGGTGAAGTGTAGTCCGGTAATATCATATGACACCTGCTAAACGGTACTGTGATTCCATCCACCAGACGTCGCCCCTTACCTCTGTCATCAGTTCTGAAAAGATAAACATGATGAGCAAGAAACGAGATAGCTATTAACACAGATTACTCGCATCAATAGCATCGTTCTACCTATTTGGGACTGGGTTTTAGGAACGTTGAATAACCGTGAGAGGTAGCATGCAAAATCATCCTTTAATTGGCGAATTAAGGTTAAATGAACTGGTTGAGGGACAGTGTCACACAGTAAAATCACTTGAACGCGCGGAATGTGCTGCAATAGAGCAGGGACGTTTCTAAATCCCAAACCGCCAGAAATAGTTTGAGCGTCATTCACCAGTTAAATTTTTGAGAGGTGTCAGTCGATAGTATAAATGGTCTCGTCACTACAACAAATGTACTAAGAATGGAGCCAAATAGTCACCCGTTAATATCTCAAAGTTCCCCAGAAAAATGTTCTCGTCATGTGCGTTCATCTGCACAAAGTCCGAAGAGCCACTAACGAAACAGACAGTGATGTGACTTGGAAACCCTTTTACAAAAGTGCCAAACGCCAGTAGAGATAAACTTGCAACTGTGAGGTTCGTTTTCACCCAGCCTACATGTGACTGCGACAACAGGTTTTTCACAAGTTGGGCGAAATCGATGCCAACCCATCGACGTAATTTTGAAGTTAATGCGTACTTCTACGGACTTCTGGTCGACCCACACGCACAAAGGGGGGTGTATGCGTGGATTCCAAGGCTAATCTGATCTCCGTAGGTAGATGAGCTGGGGGATAAAAACAAATTTATTGCGCCTGAGGTTACGGTTTGTAATTGAGATTGAAATGGTAGCAGTTTAAATGTGTGCCTCGGATCTCCTCTCTATGCGGCGCGGTTGAAATGCAGGTTTGGTGGTGGTATTCAGTGTCGAAAGCACCGGGCGGAGAATGTCCATGGCAAATAATATCTAGTACATTATATATATATATATATATATATATATATAATCTTTTTCTTCCTTCCGTACAAGGTGAAAGGCCGGCACTGCCTCTCGTAGAGTTCTTGCGAAAAGAAGAAAAACACGAGGATCACTTGAGTATTGTATTCTCGGGGGTTCACTTACCTTCAGCGAGTGGGGCAACAAACCAAGATTCGTCATCTGCCGCAGGAGCCATCGATTTAACTGCCAAGCGAGCTTGTTTTGGAGTGGCGAATTCCACAAATGCAAAGCCCCGAAAAAATCCAGAGGTGTGATACCTTGAAAGGTAGGGGGAATTGTGAAGGCGATGAGGGGAAATGCACGGGAATATTCGTAGCACCAAAGTTAATGAATGTTGCGAGTGTGTTCCGGTAAGTGGAATTGATGTTTTAGGACCAAAAGTGGATGACTATCGGATAGCGCTCGACTTCCGATCACCTTTAAAATCCCCAACAACAAAATGATCCTCTCTCGGGGAGCCTAACTGCAGATCATGACAGAAGGCATGTTTGATTTTGATGGTCAGACCAAAACGAATTAGGGACAAAGCCTATTGTCAACACTTCCGATTTGTTTGCATAGAAAGCCAAATGTGACTCCAAAGGATAAGGTGCAACCGTACCAGGTTTAAATCAACTGTACAATCACGATTGGTGATAGGCCTGACTGAAGATATGGATCTTGAGATCCACAATAGGGGAACTCAAATAAAACAGCAAGAAGATATAGGGAGCGGGGTGTTGACAATTTCTTCAGCGTAAACGCCACAAAACGATCGGTTCGCAACATAAACAACATAAACATTGGAGCGACGATAATCAAATTTGGAACCAACCATTCTGGTTCCTGACCCCAAGATAAGATGATGACTTGTGCCAGTGTTTTGAGCGCATAAGCTCGGTGTTGACCAGTTCAACATCGTTGAGGCACTGAAAGCTAGCAAAACTCTAAATGTTGTTGTGGAGTAAACTCTATGACCTGCAGTTGTAGAAACCTTGAAACATACCATCACCTAGCCTTAGAGTTAAGAACTAGATGTGACCAATCTCAAACTTGACTGACTTTGCTTCTCTGTTTCATTCCTGCTTAAGATGCGGATAGATTGTTTTAAGCGTTGCAAGGATGATAAACCCGAGCGTCTGCTTACAGTACAAACGAAATATCGGATACGAAGAAGATGCCTAGAATTAGAGAAGTAGGAAACTTTGAACAGGGGGAACATTGAAACCCGAAGCATTTTAGTAGAAAAACCATGAATAAGGGAAAATCCTATTCACAAAAAGAAAACTTTGGACGTGCCAATATCCCCGGAATAAGAGAAATATAAGACGTGAAAATTCTAACTGAATCCAGGTAGCGTATCCAGCAATAACAGTTTTGCTAATCCACCCGGTACAACGAAGTTTGCCGTATCGACAGTCTAGGGGCCATTATCACCTAGCGTAACTAAATCAGTCTACACCTGATGACCTGGATATTGTTACCACCATGACGTTATAATATCTGCTGTGTGCGGTTGTGACTGGACATAGGGTTGCGCACTTGAGGGATTATGGTGTGAACAAACTTGTGGGCAACAACAGTAATCGAATCCAGTAGCCTGGAAAGTTGCCCATTATTTGTCCATTGTAACAACACTTCGATTGTGCAGGTTATATCATGTTACCCAATTCGCTACTGGTTGGAGGATATGTGAAGTTTCACTGGTTATTTTAATCCTGGCGACTACAATCAACCCGGAGCATGCGTAAGGCACTATAGCCCGGGACCAACAGATGATCTTCAAATAGTGGAGCGTGACCCTTGCATCACTGGATCGGGATAACGCCATCGTTGAGGTGGCAGAGAGCACAGCTGGCGATACGTTGCAGGCGCTCTGTCCAATAGTCACAGTATCAGTGTAGATATGGTCAGGTAATTCACGCAGATCATCCAAACAAATACTCCTGTTTCGACTATCTTGCTCAACCACGCTTGTGAAACCTTGAAGTGTCACTACAATTGATACAAGTAACTGCCAGGTCGGATAAGAACGACAACTCTCCAACCTTTTGAAAAAGTTCAATTTCGTGACAATGAAACTAATTTGTGGTGCCAAAAGCGTCTTTCTTATAGGGGAAGGAATTAAGGCGAAACATCCTGATGAGACCATCTAAATACAGGAAGATTTAATACAAGATCGTCAGTATCGCTCTGTCCCTATAGTAATCAACAGAAAACTTAAGGTTCCTGGCCTTTCGGTTAGCTTGAAATGTGCAACGTAGTTGAGTGGTTGATAAGCTTCAAGGTAGAGTCCAATTTTATCATCTTTTTGAGGGACTGTTACGCCAACTGTTTTGCAATTTATAAGAGCACTTCTCAAAAGCCCAACTTTACCCCGACGGATGATGCAATACTACCGTCCGAAGTGTCATGATTGATGCTTTCCTAGGGCACCATGTCGAATCCTGTGTGTCTTGTGATTCGCTGTTACGGCTAGAACATTTACACGGAAGGCGGTCTATTCAACCGTCCTGATAATACTTTGCTGATCTGAAGGATTAGAAATTTTTTGGCTTTCACAGAGACACCTTTTTAGAGAGGCGGAGAAACAGCTAACTTTGACAAAAATGTGCTGTAACGAATCTTTTGGTGGAGGTAATCTTTCTCAATCACTTAAATGCATTTCTTGTAACAGGAAGTCCACGCTAACAACATTCTACCGACCTATTCCTCACGAAATTCCGAAAACAAAGTGATCCTGATGGGAAGTCAACAATGGCACTTCATATCGGCAATCGGTAGGATATATGGTCTCCTGAATGACAGGTTTTTCCGAGAAAAAGCTAAGTACTCTTTCTCCATGACCGCTGACAAGCTGAACATCGGGTGATATCACACCTCTGCTACCCGCGTACAGCATCTAACCAGTATAGTAAGCCTTACAATATATCATTATCATCCACAATTTCCAAAACTAACAATCTCTGGCGTAGACGAAGTTGTGACACTTGTACGATACACCACATGAACTAGACAAGGAAGTAGAATGACATTTAGGAGCTACCTGGTGGCTACTGTTCTGCACACGAAAGCCAAAGAATCCAGTTGGGTAGAGAGTAGCACCTATCAATATGAGTTGATGAACCAAAGAAATACGCATATATATAGTAAACAAAAACGAAACAACAATTAAAACATGAATAAATACTGGTGATGCTGCAGAATATGGGTAGCTCATGTATGCTGTTTGGTTGCTGATCTATTCGCCAAGCTTGGCAGTTGGATTACAAACACCAGTGAATTGATGACGTCTCCTCGAGTGAAGACGAAATGTTTGAAATCCAACTGCCAAGAGCAGCCGGCAGTCCAACAACCAGACACAAATACTGAATAGTTTAGTGATGCGTAAGGAAAAGTGAAAAGGGTTGTTGGTCGGGAACATTTCGGTCAACTATTATGCGGCTGGTGTTGTATGATGTCCAACTCAACCACAACGGCGTGATCAAAGATGATGAATACCACACAAAGAACATACTGAGGTAGACTGATGTACAACACTTCGCCATATTCGGAGAAAATATCACGTAGCCAATCCATCATCTCAAATCCACGATCGGTGCGTGGCGTAGAGACGGAAGCAGTGTTCACAGTGGGGTCGGACCCGTCAACCGCTTGATCCTGTACAGAGTGTTCCACTGTGTCCGGATCGTTGAACCAACGAGGAATACCGACGACTAGAACCGTGCGCTTTTCACGAGGAGCGAGTTCCGCAAGAGGGCGCGTACGCACTATAGCCAGGCCTGAGACATACAGTCAACAGAGGATGTAGATCAACAGTTTAAGCAGGCAAAACATCAGGGAGGCAAATCTAAGCGTACAATTCATCCAAGGAGGCCAAAACGAAGTACGCGGTAGGAGAAAAGTAAGGGACCGTTAAAACACTGGATTTCCCCTCCCTTCGGAAACAAGGCATGCGAAACCCTCAACACTTTGAATAGCTATTCCACTGAGACAAAGTTTGGGCTCCATGAGATCGATGCGTTCACCAAGCAAATGGATAAGTTCAAAGCTAGATGTCGGTGTCCTCTCAAAAGGAACTTCTCTTCCTCAATGATGGGAAAATGTTAGTCGTATGGACTATTGGAGTTCTGAATGATACTCCTTGATGATCGATCTGCTGTTAAATAGAAGCACTGACACGATGACTGACACATGACTGACTGACACACTGACATGTTGAGTGAATGCTTTTTGCTGTTCTTTGGGACCTTCCGGTCCTATATCGTAAAGGCGGAAGTTATCCCTAAACATATAGAGCCACATTGCTGGATAGAATGCTAACAAAATCACAGTGCAAACTTTTTAGGCCCCTCGGAAGAAGTGAAGTGGATGAAGCAGGTGTATTGCTATCCGACTTGTTTAAACATGATGACGTAGCACTATTTTTGGATATCTGAAAAAATATTGCACTATCGTTTGCTGACTGAACGAAAGAATCGGACATAAAATATACGAACCACATGGGATAAGGCTGATTCTAGCAAAGCTGAAGAACATAACAGTTTTAGTGTATTGGAGATTGACGACAGCTACGGATACAACTACAGATAACTATCACGATATAACGAACTGATTTACGGGTGAAAAAAGTGATATGGATGGATTCCGCCTTAACGTTCATCAATGATACCGAGCTTAAATGGGTCGCTTGGTGAAGAGCAGAGGGCAATATGGAGTATGATGTTATGGACGTGATGGTTTGGCCACTGTTGGCATCCATTTCCAGAAATGCCTGTACTTCAGTGAAGAGGAAAACAAACAGCATGTCCGGTTGTTCTGATTTCTGTTCTGCATCTGGCCTTTGCGCTTAAGTCCAGTCTAGAATGTTCCGTCAATGTGACTCACAAAGGCGGACTACATACATCGCTAGTACTTTGGTGAAAGTCAGCTCCACACGTGGCCTGAGATCAGCACAGTCAGCCCACGAGTTAACATCACTGCATGCAGCGCAACGGTGAAGTGACTTTCTAACTTGTAAAATTAGTACATTTGGGCAGGGAATAGGTCGAGTCGTTTATGTTCTACCATCCTGAGATTGGTCTGGACTGAATTATTCAGCTGAGAATTTGCATATCAACCCCCTACAGTAATTTAGGTCAGTTAGGTATTTTTCACCAACCAACTGTCATTGCACTGGTTTCGATTACGAAGAATGTGTCGATTTTTTAGTTTCGGATGCCGTCACAACCAACCTAGTTGAACGGTAGGTTAACCGAAGCAAAGAATTTTGCCCTTTTGTATGTCCGCTTTCGTCGAGTCGTTTGAAACAGTGCTTCCTTCAAATGCTCAACTTCTTCATTCCAGCTATTCTCCTCGCACAGTCACCCAACTGTAGTATCGGAACACGAGCCACTAACGATCTGAACACTCAGGTTTCAGGTAGTCAGTGAGAGCTCGTGAGTAGGGAGCCACCAAAGTGAACCATCGACGAAAACAAAAGGTGGTGGTAGGTGGCAGGTAGTCTGCAATCTAAGATGCCCATGTTCCTTCGGGCACTCCCATTCTCCAGGGTGTGGTGCACTGTTTGCTGTTTGGTTGTTGACAGCAAAACAGGAACGCGGTCAACGTAGCTAAATGTGAGTTAATCACAATGCTGATCAGCCGCTCGTAGCCGAATGGTTGAGTGTTCCAACTACTAGGAGGGAGGTCGCAGGTTTGAAACTCCCTAGAGTTTCGTGAGATGTTCACTACTGATGATTTCCAATAAGAATGAAACAACCGTACAGTGATTCTCGGCTTTTCAAAATAGACTGGCTTCAGTCATAAGACGAAATTTCAATTGAAAACGTAGCTAAGCCAGGTAGATGGAATTACCAAAGTAAGACAGCAGAAGATCCACACAACTGTGAATGACGGTGGGGTCCATCACAATAAGCAAGTAAGTAAATGAAGAATGACTGACGTGGTCACTTTTACCAAACGCACGAAGCGCTTGTCCGCATACTTGAAACTTATCACATAGACCACAGTGAATGATAAAATATGTTTGTCGACGCAACTGTTTACAAAAAGACAAGATGATGTTGAAAGGAATTCGACACAACAGTAGTCAAAACATGCGACCCTAATTTCCACAAAACAAGTGACAGTGCGAACTCCATTCCCAAAATATTAGAGGCGTGCAAATGTTCGTTTGTGTAATGTAATAATGTAATAATGTGGTCTAACATGATGTTGACTTCGACCGATTTTTTATGAAGGCAACCTCTGGGTGGTTGTTGGTGACGGTGAATGTAAGGACAAAGTACGAAATGAGACAGGAAAAGTGACGTTCTTCTCGTCGGGCTAAAATGAATCCGAAACACCACGAAACATCCGAAGTTTTCAACAGAGCACAAGAGCTGAAGGAGATACGTGATAATTTTGAGACCCATATGTGCCAATTCATCAGACAAGCTGTGGCGTCAATTCTCGAACAGCGGTGACGTTCACTGCTGAAAAGCACTAGACTTGGCCAATTTAGGTAACAGTCAAAGTGGTTCCAAGAAGTCTACAAAGGCGATGTAAAAAGTTGAGAATCCATGGTACACGGAGAAACTTCTGACTGATTTCGGGCATTCAAGCGCATCTCATCACATGTATCAAAATTAAGCGGGATCCTTCCGGACCGTTCATGATTCACGTTGCTGTTTAACTTCTATCTTCTGTTACCGGGGTTACTGGCCTGTGCGAACAACAGTTGTGTTCTGGACAATTAAAAACCATCAAACTAACACGCCAAAAATGAGCATACCACTAGGAATATGGCTTCAGACAGAAGAATACTGGTGTGTGTAGCCGGTCATAAAAAATTCATCGATCAGGGAAACTAGGCCAACAAAGCACTGCAAACGACTTGTTCCAATAATGGACGTACCACACATTCGGATCTGTTCAATATGGCCGAAATCTGCCTGAAACGATCGACCTGCCGGCTAACATCAAGTCATCATCATTATCATCATCATCAGCATCATCAGTTGTAAGAACCACGTACATGCAGTACAGTGGTTTTAGCTGTCAGTTACGTTCGCCGATGATTTGGTGAGGTGGGGTAGATAGATGCGCATTCGAGGTGGTAGGTGATATAATTGATGCGTAAGTACAGGGTTATCAGTGGACTTTTCATTGGGGAGATTGCGAGGGGAGCTATGCATTGAACGCAACAGCTTGGATGAATGAGCGCCGTTGAGGGCGCAACTGGGCCATTTCTGACAATGTCTCTAGCCATTGATGTGTCTCGTCTAGGGGTCCCCACCCAGAGAGACGGCAATGACAATCTCAACTGAGTTTGTTGGTGATGGCTTACATACTTCGCTGCCAAGTCATTACTCTACCACCTCTGGCTCGTTTTCACCCTTCGCGTGGTTGCGTGAAAAGGGCCCTTCGAGGAAGCGGGTCAACCGGCATACGGAGCAAGGGACCAAGCCAACGCAACCTATGGAGGGTGATCAGTTCATCTATCCTGGGCGAGTTATTTCTTCCGAATACCATTCGACGTATTTCAGCACTGCTGATCCGGTGTTCCCACCAGACTCCGGCAATGCTCCGAAGACATCGATGGTCAAACACTGATAGTCTTTTGACGTCCTCGGCACGCAGCGGCTGGGTTTCTGACGCGTATAATAATATGGAGCGCACCGCAGCAGTGCATACTCGACCACTGACGGATAAGCTGATGTCACGCCTACGCCAGAGGTGATGCAGGTTCACAAAAGATATACTGGTCCTCCCAATCCCGATGGAAATATCACCTTTCGTGAGACCATCGGGGCCGATACATCTGCTCAGCTAAGCAAATTTGTCTATACCGCAATCGGCTCATCCGTAAGCATGAGGTTAGATTCGGGCTCACCCAGTCTTGCGACAGCACGCTACACTTTGCAGGTGTGAATCGTATGCCAAAACGTGAGTCAGAATTATTTACATTGCTTGCATTACGACGGAATCAGATCCAAGAAGAGCTATTTATTCTGCGGATATCTGTGAGCGAATGCCCTGGAAGCCCTTCGATCCAACAGGCATCAGAGGCTGGTAGTTAGTCTTCCATCATCATATCAATGACGAAGTTGAAGAGTTGAAGATGAAAGAAGGCAACCTTGCCTGACACCACTTGATTAGTGAACTCAAGCGAGAGGGTCAATAATTTTTTGGGGACATCTTTGCTCCATTGGCACTGCCATAGTGCCTGACGGTCCAGAGTCAAAGACAGCTTTCAAGTCAAGGAAGACCACCATTTTTGGTCGTTTGTGTAGTATCGCTGTTTCAGAATCTGTCAGAGGTTGAAAAATGTGATCGATGCATCCTCTTGCAGGACGAATACACAGCTTAGTTTTTATGATCTGTCTCTCCCTGCGTTCAGTCAACCTTTGAAGCATTAAACCAGAGAGCACCCTCGATGCCAAACTACCAGGCTGATAGTACGGTGGTTTTCACACGGTGTTCGCGTACTCTTTTTGAAGACAGTAATAACTGTCGATGTGCCCCTTTCTGCAGGCACTCTCCACTCCGTATCGCACCAATGAGCTTTGTCAGATGAGTCGCCAGGGATTCTCC
This sequence comes from Opisthorchis felineus, assembly GCA_004794785.1. Lineage (NCBI taxonomy): Eukaryota > Metazoa > Platyhelminthes > Trematoda > Opisthorchiida > Opisthorchiidae > Opisthorchis > Opisthorchis felineus. The sequence goes on from SJOL01007337.1 coordinate 174,033, forward strand.
ACCTGCTTTGAAAAGGGTTAGACACAGATCATCCGAGTCCTGATGCCACCTCACGTTTCAGTGCGGATATCTCGTATTTTATTTCTTCTTCTGACGGGTGATTGAGATTTACATTCCATTCGCCCATGTGAATGCCTCTGGAGTCTGCGTTGTAGGAACCCAGATGAACTGTTCTTCGAAGTGTTCGGCCCATCTTTCCAGTCGATGTTTTCGTGAGTGAATTTATCGTTTCATTGACCCTTGATTTTCTACGGCCAGTCGACCGTAGCAGTTGATACAGGCATAATAACCGTATTTTCTCAGCTCAGTTCTGTGTTTGAACTAGCGTTCCCGTAAAAAAAGGTGCACAACGTGTATTAACGCCCAAAACCAGGCCAAAAACACATATACAGCGCCTCATATATAAACTGTGTGCGGCGACAACATTCTGGAAATTCTGACGCCTTCCGGATACGCCACTGGCAACCGGCACTCGGCGGGTACTAAATCATAATTGGCTTCCGGCCAATTAGAGCTCGCCTAGACGCTGGACCATCAAGCGACCCGATCTTTTGACCATTCGCGTGCTTCACGACCGTAACAGCAACAAACTGCGAGCGGTAAAGAGCTATCGGTGCGGAATTCCGCCTAACAAATGGACACGGCTGTTTCCGGTAGACAAAGCCTTCTCCGTCTCCCGAGCTTTCGATATCCACCAAAGCTCTCCCTCCTTCCTTAGGCTCTTCACTATTTAGCGTTTGAGGGATTTGCGTGTGCCGTCGATTTCGGCGACATCCAGTGGTGTTGTAGTCGAATCGGAGAAGTCGGACAGACAGCACTGAACGCCGCAAGCATAACTCCTTTCACATCTTCCTATGCTTCACCCACGTGCTCACTACCAGCGCAATATTGGTTTACTGTAAAGTTGTTGGGCTAGCTCAGATCGATACTGTTGAGCTATGGTAGTTCTTCGGAGATGGTGGATGGGCATGCTTCTCGCTGACTTGCGGGGGCCTGAGGGTGAACAAACTGTCAGGCGTGCTCGCAAAATGGCGTGATCGGAATCAGGTTGTGTGCCCCGAAAGGAACGGCAGTCTTGAATTATAGCTCTCCACCAGTGGATGATGGCCACGTGATCCAAATGGATCCACGGTTGATTTGCAACTGGTGGCCGCCAGGTTACGCGATCCGAACGTTTATGCTGAAAGTTCGTATTGGCCAGAAACAGCTGGTGATCAGCACACAACTGGAGGAGTCGCTCTGTGTTGTCTGTGCGACAAGCATCTCCACCGAAATGATGGACCAGATGTGATTCCAAGGAGCTCAGACGACCGACTTGGGCATTCACATCGCCGCAACGATCACAATGTCAGTGCTTCTTGCTCGACGAATAGGCCCGGATAACTGTCGATGGAAAGCATCCTTCTCAGCGTTAGAAGTGCAGTCCCTTGGAGCATAAGCCGTCAATACAAATAGGCACCGTTTTTTATGTCGGGACATTGAGCTTGATCGAGCGCAAAGACGACTGTTCACTTGGATCCAGTCCAGCAAAGCGCGTGCAGCTCCCACGCCATATATTCCACGAGTAATTATTTCTGGGTCACCGGACACACGAGGAGTGGAATGTGAAAGAACTGAGTTCGTCCTTGGCGTTTTGCGATTCATAACCACGCTTGGGTCTTGTATGCGTGTTTCGGAGACACAGCATACATAAATTTTAAGGGAGTGTAAGGTGTCAGCAAGCATTGCCTATTTGCCAATTTGAGATACAGTACGGACTTTAAAAGCTCCCATATAGAAAGGATCTCGTGGATCTAGAAAAGTGTTATTTTGTTTATTGTTAATAGGCAGCGGGGAGCATAAGGCCCTTCGGTCAGATAACTGGCAGTCAAATGATCCAACGACGTTTGCTTGTTTGGTGGGAAGTGGTTGGTGAGGTACACCGGTGGACGAAGAACTGTACGGGCAAATGATACTTCCCGGTTGCCCAGGCCGAGGAAGGGGGTTGATTGAGGTACCCCGCCTTGAGCCTTTGAGTCAAAAGTCTGACCCACAAGGCAGTGGGAGGATGTCGGGTTTTATTCGGGGAACCTGTCCCTAGCCTCTGACTCAAAAGTCTGACGCGCGAGGCAGCGGGTAGTGGGGCTTTCTTTGGGGACCCTTCCTGGAGCAGATGACTCAATAGTCCGACCTGCTCGGCAGCAGCGGGTTGGCCTATCCCGAGGGCGCAGGGAGTATGGCATTACTGTCGCACTCCTGACGCGGCTCGACACAACAGGTACCTTTTGAGGAGCACCGGACTCTTTGGTTTTAAAAGTATTTCGATCGTTTTGAAAAATGCGCTGGTGGTCACGCTCAACCGTTAGGTGATCGGAGTTTGTGATTTTAGGGCCGAATTTTTCTAACCCGTCCTTCCTCAGGAAAAGGCAGCATCGCTGCTTCCATGAATATAGACATACGGGTCACCTGGCTGAAACCCTTAACTGCTTTCACACTCCTATCGCGGTGGACAGTACGACTTTACCCCCAGACCGCCTCGTAGCACGATTACTCGTGGTACTGCTCTTGGTCTGACTGGCATGGTTTCACCTTGTGGAACCAAGTTGCAGCCAGTATAGTCCGCGGGACCATTGCAGCACTCAAGCCTGACCACCAAGTCAAGGTGGCAGCTTTTGGTCGGTGAGAACTCTAACACGAGAAGAGTAAGTATACTTCCGCAATCACAATCACTTGACCAAAAAGATTACCCAGATGTAAGCAAACGTCGCTGTGGGTAACCTGATCACCCAACCGCTTTGACCTCAAGTGAATTCACCATAAGTTTCTATACGGATATACGATCTTTGCGAAGAAAAAGTAGCCTGCCTAGTGTGGTAGCCGTTGCCCGCACGTTTTGCTGCACGTATGAGGCTCATCGCGTGACAAATCTAAAACGTTAGATTAGGAGGAAGACAATCCTAAAAATTCCTCTCTCTTTGTCTTTTCGTGAGGTCAATAACTGATAAGAACTCAACTTAAGATCAGCGGCAGCATGATTCAAATAAAATGGTGTAGCTTACACACGTTGACAAGATCGTCAGTTCCGTGAACTGTCATGTGGAACACACACACATGCAACATCTCAACATGCACAATGAATGCGCAGAAATAGTGAAGAGCCGAAACCAAAACATGAAAAAAACATGGGTATATCGATCTGTCATGCTGTGACTCAGTGGTGCCAATGTTTCTCATTGACACTGGTTTATCGCTTCATTACGAAATGCCCCACCCAATAAACGTGTTCAGACGACTTGCGCAGCTGTTGAAACGAGTTTATACCTTTGCTCGCGGTCGAGAAAATCAGTAGCTTTTAAAAAGCCTGAGTATTTTGCAAGATGAGAGATTACTGGGATAAAACTATGACAAAAGCCAAGGGAGAGTTACTAGGACAAAGGGAGTTTGAGGAAACAATGGATAAACGTAGACTAAAATTAAAGAGAAGAGACTGTGTATATAGCGAGGACAATTACGGACTTTCTATAGGTACTACGTGAGGCAAAATTAGGCCCACAGGCTTATTTTTATTCTTATGTCCTGGATACTGATGAGACGAATGAATGAATCCTTCTTGTCCGAACCCAGGGGAGTTCATCTCAAAATTTTCATCCTAGTTTCACCAAGTTTCAGCAGGATGCGAATTAACGTCAACTACATTGTACAATAGTAGACACAGTAAGCTCCAGCGACTGCATAGGTCACTAATCCCTGATAGCTTCACGTTCATCCTAGCGACATGTTTACGGTCGTCACCCAAAGAAGTATCTTCTCTAACATCAAAGATTTTTTTCACGTTCGAGCATCCTCGTAAACCTGCTATCTTCGTTTCGGACCAAACAGACTCATAACCCAAGTTTTAAGAAAGCGGGTAGGTATCTTAGTCAGACCATTATGTTAAGCTCTTTGTAACCAACGAATACTTCTATTATTGAATCTTTCTTAAGCGCTAAGTTGGTGCTTTGGTCTCGCAACCCGTAAGCCTTAAGCTCTCGTAATAGACTCACATAATCTCGTGAAGATGCCGTATAGTTAGCTCGTAAACATGGTCGGTATTGCTTGTGTCTCTCTGGCAATACAGATAGAACAAAGTAGTCGTATCATTGTCCCCCTCCACAACGTAGTTTAAATTGAGGTCCTCAACCAAAGTTTTTGGAGCAACAGTATGACCGCAGGATAAGGGTTGGCGAAGCAGTTGTAGTGCAGTCTTACTAAAAAACACCTGCGATACACGTTGCAAACAGAAAGCCGCCGGTCGGCCCAAAGTCGCCTGAGCACCCATGTAACCTCTCCTAATTTTACATGAGTGAAGTGAATTCATATGACCGTGCACACCATTTCCTATTAGTATCAAATGTATTTCTGATGAGTTAATCGGAAAAATTAACAACACAAAAAAGCCTTGCTTACTTTGTTATTGAACCACTAGCCAGTTAAGTTCTGTCACAGCACTTTTTACATGGAAGGTGCTTTAAGTGATAGCAGGCGGTTAGGCCCGCAATGATCAGTCATTCTAACACGGCTGCTAAACTAGCGAAGCCTGAACACAACCAACTATGTGGGGGCATTAGAAAGAAGTTGTACCCGATTGATGCTATTCACTGCATTACTCTGACTGCCAGTGCCGTCAATCAGGGATGCGGGCAATTCAGGCTTAGATAAACGACGGAGGATCAGTTCGAATGTCTTCAGTCATTCCAAGATGCAAACGACAAAAACCTGGCTACTGAACATGATCCAACAGGACATAGATGACGCTGCAGAATCTCACTACCGCGCATCAACTCAAAGCACGACATGGTCATGATCGATCAGTTGTCTTCCAATTCTAGCAGTTGTGTTTACTCAGTCAATTCCACCGTCAAAAGGAAATGTCCAAATAAGGACGCCGGTGAGAAGCAGAACAAACTACTCAGTGGACAAATGTAGAAGCGAACCGTTAATTCCTATGTGAAAACCGATCGAACAGGACGATAAGCTAACAGACGATCTCGGTTGTTCAGTATGCTTCAACGGCTAGACGGTTCAAGCCGCAGTTTACTTGAATTCATATCCCAAGCCTGAAGTCATGGAGCTGGATTGGATCGAGAAAATGCAGGTGTTCGAGGAGTGCACTAATGCCACCTGCAGCTTCACATGCACATCAGTCATGGACGACCTCGTATGAAATCACTTTTTCCTCAATTCGGTCGACAAGCCCTTACAATTCTAGGAATCCGTGCTTGCCGAGGGACTTGAGCAGTGCACAAAAGCGAAATACAGACTCTCTCCTCTTCTCAACCAGTGTTCCAGCAGCATAATATGCAGGACTTCTCCTCACAGGATTCATCACAGAACGCTAGCGTTCTTCAACCATCCCATTCCTTGGTACAGATCGCGTCCATATTGATAGTAAAAAAACAGCGAGAACATCCATCTATGTGCAGACTTCACTATTGGTGTCGGAACTGCACTCAACACAAATGAACGCCGACTGTCTCTACGCAGGTGTGGGAAAGTACTGCATAAAATCTAACTCGGATCTCAACTCTGGGTGCGCTGTGCAGGCCGAATCTGGACAGCGAACTGGGGCTCTGCGACTAAACCAACCAGAGTTTTCAGTTGACTCAAGGGATTGACATAACTTTGAGGCCGAGGGCAAATCCAGGGCCTCAGTGACCCGAGGATAGAACGACAGACGATACCAGTTCATCGAGTATTCACGAGTCAAATCTTGGAAGCAGTTAAATGAGCAACATCATTCTAATCGGACCAGTTCGTGATGAGTCGACTACGGACCAGAAAGAGCGTCCAGATTGTCTTACTCCTTGCTGTCAATGAGCATTAACTCGGACTGAAGCTTCTAGCTGGACAGGCCCCGCTTCGTCATTAAGACTCAAAAGTGACTTGTGGATAGTCCATGACTTTTTGCATAAATACGGTTGCGAAAACCTCACGTTCTCCATTCACTAGTTACCTCAAGCAACTGTGCGCTTTGATACACCATGGTGGACGGAGCAGCAAGCCAAGTAGCATACGACCTGTGCGATCATAGGACTATTCGCTAACGGAAGCAGTAATGGACACGTGTTTTAATTCAAGAATTGGCGTGTGGTGCTGAAATGGGGGTAACAAGTAAGGAACATAACCATTACGTTTCTATAGAGGGATGAAATTGGAATACATTTGAAAGGGAAACAAGAAAAAAATACCATTGTCTAAACGTAACATACTACCCATAAGGTTGCTGAAAACTCTTCGACAGCCCATTATAAAGGGGAGATTCAGCTGGATTCAGTTGATTCCCCTGTCAAAACCAAATTTGTGTGAAAATGAGAGCATTTGTAGAAAACTTACCATCTTCTGACACCTTCACCAAACTAGACTTCTTTATTGAATGGAGCAAAAGTTCTTCGTTGATCTTCAGGGCTTGAAGTCGGTTACACTGCAGAAGCATGGCGATGGGTATACCATTATCGGGGCGATTCTTCATTTGCTCAGCGAAGAAGCGGTCATGTGTCAAATTTCCTTCACTCAGATAGAATTCCACTTGGTGCATAACGCGCTTGCGCAAGGAGGAATCATGTACAGGAGCTGATGAGGAGACATGGTCCGCGTTGGAGGCCTGAAACGAGAATGAACGGTTATGATCCAACCCTACAAAAATTATAAGCAACATCCAGCTTATCCGGAAATCGTGCCACTGTTGCATCTCCAAAAATGTGATGGAAAACGAAACCGACCCACTAAGATAATGTATAGATTCCGACCCGATGCGGTTGCATTATATGGTAGTATTAGTCCCACTTCCGTCTGATGGACAAACTGCCGAAGATATTCCACAACACTAGTAAGTCCCTTATGTGGACTACAGCGTTAAACAGGCATTGGTGTCGTCGATAAAGCCCAAAGGACGGGATGTGGAGGAGATGGTGACTTGGAAGTGTAAAGTCTGCGCTATGTCACTTGACAGGGCACTGGACCGGTAAGTGAGAAGAAGCGAGTTGGATTCCTACGCCAGCTTGTGTCTTTTATTTTGCGTTACGTGTACTCGGCTTTCTATTCAGGATTATTCGAATGCCCATCTCTCCTACTTGCTAATGATGGAGTTACAGTTTACAATGGTTGAAAGGACTTACCGCGGTATCGTTGAAGCAGCCACCCTCTGAACGGATATGAAGTAGTTTACTATGCACATTTTCAGAGGCGACCGTCAAAGGAAATTGGAATCAATAGCTCTTCTGCACTAGGAAAACATAAGATAGGACAACTTAGAGTATCCTTTTCCACAAACCTGGTCCACACGGAACCGGCACTACACGTACTGGGTTGTTAGCCCGGGCTTTTGCCCCACTCTGTGACCCTATAACTAAGACATGATGCTTTCACAATTACGCCGTTCAAATTACAACACAGCTTTAACGATGTTCTTATAGACTATCAAACAACCGGGTCTAAACATTTCGTGGTGATGCTCTCCCAAGTGATGCATATTCATGCTTGGGAGAGTATTCCACTGATTGATATCTATCAACTGGCCTCATTGTAAAATTGCACAAGGCCAAACCTCTGTACGATCTAAGCAACAACTAAGCCTATGTTGGCTGTTGTGCAGCGGAGAAATTGACTAACTAGGCCAACTACTCGGTATTCACGCTGTATTGTTGAAAAACTCGTGAAACATCCATTGTATTGGAATAAAACGTGATACGATCCAATAAGGACCACGAACTAGAATTCCTCCGTTGTGTGCTCCGGAAAGTTGAACCACATGACGCTATTGGGGACTAACAAATGACGCTAACAAATAAGACGCTGAGACAAAGTATGCACACCGATAAGCCCTCATCAAGTATGTAAGCTCTCCGGATGCAGAAGTACAAGGATATTTGATGCACAGTTCGGTAACACGGTTCCAGGTGACTAACTCTGTGCCCAAATGATACAATCAACGCATATAGTGTTTGAAGGTAGTCAAGCATAACCATAGATGAACGGCGAGACCAAGCCTCAGATGGGGTAAGGATAGCAATGACTACTGTGCATTCATGCAAACACTAAGGCCAGGGAACCTAGAAGGCTTTCACACGTGGATCGTAAAAAAAGCCGAGACCAGTTGTTATCATTCGGAAGTGATAGATCAGTGGTTAAGGTGCAATTTACTGAGCAGAAGGTCCATGGTTCGAACACAACCTCGGCAATTTAGTAGTTTCTGTCTAGGTTTGGGTAACCTTGCAACATCTCAGCCCTCGTGTTTCCGTCGGGTGGCATGGCAGCTAGGCACTGAAAGCGTGTTCTGAGTGATAATTATATCCAGATGACAATTAGACTCGGAGATCTCATTAAAATAACGAAGAAGCAAGCAAGTATTCTATTGTGTGGTTATCAATCAATTTGCAAAACGGTTTATAGGAATGCAGTAACTGAGAGAATTCTTTGGAGAAAAAAAACAGGGGAAGGGGACGTACGCTGTTCGACAGTAAATTGCGCAATTTTCACTGGTGTTCACTTGATGTCACATCGTTCACTACTGGTGTACCGCTTCGAGAAACAATAGACTACCCATATGATTGCATCAAGACTGATGAGCCAGATAGTGGTATTTCAAATAACAACGTGAATGAGTTATTGACCACGTGCACGCACAGAATACGGCTCCAATTCAACATTCAAATCTACGGAAATGCTGCGATCCAAAGGGTTTTCCTCCTGGCCTAATGCTGGTTGATGTATTCATGAGCAGTCCGGAGAGCCAACTGAAGTCCCTACTGGAAAAATTTACCCTTGATAAGCGTTACGTCAACGAGACAATCGCCTTCGCCCAAGTTGAGCTCAGCGCTGAGATTATGATAGACTTCGATCAAGTATGAAAGAAACCTGGATTACAAAGCGAAGAATGGATAATCGTTTTAGACATCAAATTAACTGGACGAATCGAAGACTCACTCCAGAGAGTAATACGCAGGAGACAAACATGGAGTACACAGTATACCAGTCACGAAGGCTTGTTCCCACAAACAAAGGGATGAATATCATACAATGTTTGACCGATAGAATGGTGAAAATCTGCTTGGATATGCGGCAAACTTAGAACGATCGGAGGATATCTTCACGCAGAGCGACTAACTAATCCGCTGTGTACAGAAAACCATACAGTCATTAACAATCAACTCGAGATTACCAGAAACTGACGAGAAACCTGTCTGCATCACTTTGGCAGTCGATCCGATCTCACGTAGGCTTCGAGGAGGCATTGGATCAACTTATGCAGCAGCAAATCTGCCGGCGATGTTTTGAATGATACTGTTCTGAGTGCGAGACTAAAAGAGATTCGGGTGCGACCTACAAGTAGTGTTAGTTCCTATCGAATATGCGTGCAGTTCATAAGACTCTTGAAGTGCAACAAGGCGATTGTCTGACAGTACCATGGACACTGCTAAGTGCGGTTAACTCACGGAATTAGAATTATTTTGACTGTCACATGTTTGGTCGATTCTTGTTTTACCCTCATTCCGACTAAGGCCTGTCAGGAGATCCTGGTACGTCACTTGGAGTGTACACGAACTCGAATGCTTGTTGTTTTAGAGGCAATAATCAAAGCTGAACTTTGCGCGCTCAAACACTTCGTACGTACAGGGCTACGCAATGCATTGACAACAAATGCGAACCGAAACGAACCGAAAATCAGCCCGAAAGCTTGGTTACTTAGCATCTCCAATATGGCAAATATTCATCGAGGCCATTACAGCACTTGTCTGAACACGACCAGAAGATTTAGTAAAAACTAAGCACAAACCGATAGGAAGAAACCATATGCCACGTGCGCAAGGTACCATAGGTCGGAGCCTACCAGTCATGCTGAGTCATTTATAAATGGGGGGTTGTTTGAAAATCAAGCTCCACATTAGTCATATTAAAGTGAGTCATCGAGCAAGGTTTAAAAGGCGAAACACGTTGCAGTAGGTATCCTGGACCAACTAACGCAAGGTAATTAATCAACCTCTACCGATATTCTAATGGCGCAGGTATGGCAGCTGTTGTCTCTAGCAAAATGGCAAATGAGAAAAGTAACAGATAATAATCGTTCAGCTATGGCACTCTTTCGGTGCATATCTATCGCATAACTTGAATAAAAACAAGAGCTGAAATACTGACAGGTTACCCAAGCCCAGACAAGAGCAGTCGAAGAGCCAGGATTCGGCTCGAAAGACGGACCTTCCGGTCAGTAGCTTGGCGCCTTGATCTCTCAGCACTCGCGAGCTTTCGAGCGCTACACTATGTATTCGACTATAAATACAGACTACCTGTTAAAATACACTAGGTATGCATACTCAGACCCTCCTGTCCGTCAGTCATTCCGTAAGACGGTGTATTGGACGCCAGCAACCGAGCATAACATCCCTAGAACGGTGCCATTGCTGTAGGAGTTTTCCAAGCTGTAGGCCAGAATTTTCCCTTCTCAATCTCCGGAATCGCACCAGCGCTGAACAAATACACCCAAGTAAATTGGAGATCTCCAGGTAAATTAACACTACAAAGTGTTCAGAAGGAGTGAAAGTGAGCTTAAACCGCATCCTGAATAGTGATCAAGGCCATAAAACATAGTGTTGTTCACAGCGAAAAGATTCACCGCATAGTTATTTGTCACTTCATTTCACATTTTCCTCGAACTGCTCTGCAATTCATGACCTCCAACCTGGTGGAAAATAATATGCTACAGGTGCGGAACTGTGTATTCCACCGTAGAGGCGTACATCGTGCAGCTCGAGGTACACGATACTTAAAATATATCCTAGTGATCCCTCAGAAATAAATCAATAAGGGGACGAAGTAGATTTGACTTTTTCTCGGGGGATTCGTACACTGGATTATAGCTGATGGGACCACTGTTATAGGCTCTTCAGCACAAAATTATTTTCGAAAAGTTTCTCTTGCGAGAAAAGAGCAGTGTGATCGGACAGACAACAAACCTAACTCGTGAACAGTGGGGGCTATCGGTGCTATCAGTCTTGGACGGTGATCCTTGACTGAATGATAAAATAAGGGTAAGATGAAAAATGAAACCGTACAGCTGTAGCACCCTTTCGGGGCCTAGCTGCTGGACGGAAACACGAGGGCTGAGATACTACCAGGCCGTCCAAGCCTGGACAGGAGCAGTAGTTGGGTTCAAACCAAGGACCTTCCGGTCAGTGAGCTCGCGCCTTAACCACCTAGCCAACTCGAGCTCAAGACAAGCGTGAGAATGCTCAGAAATTTTTGGACTCCAGAGAATTGAGTGCGGTCAAGTGTGAAAAATTGATTAAATCAGCGCTAACCGTATACTGTACGAAATCTTTGGAGTATAGTTTGTATGACGTTCAGCTGGTGTAGTATAATTAGTGTGGCTAGGAGTTGAGTTGTGGCCATACACTACACACTTTCCGTAGACACGACTATCCGCATATTAGGGGCAAGGGGTTTTTACGGAGGACGGACTTGCATTTGGACGAAGTAGCAGACATGCACTGATCTATTGTGTCACCTAGTCTACTCTGCTGTGCATAGATCCGTATTTCAAAACGCAGTTGGGTCATGGAGCTGAATACAAAAACCATGCTCTGATGACTTGTGTAACGTAACACCAAAGTAAATCAGTCTGACGCGGAGGCAACTAGGAGAAGAACCAGAGGCATGCGACATAGTTAACTGGTTTCATAACTAAACGCTTCTCGAAATGCGGGGTTAGATAAATAAATAACCGTCTCATTTTCTTGCCCCCGTAGGGAATAGGGGTTTTGCAGTGCAATTCATCCAGTACTTTACGCTGCTATACTTTGGAGAAAATGTCTAACAAAAGGTCGAGCCATTTTTCTCATGCTAGCGAGACAGCTGAAGCAAACCAGTTACATGATGCGATAAAGCGCGCCGTTCATAATTTAGGGGAGCATGCCCTAAATTGCAAATAAGGAAACCAGCGCACAGGAATGCGTACGACACCCGAGTAAGATTCGCCATCATGCATCTCACAGAGGCCCAACTACATTTTATAACGGCCTATGATTTTGGAACTGACTGACGTCATTTCGTCTCACAAGAGGCATTAGACAGAATTTTGCTCCTGGTGAACTCCCCACCAGTAACGCATTTTCCTCGACCGGAAATTTACCAAGTCTTTGGACGTCTGAGATGAGAACACTTGACTAAGCAGAAACGTGTAATCCTCTTGAACGGTATTGGATCTTATTAGGTGAGTCAACAAATGTAGCGGAATAGTTGTATAAATCCCTCGACATGAGCACTTTCCGCATATATCAATTCATTTTTCAAATTGATGTAGACGGAAAACCTTATGGAGATTTTCTCCTATAAGGATCTCCAAAAACGGAACACGTAGTCTATCAATAACACGCTCTAGTAATTTCAGTCCGCTTCACTGATAACTGTCTCATACGCACAATCCTTTTTCATATGTTCTTGTAACTCCATTGCGCCCATTGTGTGCTATGCATAGCATGCGTTCCCGGGCGATCGAATCACCTTACCACCTGTATCCAATATCTATCGGCTCCAAACCGATTGGCTTGGATGATGTGGTGGGTCCCAGTGTCTCTTCCTGTTGTAAATAATTATCAGAATGCATAAAGGAAACCACTCATAAGACTGCTGAAAATTGTTCGACAGCCTTGTGAGTAGTTTCCTTCAAGGAAATATACTGAGATATCACGAAAATCCTACGAACTGAAACATGAGGCGGCCTTTGTGCAGCACATTTAGTTGGAGAACGTCATAAACAAGAGACTCAGCTAGGCTTCAGCTGAATCGTTCGTGAAAATCAAATTGGTATACAAATGAGCGTATTTGTCGCATAGCAAAATGCAGTTTATGCTGGTTTAGCTGGCGCACAGGCGGTATTGACAGTACGAAGGCCCATATTTCCCGTATATTGAAATACACATTTGTCACCTTGGTCGACTGTCTTGCACGCATGCAAGCACAACTGCTATAGATTTTGGGATTTTGATAGCGTACAGTAAGTAGGGAGTGGTGGACTAGATAAAAACAAATATACACTGTAAGGATGTCAGACAGTTGGATTACAAATGTATCAGCTATTCGATAAATACACTCATTTGCATATCAATTTGGTTTTCACGAGAGACTCAGCTGAATCGCCCGTTTGTGATACTCATTTAAATCGTACATGGGCAAACTGCGAGACGACACGAGGAAGTGGGTTTGCGAAAGTACGGTTTCTGTGATCCAACGACTCGACACCCGCGCTGTCTGTTTAAAGGATCATGGACACATAACCATCCATGCGTAAATCTTAAGAGTCATCAGCTGTCTTTGTTAAAAGATACTTCACGTTGTGAAACTGAACGTCTCCTGAAATAAAAACAAGCTGTCACTCGTTAGCTAGTGATGGGAAGGCCAAGCCTTCACAATGCACTACAATTTAGCTTGCTAAAAATGAGGACATATTACAGACGACACATTCTGATAGCCTATAGGTGTGACATATATCCAAATGGGATGGGGGTGTCGCACATAAGTGGGGAATAAAGTTATCTGACAGCTTGCAACTGAAATCAAGTTTCCGTCTCTCTGGAAAATATGAAGTTCACTTATGCGGACGAAAAACACGAATCACCTAGGGCCATGCCAACTCGTATAGAAATCGGGGAAAACTCGAATCTCGAACAGCAGCAGGCAAAATCACATCAGAACCTAATGCGGAGACGCTGGAATCAGGGGCGAGCAGTTATTGTTTTTTTCACTTCCTTGACCGAGTTTCTACAATTTCGGCTGCATTGACTCAAGTGTGTGGGTTTACGGAAACTGTCTTCGCTGAATGCATACTTGCAGCACTTATCAACCTTTTTCATAAAGTACCTCTGGAATAGTGATTTTTACAAAGGGGTTAGAGTCATTCGTAAGCTCCCCAGGAGGGAACGTAACCATAAATAGAATGCGTCAGAACTATGCCATAGTTCTTGAATTGTGATGAAACGACCAACTGAACCGTCGGTGACACGGAAGTACATAAGATAAAACAAAGCAAGCGCGCAGTTCTGTTTCGCTCGCGTAAAGACCAGCCCAGACAATGATCACCTTTGACGTATCCCAATGGTGATCTTTACACAGATTATAGCTGTATTGCGATTCTGGTACGGGTAGAAGGAATTGGCATTGTAGTTTTAAACATTACTCTCTTGGTAGAACACACGATTCATATTGGTACTGAAAACTCTTCAACAGCCCTTCGACCTTATGCCTCGTGTGTTCTGCAAAGGGAGGATATTGCGAAATCTTGAACTTCACGTCAACTGAGGCGGCTTCCGCGTAGTGTATTCAGTCGAAGGGTATGATAAATGAGGGGGCACCACCTGAGTTTCGTTAATACCAATTTAATTTGCAAATCAGTGTCTATCACTATAACCGACTATTGTTGAATTTCATTAGACACTTCTTAATTTACCAACTAGCTTGCCACCGTAACATTGGTAGACAGACATAAACCTTACCAAATACATTCTTATGCTCCTACGTTTAAAAAAGCTGGACGTCACTTGCCGCACAGTTCTCGATCGTTAATACACCATGTCTTACCGTAACAGTGAATGATTTTCATCATTTCTTCGTGGCCCAAACATATCTTACTCCACTATCCATTAAAAAAGGTGAAGTGTTGGTGGCTTGAGGAAATTCCGTCTATGCTCAGCATAGACTAGCTTCACTTAGAGGACGAAATCGCCATCAGAAGGCGAAGTTTTCTACCAACTCAGACTGTTTATGAGTGTATGAAAACGAAACGCTGGAGCTGTCATGTATGGCAGTGATAAAGAGGGACCGACTGGAAAAGGCAACAGCGGCCAAAGAAAGGACATTTTTACTCCGACAGTTAGAAAAATGATCAGTAGTGTAGAGGTGTATCATCTCGTTCGAACTTAGATCCGAAAATGTTACGTTGGCGGTTACGTGGTGTATTGATTTGCTCAGATTTACGGGCCCACTGGCCGAGACTGTGTAGGATTACGGTTATGGCACTTGTGCAGAACCCAACCTAATCAGGTAAGCGGTTAGCCGTATTCAGTAATCAGTATAACAAGCAATCTGGAAACGACTGATGACATGAAAAACAGACATGACAATTTCCTGAAAAAAATAGTTCAGTGCGACATTAGGATCGAAGTAGCCGAACACCGGAAAATTTGTCTGGCGGGGCAAAACCAGTTGTCGGTATGTAAATACATTAATTATAATTGTACAAACTTGAATAATTACACAGCTACTTATTTCAAGTTACTAGTTCGTTACATCTTTGACTGAAAGGCTTTCCAAAATTCAGTAGCTTTTCAGCAAACAGCAATCGCTGTAGTTTAAGGACGAATGATTACATCGAACTGAATATTCAATAAATGCAGACAATCAAAAGTGGCGGAATTAGGCAGAGTGGCATGCGAACGAAACCATCCCAAACCATGCAGTAATGAGAAATCGATTGTTGCAGGCAGGCAGAAGTAAAAAACAACTATCACGGAAATTTTTATGAACCAATGTTATCTTATCACAGATGAATGTGTTAAAAAACAACAACATCGAAAGCACGTTAGGATGAAGAAAAAAGTTAAACGGAATGTTATGCCTATACACACGGTGATGTGACAGAAGGGGGTATCAGATCACACCCGCTTAAGAAATACAATCAGCTTTGCTAGTTGAATCAGTCTGTAGATAAGCAAGAAGCTGAACCAGTGGAAGATGCAGAATGTTGTCGTCTTCGGTGTCGCCGTGATCTCACTCGGCGTGTTCGACGATGGCGTTTTCGCTTGGAGGTTCGTTTGGGAGATTCGGATGATTGACTCGATGAAGAGTATGTAGAAAGCGAAGAGGAGGAAGAATTCATTAAGTTAGCTGCGATAACTACACTGTCTGGAAGATCGTCGGAGAACAAATCTATCTCGGGACCGTAATAGCCCGCCTGGCTGAATTTGTCAGTTTCGTCGTCCGAATCGGAAAGACTCGACCTGTGGGTGAAATGGAAATCAAAATGTGAGAATCCAGGTGAAATACTATATCGTCATAAAAGTTAAAGAAATACAAAAATCCAGTCTAGAATTAGAACTCATGCAAAAAAGCACATATTCACAAGTTTATGATCTCCTTCCACGAATTCCACAACTCACTCAACAGGGCCATGGTAAAAAAACCCGCAAGAAAAAAGGGAGTCAAATGTGCAGCACGCGGCATTCCGAAATAACATGTATCAAACCCATTTCAAAGAGGTATCAACGGAGCAAAGAGATCGCAAGAATTTTCATGCAGAAAGTTAACGAGTGATACTCCAGGCCTACCAACCTTCCCCTCATCATCATTAGCATCAGTGTGCAGCGCAGCTGTCCACAATTGGGATGAAATGCATAGTCCTTGTTGGGTGGCAGAAATCATTGATTCTGGGACCACACAAGCGACGTTGCCCATCGGAATCATGCATTAGATTGTTGGTTTGTTAAGCGAGCATTCCAGATGCATTACTGACATTTCGTCAGGTGTTGTTAGGAGTCATGATATTATATCTATGAGGATCAGTGGAGTATAAATGATGTCACATTGTCTCGGTAACTGTTCCAATATAACATGAGGATTGGCACGTTCGACTCGAACTACTAGATGACTACAAACATGGTCCTAATTTGTGACGAACTCCAGTGTATCATTCAGATGATTGGGACTCACAACAAAGATGGATTACAATCTGCCGTGTATTTAATGAATTGAATACACTAGATAACGTTTGTACCTATCGCTAACGCTGGTGCAACGCCCCTGCTCTGCACGTTCAGTAACCCGTGTTCCTGGCAATCCCGGCACAAAAGACGATTTGTGCCGAAAAGGGCACTACTAAATAGGATACCATAAGACCAGACAACAAGCCTCAACTTATCAGACTTCTCGGAAACGGGAGCAACTGTACGGCTTGCAGGCCGGAACAAAGGACAACTGATGCACGTCGCAACGAAGTAGGCGCGGTCGAAAGTCATACTCGAAAGGGGACACGTGAGTGGTTAGATATTAATGTCGAGGAAACATGCAAGGTTGGATAGAAAGGGAACCGACCAGAACAGCGAAATAGTTGGTGTGATGCGGACACAAACAAGCAGTGGGCATAAACAGGAATAGCCGCGGATAAACAAGTACAGGTACCTCATAAATCAACAATCAAATCATAAGTCAACACAAAATACGTGAAAAGACACAGATAAACAGGTGGAGCCCAGTTGGTAAAAGGTGGGAATAGACATGAACTTCCAAAAGGGTCCGGGGGATTTTTAAACCGCGCCGAGTAACTTCATTACCGACATACATGTACTCAGCACATAACTGACCTCCAACTGACCACCCAGCTGGGTTGCTTGAATTTTGAAGCAACACCAATCTGAATACACGGTGCATAACACGGTAATACGTTAGAATCGAAATGGAGGCAGTTTGCTGTGTCCAGGAAACGTATATGAGTAATACGAAGATGGGAAGTTGGAAAATGGAGAAAACGTGCGGCAAGAAGAAGGCAAGAAGAAAAAAGAGTGGAATCCTCGGACTGGTTACAGTCTACAGAAATTCGATTGAGCAGCTGACATTTCGCAAATAGAGGTTATTCCAAATAAAAATAAAAATTTGATGGGAGAGGACCGCAAGGGTTGCCAATTGACCGGGTTGGTGGTCTGTGTGTGTGTGGCTTACTCAGTCGACAAACGCAAGAAATGTAGAAAGACCACGTACAGAAACGTGTGATTATCGCACGGTTAACAAAGTTGAAGGAGATGGCGTCAGTCATACGGGAAATAGTAGCTATAGGCCAAAAATCATACGTCTGGCGATCGAACTCCACAGAATCAAACGCAGGAGGGTGTTTGCAAATTCTGCATCTTTACCCGCTCGGGATTTTCAACCGATAAGTGGTGCCAGGCTGCCCAAGTAAAAGAGCTATCTCAATCTCAAAGATGTAGCAAATGTACAACAGAGCTGAAAAGGAATGATAATAAAGAACAGGAAACCTTGCCTGACACCAGTGGATGTGACAGACTCCTGCGGAAGTAAGCACACAGTCTTAAAAGGGGCCGGCATTTAAAACGGACACCCTTCTGACGATCGACGGAATAAAAAATGTAAAATGTAAAATGAAGAGTGGCGTATACCGTTGGTGGTTGGAAGAAATGGCGCGGCTCAAGCACCTCTTAGAAAGTGAAGATATGATTGATACAATCTCCGCCAGCAAGAAACCCGGCTTGATTTCCTGGCTCCCAGGTAAAGAACCAATCTGCAAAGGGAATTACCAGAGCACCCAGGAAGATATGGCAGGTGATGACTGATACCCCAGTGGCACTATATCATGCTCTTGCGCCTGTTTTGATGATCGAAATTGCAGTCCAAGCGCCCCATTATGTTGGTATTCTATTTTCATTCCTGGTATTTTGCAGTAGAGTAGCCAGGATAGCCATAAGGGGTTCACCGCCTTCTTGGAAGAGTACGGGACGCAAGCCGTCTTGGCCAGGTGTTGGTGCGCTGAAGCAATGGGATTTCGTGGTGGATTTCCGATGCCGATGAATAACTGGCGTGGACATTTCAATCAAGTCCATGTGGTTCTTTTAGAGGCTGAGTTGGTGAGTCAGCCGAACTGTTCTTCAAAATGTACAGCCTATCTGTGAGTAAACTGAGATTCAATTCACTTGCAGATCGTTTTGCTAACACCTAATCTCCTCGGCCCGATTGATCAAATTAGTTACAAGGGACGTTTTCCATTGCATAAGCCTTCCCCAACTCTCACTAGCCACCAGCGTTTTTTGTTGATCCCTAGGCTATTGACCATTCCACGCATGCACCATCATAGCCGTCTGTTGCTGGCATAGTTTTCTGAGAATCAATAGAAGATGGTGATCTTGGTCATAGCCAGCGTTGACTAGATTATGTAGACAATTTCGAACAGATGGTTACACAGGCTGTGAGCATGGCTTCTTTAGTCTTTTTCCAATTGACCTGCGATCAATCAATCATCACTGTGCCAGTCTATCAATGAAGGCTTTTCAGCCAATTCAACTTGATATTGTTGGGATACAAAAACGCTTTGCGTCAACCGGCGTACTTCCGAGGAAAAGCGAGTGGGTACACGTGCCCACGCGAGGTTGTGGTCGTTGTCAAGTTGTGTACTCCAGAAGGATTGACAATATTGTATTGAGGTAGTTGATTACCATATGGACCAAGTGAGTCCACGGCTGACTTGCAGTGACCTCCAGGTAGCACGGTGTGAGCGCTTGTGCTGACTGGAAACAAATGTTGAACAAATAACTGAAAAGATCGCTCTCCATCATCTGCGCGATGATCAACAATCCCGAATCGACTACCCAACTTGGTTTCTTCCTGAGCATTCATATTACTTGTTAGAAACGAAATATCTGCACTTCTTGCTGACTGGATGAGCCGTGACAAATGTCATTCACAGCCCCAGAGCTACCGTCTGTCACAGCGTACGCTGATACAACAAATAAACAGCGTTTTCCGCGTCAACACGCATTTATTTCAATCGAACTGAGCAGAGAGGATTAATCACTGGAATGTACTCCAGTGAGGCGCTCTCAGCCTTTGGGGCTGAGTGCAGCTCCCACGTCGTCGGGGAACTACCATAGCTCAACAACATCAATCTGAGCTAGCCCAACTTTCTATAGTAAACCAATACTATACTGGTAGCGAGCAAGTGGATGAAGCATGCAAGTGTGAAAGGAGCTGTGCTAGCAACATTGAATGCTGTCTATCCGACTTCTCCGATGCAATCAAATGACCATTGGATATCGTCGGCATCACTGGTCTTGATGTCCCCCATAAATTCTTGACACTCCCTCGGTTGAGTTCACTACATCAAATGATGTTAGACAAGGCCATCTTCAGTCATCTTTCTTCTTCAAATTCGTCATTGATATGATCATGGAGGACTCACCACCTGTGATGCCTGTTGGATCGAAGGACTCCCAGGGCACTCGCTCACAGATATCCGCAGAATAAATAGCTCGTCTTGGATATGCAAGCAATATTAAATAATCTAAATAATTCTGACTCACGTTTTGGCATACGATTCACACCTGCAAAGTGTAGCGTGCTGCTGCAAGACTGGGTGAGCCCGAATCCTAACCACATGCTCACGGATGAGCCGATTGCGGTATACACAAATTTTCCTACCTGAGCAGCTGTATCGGTCCCGGTGGTCTTACGAAAGAATGTGAAGACCGGAGTAGCTTTTGTGAACCTGCATTACCTGTGGCGTGGGCGTCACTTGTAACACTGTTGCAGGTTTAGCTATCCGATAACTTCAGAAAGCTAAAGGGAATTATATGGAATTTCTAAAGTCAAAACATAGCATATTGCAATAAGATGTTGTAATCCGACGTTTCGGTTGCCTTGGGCAGCCTTTTTCAAGGATTTATACAGCCAATTCGAATTAATTTATCCGCTGGTGGCCAACCAGCACAAACACAATCGCAATCACTGCAGATGCGGCTTGTTCGGTCTCCAGGTCCAATAGCTGCGATGATATCCTAGCACCCTGCAAGCTTCAGCTTCTGGCTCGAAGTTGGCGGCCGTTGAAGTGACGAACTAAAGGTCGTATCGCTTTTTTCAAGGACTAGCATACGCTAAATCGTGTGTTAAGACAACGCCCAGAGAAAAAATGAAGCAGAAGCAGACAATTGGAAAGATAAATAACCTGCCTTAATTGCCATGGCATGGATCGCAAAAGGCCATGTCATGTGAGACAGGCGGTTGGAGAGGGGGAGAGTACCGCGTAGTGGCTGCATGAACAGGTAAAGAACACGAAGCTTGGCTTCGTGTATCGCAAGCCGTTCGGCGCGGTGGTGTAATGCCTGAATTCCAGCCACTGTCGACATGCTCATGATGCAGATCTAATGGACTGATAAACCCAACGATAGTAATGTACCAGCTGGTGTATAGCACAAAATTACCTTCTGGTGCCTCGACGGGGCCCGCGGGGAAAAACGGTTAAACTCAGCGTGTGTGGTCACAGTCAGTGCGCATGGTAGGCTATCAGTAACAGTTGTGAGATATAACGTACCTCATTGGGCTAAGACGGAATAGCCAGCACACTGTACCAACTGAAGTGGAATTCGGATAAAACTTACTCTGTCAGGCCAGTGAAACAGACGATTCCATTTGGGAGACAAGTCATCGCTTAGTAAAAAAAAACAAGTAAATTTTGCAAAAAAAATACACCGTCAACCTGAAGCATACTCAAATGGAACATACCTTCGTCTGGACTTGGATCTACCACCTTTTGGCGACACAGTCCATTTTCGGACGTACCTAGCACTGTAAGAACGCGTTTCAGACCGGGATCGGTAGCAGGAGGAACCTGAACGTGCACGGCTTCTTCGGGACCGCCGTACCTTACGTGGGTGCAATACGTCAGAAGAACAAAAGGAGCTATCGGACGAGTTACGCCGATAACTACGTCTTAGGCTGCGTGAGGACGACCGGCTAGACCATCGACGGTTGCCACATTTTGGGGAGGACGGTGATACAGCACGTGGAAGTAGCGCAGAGGAGAAAATGCTTGGCCCATTGCTAATAATCGGCTTCAAAGGTTGTAGCTGGGACCGCAAAGCCATCTCGCGCGACGCTGAAAGTAGGGAAACATTGGAAGCTCAGTGGGAGTAAGCATTGAAACCCCGATCAAATAAGAAAAAAAGCGATTGCAAAACTGAAGACGTGCGTATCGAATGGATTCTAGTAGAGAAGAAAACCAAAATGGCTGTAAACGATATAGGAAACAGATATCATACAGTGCTGCGAATGCCCACCAGTGAATTTTTGGAGTGAAACAGATGGAGAAAGAGAACATTCGATGATTAACCAGCAGACCCGAACAAGATGAGGATCATGTTAACTAACTTGACGTGTTTTATAAGCTCTGCAAGTCAGTATCCGAGTCGAAAGTACCGAAGTTAATTCCAAAGTGTACAGAACACAGTTCAGTACACACAACGTTTAATAGGTGTCCATAACACATGCACGCTACCTATCGATAACAAAATACGGCACACCAGATTGCTCAATCCGACCCATTGTAACATGACATTCTACCAAAACTAATACACACGAAGGACAACCATGCTGTTAAAAAAAAAAAAACGGAGCAAACACAATGAAACACAAAACCAGGTGGCTTCCAACTACCTGGTGTACCGAAATTCAGTAGAGAAAACTGCAGGGGCTTTCACCTTTTGGTAGTAAAGTTCAGTCTACGCATCACGAACTACGAAGAAAAGACGATACATCTATCACATGAAGAGCAACTAACGATGGTTCCCATCTGATAAAGTACATGAAAAATTCGAATGTTGAAAAAATTGTAACTTGTACACCATAGTATAGATGCGAAATCGTTATGGCCATCAGAAAAATAAAAGTTTCCAAAAATACGCGAATTTATTTTCCGAATATGGCTCTGAAAACAGTTCTCGGACAGAGAGGAAAGAAAAAAGAATATTCGGCTGCTTTGTGGTTCTTCCAATTGAGGTATTGGAGGCTGTGTAAATGCACTACAGCTGAAGCTCATTAATTAGAAAGGAAAATTTCTTAGGTTTTACCTGTTTCCCAGGTGGTGATTGTTCGAAGTTAAACAAATTCCCGTGGTATAACAGTCATAGTTGGAACGACCTATTTGCGCGACCCAGCAGTCTCAAAGACTACCTAGATGAAGGATGTTTTTTAGCAACATGTGCACCGCCAAAACTATCCAGAAAGTAGATGGTCAGGTATTTTCATTGAGGAAATCACACCAACAACCGACGTGTCGGTTTCGCCCTGTTTGGGACTCATCAGATGCGTGCGGTGAATTCGAAACAATCTTTTTTTCATATAAGAATAACAAATTGGGCATATGGCAGCGAGGGGGTTAGCAACCGTATCAGCTGCTGAGTGCGACTAGTGGAACCGATAACCGACAAACCGGTCTAGATATGGGCGAAATTCCCACTCACAGCAGCATATATAGTGCGCACTTTCCATTCGTTGAGTGCAGCGTTCCGGTTGTGTCTTAGGATCCTGTGGCTCACTGGAACATCAGATTGTGCAGCGTGCGCATTTGCTCCATTGTCCCCAACATCTCCAATCTCTCATGATACGTCTTGGCGGCAGAACCCCGGAACCGGTATTCTTTCGATTCCAAATTCGTTTGTGTACGCTCTCGACCATGATTCCTCCCCTAGATAGGTTAATTTGCCTGAGACAGAAGGCATCCGTTTTCTCATTTTTTGCCTACGGCCCTATTGCACTGCAGATTTCACTTTGCCATGTTTCCCCGATTGACCCGGCGTCCTCGCGGTCGCTGGTTCACTCTGAAGCTCGCGTCCTTTGTATCCGGTACCGTAAACAAACTCGTCGATTCCTAACAGGATATGTCTGTTACGGTGGCGGCCAATTCAGGTCTGCGGTGATCTTCGATAACCACCGAACACTCCAGTGCTTCGTACTGTTAGATGCATCGTATCCCGTCTTCTTTCGTTGATGTTTTCCTCTACTCTTGCCCGGATGACCTTTGAAACTGCATCCTTCATGTCTCGGAAAACTAATTTATGGGTCCGATTCCCATGTACACATCAAGCGTCAGTGAAGCATCAGTGTCAACACAGATGTTGCTGTCTTTGATGATGATGATGCAAGCGTCATCTTTGGCTCGTGTCCATAGACTGGATGAAGTGGCGATATCTAGGCAGGGGAGTTTTATGTTACCTGATAACTGGGAACTACGTCTGTTAGATTCTCATCCTAGTCCCAGCTTTTCATTGTATGGTTAAAGCTCTGTTACTCTGTTGGCCTGAAGATACAGACATGCCCTCATCCTGCGTCCTTTAAATTCAAAAAGCGGATTGTGGTCGGTAATCCTGAGATGACATTTCCTCGAAGAAACGGGGTAGTCCTTGGATTTTACTCCGTAGTCGCAACCCGCTCGATCCACCGTGTAAAACGAGCCAGAATAGCAACGATGAAGCAGGCTTGTCCACAGTGGACCAAACATATACATCCCGAATAGCAGACGGTTAGTTGTGATTGATTGCGCCAGCTACACTGGCCACAACTCCTTGTACTCTGGAGTGAGGGCGAATACGGACTGACTCTTCAACAATCCAACACAGTTGTGGCCAAAATACACACCTTCTCAGTACACAGCAGGAACGATCACGGTCGATGTGCATTTTGTCGTGCGTCATCTGGAGTAGTTAGCGTCAAGCTTCCATTGACACCTATGGTATTTTTCTGGCCTCCAACCCGTTCTCTAAGTCCACTAAGGCCATTAGCGTTTCATTTTCTCCATAGAATGTACCCACACCCTAGAAGGCTCGTGCAGCTTAGGTGACGTCTCCTTGAAATTACATGAGTCAAAGCTTCTTGGGACACCGAACCAATTAGCTGGTGTTTTGTCACGCTTGGGCTAAGTGCCGCAGCTGAAGTTATAAGTAAGTGTTTCGCTCGGAAGCTCGCCCGTTCCCTGATTCGGTCGAGAGAGCGTGTCTCGGTCACTGACATGCTGCACCGTAAGGTTGAATTCTTAAAGCCATTATGCTCATCTAGCTAGTTCTTGGCTGCCGTCAATCACGTAGAGGACAGTGAATTTTGTGGAAAAAAAGATAATCAAGCCATTTTACCAGCGCCCAAATCATTGTGAAACGCTTTTTCACCGTTGTGAGATCGCTTTTTTCCACTGCTATGTGCAAGCAGTTTGCCTGCTTAATTATGCCGGACGGAAATGGAAAGACCGCCTTAATTCCGATGTCAGTGTGAACCCTAATGACAGTTTCGTTTGTTCCATCTGCTAGTGGGATTACGTGGGTTGCCTTGGCCTCGCCTGCCAGGATACTGGCGATCTGACTTCCCCCCACTGACAGCAGACCTCCGATCTGCTGTATGCGCACTGATATCACCGCTGTGTCCATGATAAGTGCATCAGCCTCCTTATTGACAACTGGTAGCTGCAGTGTCTATTTGAGTTTAACCTCAATTTTAGGCCCATCGAACATCGGTAGATAATAAAAAGGAGCCGGTTGAGATCGCCCTGTCTGTGGGAAAACCCTCCAGAAATTCCCCTGGGGTCTTGCTGTGATAATGATGCCGCCACTATCTTTGCTGTTGCTGCTCATTCTAGCCGTTTACCGGTACGACTTTTGTTTCTTGTTGCACACCAGTCACTTCATGTCGCTCGGTTTATGAGCAACTGTAAACCCCACTTTTCCGCTGATGCCTGTTTGAGAGCTCTTCATAAACTTGTCAACTTTCTGTGGCTGTGTTGACCTCCGGAACGCCTGAAGACATTTGCTCCCAAAGGTATTCATAGTGCTTCATTGCATCTACCGCTAGATTATATCCTACAACATAAAAACCATTGCTTGTCTTCTTTTTCGTCAAGTTCCTTTGAGACTTTTGATAACGGCCGGGTCATTCCGTTTCTGCAGTAAGCAGGCAGTGTTTACTCAATCAATCAGGAGCACTTCCATAGCTACCAAACAGTAGGCACAACCTGACATGCGATCGCAAAGGCACCCCATCTCGAACTGGAATGATCACGTCCACCCATCACAACCTCCGAACGTTATGGGCCAGCTGAACTTCATCTGAGCAGTGATTAGTCACAATACCAATTTAACGAGAAGGCTACCGGATCAGCTGTTGGTTTCGACTTGTCAAGCTGGTGATCGACGAACTGGTTTAAGTATGAGCGGAATTCCCACCCACGTAGCGATCACTATAGTACGTAGTATGTATGTAGTACATGTAATGTGTACATTCCCATCTGGGGGTGTCCCCACTGGACGTCGGACAAACCTTAGGATGCTGCCGCTCAGTAGAACATCAGACTACGGCGTACGTGTCTGCCCCTTCGTTCCCACTCTACTGAGCTGCAGTACGGAACCGTGTCATGATACGCCTTGGAGGCAGAATCCCCAAAACAGTATTTGTCAAGTTCCCAATTTCACTTGTCTGCACTCTATTGCTTTTCCTCCATCTGGATAGACTAACTTGCCTCCAACAAACAGCACCGTTCGTTCGGTTTGTGAAGGCTTGTCGACGTCACTGCGGCTCTGCTAAATCACTTTGAAAACTAGTGTATGGTTAACGTGGGCCCCAAGCGCACGACTGGTATACCATGTCAAAGGGAAATCCCAAAAATCGGTCGGGCCGAACCATCCGACGGCTTGTGTACAACATACTGGGTTAAAGAATATCATAAATGCGAGATGCATCTGAGTCCCACGTAACACCAACTCACTGTGAAAATGAATACTGAACTCCACGTATATAGAAATGGAAACATCAGTAGGAAATGAGGATGACAGAAATACGGAGACTACGGAATGATGCAAATCATAAATGGGGGAAAACGTATAATTCGTTATTAACGAGTTTTCATCAACTTTAAGCGTAGTCCATTATATTCGAAGTTCCATTAGGAGCAGCTGCCAGTATCAGTGGGATTACAATCCATTGTGCAATCAAACTTAGAAGAAAAAAGGTAAGTCAAATTTACGTTTTCAGGAATTTCCAACAGTTTATTTATTACAGATTAACGTTCTGATCTTTATGCAATATTGACAGTACAATTCATTATTGCCTTGCTATTGTGATCTGTTCATTTCTACTCAACCTGCCAAACTACCGCGTTTTTCAAAGAAAGGAAGTTTCTAGGGGGATAGGTTCCGGTCCCAGTTTTTCGGTTTGAAAGCGATTAGAATCTACCAAAGAAAGCATAACTCCCAGGACAGCCTACCCACTGATAGTTAAACAATAAATAGCATGATATGAATATTCCAAATCTTCCATGGGCATTCGATAAACAAGGTTTCTCTTCCATTTAAACAGAGGCTTTCCGCGAGTCATACAACCGACAGTTTTCTTGGAAGGTGGCGTACCGCAAGAAGTACTTCTCTTTGTGGCAAAACATCAATGAGAACAGTCAAAATCGTTCCCTTGCGCACAAAACTCTCTTTGAGGGGACTCAGTCTTCGCCATAAATTCGACCACTGACGCAAATGTACGTAGGAATGTTGGCTTCCTTCTTTGGTCTGTGTAGTTTCACCCTGTGAATTGACACGTTAAAGCAAATCTAGTGGGAAGGTTCACATTCTTCGGTCACTTATGAGCGTCAGCTGCGAACAAAGCCGGTGGATTTGTAATAACTCACGATAGCCCGGTTAGTCAGCGTAAGTTCTAAATGTTGCGACATTTCACATATTTCACTAGTACTATCACAATTGCGATCAGCATTTGACATTAAAATTACGCGGAAGCATGAAAACCAAGCACATCAAAAACTCTTTAACACCACTTTTGTCAGCTGCTTGAGGCTGACTATCATTCGCTCGGTTAACAAAATAATGCGTGGGTAAACACGACTTATTAAAAGGGAGGTAAATCGTAGTACCGGTGGTTGTTTACGATGCTGGCATTCCATTGATGTGACGTTTGCTAAGGTTGCCAAGTCACTCACGATAGAGCAAGAAGTGAAATCAACAACGGAGTTTGGTACTGAGGGTAACCCACTGTTTATCTGTAAGAGGTTGGCGCAACCCAACAAAGCCAGGCTGTTCAGTAACAGTTACCAAAACAAAGGCTCAAAGCCGTTGCTTCTCAGAACAGTATACAATTAGGTTGAGTTACTGATCATGCCCACAAAGCAAGTGGGAGGAAAGTATACACTCAGTCCCACATAGAAACCACTCCTTGATAACATAAAAATGATTTTTGTAGAGGTGATGGCCTTCAAATAGAAGGAACAGGTTTTCCCACGAACTGGTTAAGCATTCTTACGTGTAGAATTTCTCCCTGTGCTTCATTTATATTGTTTTAGATTCTCATTCAAAACTGTGTTTACCGCAAGTAGTAATGACCTAAGGAGAAATGGGTCGGCTGTCATACTGCGGCTCGCGTTGTTGAGCCAAAGGATCAAGAGCAGTTAAAAGGCACTGAAGATTTGAAAATGGCACCGGCTAGCAACCGAAAACAATGGAAATTAAAGGCACGCCAACTTTGGCTAGAAACCCAGAACGTTAGAACCCTTCTTGACCTGGATGGCAGCGACGGACCATCGTTGCCCGTAAGCTGAAACACTATCGTATTGACCTAGCTAATTTCAGCGAAATTTGTTTGGTTGATCACGTAAAATTCCACGAATCTGTCCAATCTGGAGCAGAAATTGAACGGAAGCAAATAGTTGGATTTGCAGTGGCAAAGCATGCGAATAGAAAGAGAAAGCACAAACAAAACAGTATATAGGCGAATATAATGACTATCCGGTTCATAATGCGGCTTTTTTCTCTCCACTAGTACTCGTTCGCCGCCCGGTCACCCACCCCCCCTCCCCAGAAAACACTGATGCTGTAATTTAATTGAGAGGGCAGTGTTCCGCTGAAATTTGAAGGGAGCAACGAAGGACGTCAGTGCTTTGACACAAAGTAGCTAATTCTGATGTTTACTGTTGTGACATCATGCATGTAATAGGTGGCCCACACTGCCATCAAGGGAAGACTGTTATTCAGTCTACAGGAGGCTCATGTAGTTGGCCGTTCCGAGACCCTGGATTAGGATATATCCTAATCACACATCCTAATCCTAATACACACATTTGAGGAAACCTAGTCACTTTCCTGGTGAACGCAAAGCCTGGCTCTGCAACATCTGTGGCTTGAACGGTAATATCAAATGAGTCCATCAACTTGCACTCCAACTGTTCTCCATCTCCATGAAGCAAATATCCGGCAGTGATGATCCCGTATACCTCCGGTTTCCTGTATACTCACAGCACTGATCCTGTTTCTGTCTACAATCCCTTGATTGTTGTTTGCCTGATTTCCACTTTTTCTGCTAAAACGTACCAACAACTAGATTAACAAACATTCTCATTATGTATATGGCAATGGCAGCACTCAACTTTCTTTTCAATTGAGTGTCGATCGCAAATGCACTGTACCATCCGAACTTTGAATTCAGAACTCTGACCAGTTAGCTGTCTCCCCGCACACGGAAGCAGCAAAATGTTTGCGATCAACTTTACGCTAAATTTTCTTCTACACCAATTCTGGGCCTCAGAAGTGACTCATAACGGACTACAGAGCTCACCTAAACAAACCAGCCCCCATCACATTCAGCTAACTCATCTTCCGCTGTCAGCTCTACCGACCACTGTTACTGTGTGTCCCAATCTAATTTCCACTATCCCTCACACACCACCGATTCTGCGCTATTTGTTTGCCGATTAAAACAAGTGGTGATTCTTCGACTTCTATCCATGAAATTTCTGCACCTCCAACAATCTCACGATTTCCGCCGAGGATCTCCCGAGTACTCTTAGTGATGGAACACTAATTTACATCCCATTTTTCTCAACCCGGCAAATCCATGTCCACGGAATGGTTTCAATCATGCGCGTCTGCGTGCCATCAGAAGAGAGAATCTATATGCCGGCCTTCTTAACCATCTCCTTCACCTGGTTCGAACTAGTATATTGCATGCGAATCATGTACTTTCAGTATCAACAAGCCTAAGAAAATGTTCGTCAGTCGCAAGGTAGACAAGACGTTCTACAGGAAGTTGATATTTGTAAAAAATTGAAAAAGCAATCGAAATTCCTGTTCTCCTATCTAAGTTCGCTCCTTCTAGGCCAAGATGTTTACCACACTTTCTGCCTCAGATTCTACCACGTCCCCTCCAAATTACGCCCTGTAGCTCCAAGCTATTTTTACTTGCGCTCCGTTTCAACTGGGGATGTTCACCAACACCCGCTATTATTAAACAACTCTGAGGTTTCTGGCCTGGATGGTGCGCCCTTTATTTTGTTTCGCAAGTGTGACCCGGAACTCGCTTCAATCGTCTTTCGTCTCTTCCGTTTCTTTCTCTTCCGGTGTAATTCTACTACTTGGAAAAGTTCCCACTGACTTTTAATTCTCCGTATTCATTCCATCCATAGGGTTTTTAAACCAATGTATCTCGTCATTTCAACTGTCAGAAGTTAGGTGGCGATCCAACACTGATCAAGAGAACGCAGGTTTACAATCTTCCGGTAATTAAGTACGCGAAATGAGGTTTATTGAGTAATCAAGCACCGCTGTAAACTTCAAACCACATCAGCGTTTCTGGATTGTGGCAATGACATGCCTCCAGGGTAATTCTGAAAGTTTATTGTGATTCGTAAGCATGGGATTTATCCAATCAGTGGGCTAAAACATTGTGTTTAACTTGAACAATATTTTCGGTCATTGAGGAATCTTCTTCCCATTTCCCGGAGCCATTCCACGCTTGCCAAGAACACCTAGCGACAACGTAACTGTTGGGAAGAGCACCTTCAAAAATGCATCTTGTTGATTTTAAAGCTGGATGGTTCGTTATCGGAAACTTGTCAATCTCTATTGTCGAGCTGCCTGCTATATAGTACTGACACGCATGCAAGCGCGATAGTCCCGTGAGTGCGGGAAATGAAATCGCTGAGTCTGATAAACGATTTCCATGCAGGCTGTAAACTTACACTATACTTCAAAACGAGGTAACAAATGGCAACTGCATTGAATAACTTTGGCTTGCGGTTTATCAGTGGCGCAGCTGTACCTTTTGGGCTGTGTTCGCAAGAGCAACAAAGAAGTCAGTGTACAGCCGCTAGAACCTTTCGAGAGTGACCACAGGTATGCGTTAGTTTTCTAACCGAAATATGGAGTCTGCAGCAAAGATGAAGGTTAGACTGAAGAGATATAGCGGGGGTTGGTAACCACCGTATACGTGACGCGTATAATGCTATGTGCAAAATTACCCCACTGGACAAGTCAGATTAGCTTTTCAACACCGAGGAAATCGTCATAAAAATCGAAAATTGTCGTGAACGAACTATCGGAAAGCTGCTAATAACAAATTCCAATTTAAGTGGCCAAGTCCTGGGAGTAATAACGGGATATAGCGGACAAACTGACAGACCCGCCTGACTGGCGACGTCGTCCACGTTGACAAAGAATGAAAGAGCGAACCAGATACAGTAGTCGTCTTCAGTGAAAAGTATATCAATTGGGGAATTAGTTTAAGCTCAAAGACAACTGGGAGAGTAAACACTTTCTCCACTGGAATGCAGAAAAAACCTAGCCGATTGCGATTAATTTGAAGGAATACAAACTGATAAACTACACATGAGAGGTGTATTTTGGATTGAAAAGGGAGGTTTGAGTTGAAAGGTATTGTAATATTGCGGTTGAATCGTCCGTGTAAACTATTTCACTCAAAAGATAGCGAATTTAATCCATGACAGACGTGATATGCCACATTAGGCTGGGATTTGCGTTACCTTAGTTGTAAATTGATTGTGCTTTCTGTGATGGGTTAGTACAAAGTGAAGAGGTCCATTCAGTTAGGCTGTTCTTAGACGTACTCCCAATTTCCGCCTGGTCACCATTTGATAGGCTATCTTATGAGCATGACCGTGGTGGCCACGTAATCATGGGCAACAGAAAAACTTGCTGGCAATATTGTTGAGTTATGCGCATACAACGGCAGACGAACAACACGTTGTACCATGTGATCACCTAACCTGGATGACAACCGAAGCCATGCAAAATAACTGACACTGAAAAGCCAGATGGAAGAAAAAACATACGATATCACAGACGCATCAACAGAAAAAAAGTAATGGCATGCTAAGGGTAAATAAAATGAGTTTGCGTGAGGCAGTCACAATGGAGACAAAGGTCGTCGAACTCGGCAAAGTAAGCAAAAATGACGGGTTCATTCAGTTCATACGATCAAATCAGTTGATGTTGTGAAACGGTATTAAAAAAGTTCACATCCACCGGTGTACTGATTGTCCCGGTGACATACAATAGGACTGCTTGAGTTCTATGAAGTACTGCTAGCGGACTGGTTAATCTCACTGATGGGTCTTTTGTGTACTTACTATGGTGTAGTTTCATCCACCCTGCTTTCCGGTGAAACGCACCCACAACTGGTTCTCTCATTCTGACGGGCTGTCTTAATGAGCTGAAAACTGCCGGGGACCTTTACCTCTTATGGATCTCAACAACTGGTGCGCGATAGGAAATTCGGTCAACGAAGTTTAGTTCCAGTTACTAAGTCTCCACACTCCTATTACCGTGCGGGTCAAGCTTCCCCATGCATATGCTCGAGTTTAACTCTCACAACAACGCCACACAAAGTTGGAGATGTCAAGTGTACGAATAACACCACAAAAAATGACTAGTACCAATTAACCTCCCTCCGGAAGACAGCTGTCCTAGAATGAGTATTGCTTTCCAGGATGGTACCCGCGTAGATCGCCCTATGTAATACATGGCTACCAATTGCTCTCGAAAACGTCCTTTATGATAGTCCCTCTCCAACTTGCCTGATAGGTGTAAATACCTGAGATTACGTGAAGGACCAGCGACAACCTCTTTTTCACCATAATTCATTTCGGCTTCACCGAACTGTTTTGAAAACTTACCAGCTTGAGTTAAAGTCGTAGCTGTTTAATATGATATCCGTTGTGGTGCTATTGACGGACAGAGTACTCCAAATGAGTAAAGTCACCTTCGACATATGGGCGACATCACCGTCAGTTCTTATCTCAACAATGTGTATCACTACCGCATGAAGACAAAGAAACCGTTCACGATCCATCAGCTTTTCATGTAAAAAATTTTCTCAAGCAAGATTGGTTAGCTTAACAGAGCAAGCGATATAAATCAGTGATACTCAAAACAAAAGAAACCAGACAATTCAACGCTCACAAGACGGAGCTAATGAAATTACTCAGTATGCTGGCTGCTTAATGCTGCAAGGATATCGTGGTTGAAAATCGTAATAGGTGAGGCAAAAATGCGAAGAAACCGAAAGTGTTAGCTATAAATAATGGTGGTATCTTGTAAGAGTTAGGACAAAAAATTATTCGCCCCAGAATAAAAATATGACTGGAGTTTCCAGCGAACTATCCATGTCGAAAGAACTATGCTAGGTTTGTGACCCAGTATGAAGTGAAAATCCGGTGAAATTGTCCTCGGGACAGAAAGCAGTGTGTGGGTGCACACAAACAGACCCCCAAAAGCCACGTTCATAAAAATGCGCAAAAACGCACAAAGTGCATGCGAACTCACGAAGGGTGTTGGAGCATCTGGCCTGTCCCTACTGACTGTATAACAGAGAAGCCATTACGCAGAATTGGTTAACCACAATGAATAAATTTGAACTCATTTGTTGCCACACGCAGTGCACGTCAACTGTATTCTGGGTAAACGACGTTGTCAAATAGAGCAAGGTGTCCAACTAAAGCCTCACTGGAATTACTCAATAAGTTGCATTTTAGGAGATAGCTTCATTCGGAAGGGATAAAACAGTTGGTTCATGGAAATTTAACATTACAACCGACACTACAGCCACGCTATTTTTATTTTCAGTTTATCATATACAGTATCATCAGAGTGAGGACAAATGGGGCCATGGTGTTTTTCATGCCTTTAAAACCAAGCAAAGTTAGCCAGTCGATAGTCAATTTGTTGGGAACGATTGCCAGGAAGAGAAACCCTTGCCACGGATCGGTTGTGAATGGCTGGAAATATCCACAAGCAAAGTAGTCTGAACACCCGCACCTGGTGACTGCCAATCAACAGTGCAAGGACGCCAGTATACTCGTGTTAGGAACTTACCTTCTGGTCTGTACTGTGTGCAGTTGGGCGCCAGTATGAAAAAAATTTACACACAATCAAAACAGGTGACAGGATCATTCAGGGTTTAAAACACTTTTTCAGTGTAGGCACGCCAGCCCGATTCCAAGGTCTTGTCGAACATAACGAAACTACCGCCGCTCAATCCCAACGGTATCCAGGCCCAAGCGATGATCAAATCAAGACATTTGTCAACTGGAACAGACGAGCAATTCCAAGGCATGGTACAGTCTACCGAATGTGCGAGCTCACAGCTATACCTGTCAAGTGAAGCAAGTAGGTGATGCCATTCACACATGGATGTACCACGCGATGTCGGCTCCGATCGTAAACAACCTAGATCCCGTTTGAAGCCAATTGGGGGTAGTGAAAACAACTGGAAGGTCAAAACATGAGTGGAAACAACGACAACAAGCAAAACAGTGAATGCAACCAAATATCCGATTAATATCCATTTGGACGCAAAAAAGGTTGTTGAAGTCTAACAGGAAATGATAGATGGCCAGGACTAGAGGGAGTAGTCCATGGTATAGGCGAAAAGTTCTCAGCACTGGTGAACGCAAGCCAGACTTACTTTTTGGGTAACTACGTGAGTATTGGACAGTCAATATACGTCCCCATAAAAGTATACCATGCATCTCATTGAGAGCTCGTGCTGCATCATCACAATCTGCATATGTAAACCGGAGTTAAGGGTATGTGCGACCGAGCAAATACAAGACGTTACCAGGCTAATCTACAGCCGACTTGGGGCGCGTCAGTCTATTCACGAGTTTCAGTTTTTTATCACACGAAAATGTGAAATTACGGGGAAAATTGAGTCTTAAAAACTCAGGAGATACCTTGTAAGCGATAAAAATTTAAAACATGAAAATGGCACTTAATGAAAACAACGTGTCTGTTAACTCGTGATCCGGAGGGAGAGTGGTGGTGGCGGATGAGGAGGGGAAGGACGAAAATGGGGGATTAAATAGTTTGACGGTTCTGGGAGAAATGAAGAGGTGTCATGTTTAGTCGGACAACGGGGTGTGGTCATTCGGAAGCAGTGACGTCCTCAGAAAAGACCAGTAAAACGATAAATTCAACAGGGATTGTGGACAACAACGGCGCGCTCCGAAGAACATCAGCGGTGGTAGTAGCAGTAGCAAAGAGTGGGCCGCATCATCCAGCGAGGGGTGATTAATGAGACACACGCTTTTCTCCCGCATCTGATCCAACAAGTGAAACTGGGCTGGGAGAGCGCCAACCCGGGCTTTACAGTAGAGGAAAATATCGAAAAAGACAAAGCACTTTTGGGAGGAGATAAGGAGATCTATGTTCTGAGGTTCTCGAGGCCAGCAGTTTGATGTGCCCGGCCCAGAAAACAGTACTGCAGGAACGTGGAACATAGCAAGTAAAAAAGACTGATGGCTGAGTCCTATAAGAATGATTGGGAGTTCATGGTCGACTAGAAGTGGTTTTGGACGACTTGCAGTAAATTTGGTTTGCTGATCCTCATTTCACTCCTTGGTGATCTCAATGCAGAAGCGGTGTGATCTTGAAATAGTCAAATGGTTGCTGCCTACCTTGAGGAATAAGAATACAGTGACGTATGTCGGTGTCATCCCTAAGCACATGAATAATTTTCAATCTTAAGTGCTCAACTAGAAAGAGTCGGTGAGATTAGGAGACTTACATAAGTTATTCAACAATTCAACACAACTCACAGCTGGAATGTTCTACGGTGTAACTGATAGGAACAAAACAGAACACAATAACATGACAAGAAACGAACAGAAAATGGGTCGTCAATCTTTCTGAAAAGGATATTCGACAAAAGCATAGCCCTTTGCTTTGGCCGTGTTCACATCCATAGGGATAGTCACGTTAACAACTTCACCGAACTTTTTGAATTCCAGCCAGACGTCATTGTAGCTGTAAAACGAGGGGGAAAACACAGAGAACTAATGAGCGAATATATATTGTACTCAGTAAGAGACCTATAGTACGTGTAGTGACAGACAGAGGGTTTTGGATGCCCCTCCTGTTCACATTGGAATAAGGACGGGGTCACGAGCAATGAGATGAATCAACATTTTGGATGTTCGTTGTATGTATGGAGTAGGATGGAGAGAACGAGGAACTACTGCGTCGAAATCATGAAGTACACTGAACGATAAAGCCTGACGTTTGAGCATGACTAAGTTAAAGAAACCATAAGATCCTTCCTTAAAGTAAAATTCGACTTCACAAACTCGAATAGAAACGTTTTTTGTTAGATCCCTGAATACGCACAGGAAACCCACAAGCACTTGGAATCGTATCTTTAGGAAAACCGACAGGAGTTTAACAGAGAATCAGTGAGAAATTCTTTCAGTCAGGCTTAGTCGTGAATACCAGCATTCGGCTCTCAAGAGAACAAAGTCCTCTAATAGCATGCTCTCAATGAAGAATGAACATACTAAAACTTTAGCGAAATACACTCATTTGCATACCAATTTGGTTTTGACGGGAGACTCACCCGGAACCCAGCTGAATCTATCGTTTATGATGTTGCAGATGGGTCTCCCATCAAAACCAAGTTGGTACGCAAATGAGTGTAGTACGCCAATTTCGTGCAATTTGGGTTCAAGTAGAACATAAGGTTGACGGAAACTCGGGGACTGCGCCTACCTGATGGGCCCCAAGAAGGGCAAAACCGGTCGTGGGGTGTCGAAGAGTTTTCAGCAACCCTATGAGTAGTGCATTACGTCAATCCTACAACTTTCTTCACAATAATGAAAATGCAGTTTTTGAGCGGTAACATAAACCTGTGAAGCACATTTGGGTGATGTTAACTACGTCAAAAGTGCGGAAAGTGTGCCATCCACAAACTAAGGTAATTTCGCCACTCGTGAACAGTCAGCTTTATCCTAACCGGTCAACGATTTTCACAGAGGATCCGATAATAACCAAGCAAGAGTACAGCGCTTGACCGGGTGTTTGAATAAAGATGCGACCGGCTCCAGGAGGACGATGTGTTCAGCCCAGAAGAGGAGGTTCACTAGGTGTTCTGTCATGGCTGAGCTCATTAAATGGATGCCCCCGATCACTAAACCGGCCGTAGGCTCCCAATCATAACCTTAAACAGTGTGCCTAATGAGAATACCTGAGGTCCAAGCACCGAAGTGGTTTCTTGGGTTATCATATGCAGGAAGTTCGACAGGAAAATAAACCATTTATGGGCAATCCAGTAATTATTCCTCTTACGTTATGAATAGCCAGAAGGGCCGTGAAGACGCAGTTTTTACCTTGTCAGGGCGTTGGAAGGAGCCACTCCATGGAAGGGTTGTGGGAACGATCTGGCTTTACTACGACACAATCAGAGGGAAAATGGAACCGCGATACGATCACGACTTCAGGGGATAAATATGCACCTGAGGTGCCAATATAGTGCTTGCATTTCCGGTGACCTGGTTACCTATGTATAAATGTATAAATTCGCATCATTCACTGTAACTGGCTCTCAAGAGAGGAAATACAGGGACAAACTCAAGGCTTGAGGAAAGTGAGAGCTTATTGCATAGGGCTTACTCATAAAAAGGAAAGTCATATACCGCAAAGAGACGTTCCAGTAACCTAGAGTCATGTAGTCATTTTCACGCATGTGTTCAGTACCGACGTGGCACTGCGGTAAACGGTGGGAGCCGTTAACCAGAGTGATACAAGACTGGCCCTGCTACATTTGCCTGAAGAGTCTCAGTCAGGATAAAATGTGCTGCGGATTGCATTTCAGGATTAACCACATCTAGCCTTTATAAATGGGGACATCTTGAAATCCAAGTCTGAAACAACACGACTGCCCTCAAGCAACCAAATTTTGAGGGATTTACCCACACCTTTTAAGTCAAATCATCTCGAATAAATGAATGGGTTCCCGACCAAAGGCCTCCAGCTGAGTACTCCAAAATACAGAAAAAATAAGACTTGAATAGGAATAAATAATCCTGTGACTTACGTGATTGTGTCTGGTAAGTTCCTAATATGAAGGCAGTTCTTCCGAGGTATGAACATTCCGATTTGTGTGGCAGTGGGTGTTCGCCTGTTCAGTAAAGGTCACCGTAGAATTATGTGCAAGCCGATGTGTGTTGGTCCTGCAGAAAAGAACAAGGTGAGGCTACTTCGTCGTGACACGTTTCAGCATTAAAAATGGCGGAGAATGTCACAACTATTAAATGGGGTCACTCTCCACTTCTTCGGACACACCTGGTCCTTCATAAATGGCAATTTTGAACCAACAAATAGTTCGTATGACCAAAAACATCTTATTCTGCGATGAGTCTTCCATGAAAAAAGGACGGCTTTATAATGCAGCAAACTCATGCCGCTCACGAATATATACTATGTGACTAAATCTAAAGCGAACGGCAGAAATAGCCGATATATCATGTGGGATAGGACCTAGAACTTCAACAGTTTCTCTGATGGAACCATGTGGTGGTTAGGTTGGTTTGATTTTTACACTTTACTCTGCAGTGTAGGGCTACATGAGCCGGCTCCAATGATGCTTCAAGTAGCTTTCATTAATGAATGGTGTGCAGGTTGTTTCTTCCGAAAACCACTCGGTATGATCAACATTAATGATCTGATGTTTCCACCACACTCGCGCAGTGCTCTGGAGACACTGTTGGTAAAACAAAGTTTTTTAACATCCCCAGCTCATGGCTGTCAAGTTTCTTACCCGTATTACACTACAGAGCGCAAAGTAACGTTCTGTACTTGACAGAAAATCTGCCACGTCTACGCCACAGATGTTACGGCTTGGTAAGAGTGGCTCGGGCGTTCTCTACCCGAATGGCAATAGTCTTTAGCTATATCACCGAGGCTGATATAGCTACCCAAATAGACACATTTATCCACCACCTCAATGAGCTACTTTGCGAGAATGGGGCTCGAATTTGACCATGGCTAACCTTCCGGCAGAACTTTGCACTTTACAGGTGTGAAGCGCCCATCAAACCGCAGGGTAGAATCATTTAGGTGACTGCATATTGTCTATATTTCGATGTGATAGGTCCACAAATAGCTGCATCGTCTGTCTACTCGATATGCGCCAATGAATTCGCTGAGGACATTTCGATCCAATAGGGTTCAGGGGCTGGAAGAGAGTTTCCCACGGTCATAACGGTACAAGGTTGAACAGAAAAGGGGGAAACCTGACAATACTACTGGATGCGGCGAGCTCAGTCGAGAGAATACCATACAACTTCACGCGTCTGTGAGAGGCGGCGTACAGCTTTTAAGGAGGGTCAAGTATCTATGGGGGACACCGCTCTACGGACACTGCCATCAAAATCGTTCAGCTGTAACACCCTTTCGACGCCTAGCTGCCACGCCACCCGAAGGAGGTACGAGGGCTGCCAGGTTGCCCAAGCCTAGACAGAAGTCGAGATGCAGTGGTCGGGTTCGAACCAGGACTTTCCGGTCCGTAAGCTGGCGCCTTAACTACTGAGCCGTCTCGAGGTACTCGAAGTTGTGGAGCGTTTGGCGTATCTTGGAAGTAGTAGTATTTCCGATTGTAGTCATCATCATCACCATTATCAAAGACACCAACATCAATGTTGAAACTGATGCTTCACTGCAGCACAACCCCAAAGTTTGTCTAATTATGTTTCAAGCCTTAGAATAAAAAGAAGAGAAAAGAGGGGATGAGAGGTGGAACTGGTGCTGACCTATCGCAAGCATTTTGAGGTGCCTACACCTCCAAGCGCACAGTTAGAAAATCTGGAAACTGACAACTCGAAAGCCATTGACACCGACCAGCTACCATTTCTTGCCATGTCTCCAGCCAAGCGCAGGGTGGGCCCCGGGGACTCCATCCTGGAAGGCGTATCGCACAAACAACACCCAAACTCTTCGTAATCTCTTTCACACCCTTCTGCCAAGTCATACTACGGCAGTGAAGCATCAGTGTCAACACTGATGTTGCCGTCTTTGATGGCGTAGTCCACCTGGCGGTTTCCGCCGTTCTGAAGGAGGCACAGAGAACAACACTCGTCTCGGTAGATGCGTTCAACGCATGAATCTCTAAGGCTGGGGTCGCGTTCGCCATGTTGAGACATCTATTGCGGCAAAATGGCATATTCTTGGAGCTCAAGGGACGTGTGTATCAGGCTATAGTACGGGCTGTTTTGTTCTACGGTCATGAGATGGTCTCTGCGAGCACCGGAATTGAGGAGTCTCAGGCAACCGTTGTCTCGGAACTACAGCTCGCGTGGGCTCGTGCCGGCGAATCCACAACGGCTGTACAACAGGGACTTCAATGGGAGAATGTGTCCAGCACCAAAGAGTGCGGTCGTTCGGTTATGTATCAAGCGTGTCGAATCATCGGTTTCCGAAAAGAGCGCAGTTTTCAGTGCCCAGTTCAAAGATGTTCAGGCGGAGGTGGTCAACCTTTTAATCGGCAAAAGCGAACGAAGGCGACTACGAAGAATTTGGGTGCTGTTGGTGAGACACCTGCGCCTTCTCCTCCTCTTCGAAGATGAGAACGATGTCGTCTGCATATTCCAGATGGATAAGGTTTTCGTCAGAGGCTAGTTGAACACCAGGGTTTTGGAGACCTTCCAGCGTTCGTCTCATTATCTCATCGATCACGAAGTTAAATAGGAAAGGAGAGAGTGGGCATCCCTAACGGACACTGACTTGTGTACGGAAGCTTTTGGAGAGCTCGCCGTATACTCTCACACGTCCGAAAGTCCGAGAATACAAAGAGCT